>JASBWR010000016.1:0-267035 GCA_030039265.1 Naganishia cerealis | reverse complement strand
TATAATAAAAAAAAATTAATTATACCATCTATATATAAATATTTTATATATTTATATAACAGGTTTAGTAATAGTATATATATATTTATATACTTATAAAATATATTATCATATCCTACGAAGTGGAAATGAAAATAAATAAAAACTTAAATAAGTTATAATTTTCCACCTTCCATCTATATGGGAGTGGGATGATACCCCTTTAGGGGCATACCCCTCCACTCTTAGAGAGAGGGGATTTACATTATAAATAAAATTATTTATAATTTAACAATAAGTATTCTAGCTATTAATAATCTTAATATATTAGGTAAAATTAAAGTAGATATAAAGAATAATAATAAAGCAATAGCTAAAATACCAAAAGTTAATAAATTAAGAAAGTAAAAAGGTACTAATTGTGGCATAAAAATATATAAAAATAATAAATGATAAAATAAAAATATATAAAAATATATAAATATAAAAAATATAAAAACCAATCAGATTGAAGGGACTTGAACCCCCATAGCCCTACACCCAATGTAGATACGTTACCAATTACGCAACAATCTGTAGTAAACCGAGATAATGAGAATATTAGAATCAAAAAGGGAAATAAATAAAGTCCAAGATAAATAAAATAACTCGAGATCAAATAGAACATTGAGGGAATTGAACCCTAAGAAACTAATTTGCAATCAGTACATTCAACCATGAATAACAATGTTCAGAATATGACAAGCGTGGATCGAACACGCAAGATAGCATTGGAAGTGCTAGGGTTTACCAGTTAACCTATTGTCACAAAATAACCACAGCGGGAATTGAACCCGCATATATACTGTGAAGTAGTAGTATCATACCATTAGATCATGTGGTCTTAAATAAAATATAATGTCGTATTGAGGAATCGAACCCCACACCTTCCGATTACAAAACGGACGCTGTGCCTGGTCAGCTTATACGACTTTATCCTTGCCTAAGATAGGATTTGAACCTATATTAGATGCATATGAGGCATCTGTTCTAACCTTTAAACTACCTAAGCATGGATAACTACTGAGACTTGAACTCAGATATATCGCGCCACATGCGAGTGTTCTACCTTTGAACTATAGCTACCTTTTGAGGAGGGACTGAATCGAACAGTCGCAGCACTACGGCACTAAAGTTACAATTTAGGTCTAATTACCAACATTAGAACCTCCCCTTTATTATTAACCATCAAATACCTTTTGATGTTAATATATATATATATTTTATTACGGTTAGTAGGAGTCGAACCTACACGGTCTAAGCCTGGACATCTTAAGTGTCCTATGTCTACCATTTCATCATAACCGCTTACCTTAAATATATATATATTTATATATATAACACCTCACAAGGAGGTGTCATCCCCCATAAGGGTAGGATAACTATGAATAAATTTTTATAATATTAAAATTATTTATTATATAAACGTGTTATTAAAGGTTTAACAATAGGTGTAAAACGTCTTTCAAGATTTAAAGCACCTAAATTTATTTCATAAACAAATGCAATAACAAGAGATAATAAGAATATTATTAATATAGATAAACCATATAAACCATTAGAATAAGCACTAACAACATATGGTAATATAGAAGATATTTCTAAATCAAATGGTAAGAAAAGTATAGCAACTAAAATGAAAGCTACACTAAAAGCAGATCTAGATTGTTGATATGAAGTAAAACCACATTCAAAAGGACCATTTTTTTCACTATATGAATTATTTATAGATATTAAATAATTTAATACTATAAAAAATAAAGCTAATATAGGGGCTAAATATAAATAAATTTTAAACATTTTATATAGTTATTAAATATAACCCTTCTGATATAGCTGGTAAATGTCCTTCCATCCGAATTCAACGGAGTTGGATCCCCACCATCATTCTCTTAGTGATACTGCTTGAGCTCGGTTGAGGTACGGCACTTGCGGAAGATCGGATTCTTCGAGTTTGGGTTTCGTCCATGACTTGCGCCATATTGGAGCTGTCTGCAATCAGTAGATGACAACATGAGTCTGGCCCGTACGCTTCGTAATCATCGTTCTTCAAAGGGACTTACGTAGCCTGCAAATGTCAAGTCCAGTACTCCGCACCCATCATAATCCAACACATTCGCTTCCGGCTCCTTTCCGCCGCCATCTTCACCAGCAAGCCACAACCTTACCTCATCCGTCACTTCCTCCTCGGTCGCTTGTAGACCTGATCCAAGCTGCATCGGTGGAACCGGATGGTAGAGTTTTGGACCGCGCCGCATGTTCCCAGCAGAGAAGAAGCCGCCGACGTTGAGCAGTACGGCGAAAATGACTAGGAGCTTGTGTAGTGGGAGACGGGATGATGATTGGGAGAGCAGATTGCAGCCGTACAATCGGACGAGCGAAAGTACGATGGACGACAGAGTGAGGAGAACGTTCACGATGCAGATGCTCCGATGAGACGGAACCAGTCCACCACCTCGCTTGCTGTCGTCGTTCAGGCTGATGGATGGTGCAAAAAGCAACGAGACCGATAAAGAGAGAAGGCTAGCGCTCTGTGATGGCAATACGCACGGTCATAAGTGAATGTAAGTATGGGTATTTATTGCAATGTATACAACTAACCTGAAATCCAAGTTCCAAATATGTCCAAACTGCTCGCTCCCTGTCGAACCCCGGGAAATATGGCAGCGGAATTGGACGGTGCGTTCGATGCACCCGCCAAAGAGGCAGGATATAGCAGTCAAAGCTTTGCATTTCCTGACATTCCATTCGAGGGTTTGAAGGTCCACTGGGATATCGATTGTATCGGTTCCGCGGTTGTGTGATAGGATATGGGGACGAGGTGAGGTTGTCCCACTGTGGTATCCCATAGAAGACGGATGGCCCCCTTCTTCGGCCATGATACTCATTGTGTGATCAAGGAAGGTTTGGAGGCGAGCAGTCAGGTGCCCCGGAAGGCTGGGAATAGACCTGCAACAGGTGCGTTGAAGGTTTATAGCTTTTTATCAGGTTCAAGTACCAGCTATCAGGATTCAGGATTTGCAGCTGGACTTACCCATCTCAGCCATCCCCCTTATGTTGAGAGCCTTTGGCGATCTCGTCTCTGCAAATGACTGGATGACTGGGAACAAAGGAGAATCAGAGGTATTTCCATCACATTGTTTGAAAGGAGTACATACTACAACCGACCACTTCTGCCTTGCTGTGCCAACCAGTATTTCATTGTTTCGCTGCGGTGCGCGCTCAGCTCGCAAGTAGGAGGATTGTTGTTTAGGGGACCGTTCCGGTTCCAGTCGTCGGTGTAGCCAAGTTGTCCGAAGATAAACTAGAAAGCTTGAGAAGAAGGGGCTACTACAAAAGAGATGATATCATTCACTGATCACGATGATGATCGATGCTATTGATTTCAGATCTTCAGGAAGACAAAGTAAATAAAAACCGGGCGCAACAAAGTAAACAATAAGTGCCTAGCAGAGCTGGCAGAAAGAGGCGGAAGAGAGGAGACAGCAAAACGAGATCCATTGGGTTTATGGAGGTTGCCCTGTAACAACTCTTACAACGTCCTATCCTGCTTCCTCACCCACCAAGGATCGCTTGGAACAGGAAACATCTCCACGTACCCACGATGCCAAGACTGGAGAAAGTCATACGATGACGGTGCAGCGGCCTACAAGGCAAAGGACTTCCACAAGGCAATACGACTGCTGAATGAGGTACGGGCACAATGTCTTGCCAGCGTGATCCACAAAAGATGCTAATCATCTCGAATCAACGCAGTCACTAAACTCGGGCGGAAAGCGACTCTGCGTTCTGGACGCACGCGCTGCAGCATTTGAAAAACTGAAAGACTACGAGAAAGCAATGAAGGATTGCCGAGCCTGCATCGTGCTGGACCCTAAATCGAACAAACCCTACTTTCGAGCAGCACGAATATGCGAAATCCAGGGATCGCGGGAAAAAACGTTGAGATTCCTCGAACACGGCATTCAAGCCACCCCGCCTGCCCAAGCCAAGCCTTACCTCGAAAAACTGGCGGCACTACAGAAAGCCGTCGAACGATCCCAACCGCAAACAACCGGAATCGAACCCGATCAGCAGATTGCCTCCCGAAGAACTGTTGGCGCACATGTTCGAGATGGCAATCGAAGATGGACATCCAGATATGCCTATCCGGTTATCTTGGGTATCCCATAACTGGAGGGAAATGACGACGAATTGCCCTTTCCTGTGGAGAAGGGATATCCTTGAATGGAACGAATTACAGCCAGTGTATGAAGCGATTACGAGTCTTTGGCCAGCGGGGTCGAGGCAAGTTGAGTCATATCCGTGTCGACCCTCTACCGCAAAAGGCTATCTCCGAGTTTGCGGAATACGCTGCGACCTTATCTGCGACATGCTCAGACGAATAAAGTACGGAGCGGTCTCTATCGACAATGTTCAACAGTTCACCGAGGAGCTGCAGGGCGCATGCCATCACTTGCAACTTCTATGGGTCTACGCCAAATCAACCACGCTTTACGAACGAGACGTGCCACCCTTGTCGCGAAAACTACATCTAGGTCTATCAGCCACAGGCACAGAATCGAAACTATGCAGTATCAGCTCGGAGGGGCTCCCGCTTGGCCGTGTGAGCAGCATCGACTGGCAGCGCAGGACCGATCTACGACAATCTGGAAACTCTCATCCTGGACCACTGCAAGATTGAACCCTCGGTGGTCGCGACGGAAGGGGACGAATGCACCAGACACCGCAAGACATCGTCCACTCGACATGTGATCATGCCAAGTAACCTCCGACATCTAGAAGGTTCGAATCAGGTGGAGGCTGGAGATCGATGCCGAGTATGTCAGACCGCTCTGCCGCCTCCATTCTGTCTAGGGACAGCATGTAGGGGATATGCCCCTGACATTGAAGGCGCATAAGGATTCATCGCCGGAGCGGCACCGGAGCCGTTGTTAGGATACGGCATAGTATTAGGCGGTATTGAGTGAACCATATTAGCTTGAGGGTAGAAATTCGGTGCGGGCTGGGAGTAGGGATTGGTGTTTCGCATGGGGAAAGACTGAGGAGGAAGCTGTGTAGGAGGTTGCTGTATGTGTGGTCGGGGCTGCTGCATACTTGCTAAAACGGAGTTGTTGATCATATGCGCCTGAATATTGGCCTGCGCTTGTTGGACGCGCTCGATTTCCCTCGTGCGTTCCTTGGCTTCGGCTTCTTCCTGCTGATCGCGACGCTCTTTGCTGGCTTTCAGATGAGCAACTCTGTGAAAGCGATGGAAATAAATCAGCCGATTGAAGAACACCCAAGTTGTGCTTTGATCAGGATACTGACTCTGACCGCGGCAGAGGTCCCGGGGCCACCCAGAAGTACCGGTCATTCAGGGCATCTGCAGCTGAAATCCGTTTGGCGGGATTGACTTGCAAGAACTTGTCGAGAAGTTCCTTGAACTCAGCTTTCGCGCTTGATGAATGACATGTGAGCTTGAGGTAACACACAAAGATCCGGAGGTACAGTACCTACTGCTGGTATCTCGAGTCGTCCCTGATTACTCGTTTCCTCACTGGAGAAGCCATTTCGGCTACAGGAATGGTTTTCCTGCTGTCTGTTCCTTGGTTGTCATTGATCACTTCCTTGTGCACCAGCGATGTCTGGTATCGAACGTAATCTTGCTCAGGAGTCCCGCACATATCAAAAATGAGCTTGAGCTGATCAGGATCGCTCCTGCCCATGAACAAGACACGCCGCGTCCACATCTCGCTAAATATGCACCTGGTAGAGGAGAAAGACAGTTCCTGAATCAGCAGCCCGTAATGGCGACAATTTTGCATATATTTCGACTCACCCAACACTCCACATATCCACTTCGAAACTGTACTGCGTTTCTCCCATGAATAGCTCTGGAGCTCGATACCATCTCGTAACCACCATGTTCGTCATGAACAAGTCATCATCGCACTCGAAAGGCCCCGGAGGTACTGCCCGCGCGAGTCCAAAATCCGCAATTTGTAGAAGACCTTGGTTGTCAATTAGGATATTTGCGGACTTCAAATCACGGTGAATTATGTTGTTCTATAAGATATCAATGATTTGGGTAAGCTTCGTCGCGTGAATAAAGGTTCTCTTGCAATACTCACATGATGCATATATGCTACCCCTTCAAGTAATTGTAATGCATAGAGCTTCACCAGGCGGTCTGTAATTTCGAGATTCGGGTTCTTTAGCAAACCACAAAGATCGTGATCCATATATGGAAAGACAAGGAAGGTCTGAAGATCGCCTAGTAAATCTCAAACCGCTGCTCAGTTCCCGTGAGTACATATTACCAGGCTTTGATCACGTACTAGTTTGATCTCTCTCAATCACTATATCAAGCAATGGCACGACGTTCTCGTGTTTCAGGAGCTTCAGAATCTTGATTTCTCGTACAGTGGTTCCCAAAACCTATATGATATAGAACACGGATCGGTCAGCCTTTCTAAGGCGGGTAAATGAAAATTTAGAGATTACATACCCCTGCCTTTCCTTGCCCTTTAGCCTCCTCTGGGGGCTGCAAAAGCTTCAACGCGACTACACGATTATCTTTCTTTCTAGTAGCTCTCGTAACAACACTGATAGGAACATCGATGTAAGCAGAGAATTGTGAAGTAACACGACTAGGCCAGTTTACTTACCCAAAAGTCCCTTTTCCCAGGGTAGCCTCCTTCTTATCGTTTCCTGTCGGCATGTCGAAGTCATCCAACTTGGTCACGCCGAGCAACTCCCGGTCATAAGCTGCCTCATCATCTTTGGGGTCGAGTCGCTCGCCTTTCTTGCGAATGAAGAAAGTTTTATTTACGAGCGGCGTGTTACTGCCGCTATGGGCAGGCGTATGATAGTCAAGGAAGCTGAACGTCAGATTCGGGTTGGGTGTCGGTGCGCGGCTTGGAATGCTCATGTCTTCCATAGTGATACTCGGAACCTTGGGAGATGCCTGGCCAGGCAAAGGGCTATTCCCTTTCCAGACTGTGCCTGGCAGAGCAGCCGGAAGATTTGGTGACCATTGTGGTGGAGTGGGACTCTTCATGGGATCCCTCATCGGTGAAGATGCTTTGAAAGAACTGACCGTCCGCAAAGGCGCCTCTTGGGTATTTGCAAGTACCTGCAAACCAGATGACTCTGCTTCCGCGGAGTGTCCAACCACTGAAAGTGGGTCCGTTACGGTAGGCTCCGGTAAGACGGCGACTGCGGGCATTGCATTACCTGGGCGCCTTATCGAATCATCTTCTGCATGTGTCACGATCTCTGCTTGGGTGACCTTAGGAGGATCGTCCAACTGCATGTCCGCTTCGATTGAAGTCGCGTTGGGCTCGCTAACAGATGGCTCAAAAGGCGGAGGTGGAGGTATATTCTCCTCAGCTGGAGGCTCTGGAGGGGTATCGCGAGGTGGCGAAGGCACCCGAGCTTCCGCGCTGTGCATGATGACATCCGCTTTAGTTCGCGGAGACGATGGTTCGACTTCGACCTTTGGCTTTTTCGATCGAGATCCGTTTTGAGACTGCTCGTTTGGTGAAAGGGTGGCAGAGCCTGATCTCTTGAGCGCCTTGTGATTCTCCCTCGAAGGTGGCAGCGCGCGTTGGTCCGGTCGAGGCGAGAGATGTCGATATTCCTCGGCTTGATCTCGGGCAGTTCCGTTCCTCTGGGCGCTATGTCCCTTTCCTGGAGGATGATCACCTTGTTTACGATGACGCGCGAACCCGGCGGCGGTTTCTCCGCTGGAAGCAGGCCATGCATTACTTCGAGGCTCAGGGTGAGAATTACTTTGTGCCACCCTCCATCCCCTTTGATCAGAGTTCCTTTCCGGCTGCCTGTTCCATCCTGCATCATCGCCACGCGCAGCGCGGGAACTCTGACTCGCAATCCCATCATCCCAACTTGACTTTCGATTACTGTCAAAAGACGTCGACCTTTGGGTCTGCTGTTGGCTAGAATCTTTATATGCAGGCCATCTGCCCTTCGGTTGTTCCTGTGATGGAGGGGGTCTCCTATCATATGCATGGGATTGATGATAAGAACCGTATTCATTTGGCTCATCGTCGGCTGTCCAGGTATCGCGTAGGCCCTCATAGTTGAAATTTCGGTTAGGTCCCCGTTGTGATGGATAGCGTTCATTTCGATGTTCTTGGCGGTCGTATCGATAGGAGTTGCTCTCTGGCCGGTAGCCGCGATAATCAGACGTGTCCATCGATGCATCCTCCGTCGCTTCATAATCAAGACCTCGTCGCCTTGGAGGTTCACGTCTATCCAGGTGATAAGAGTCATCCTCGCGTGACCTTTGCCTCGGACGATTGTAAGGTTGGGATCGGCGTGGAGCATCATCTCCTGAAGATCTCCACGGATCCGACTGGCCGAAAGGTCGATCTCCATTCTCGGACTGGTGGGTGACTGCATTCGCCACTTGTGCGGGTCGAGAGAAAGATCCCGTCGGCGATCGCGCCAGCTCGGATCGACCGGATGAACCTCTGGATCTAGACCGTTGTGGAGGTTCATCCCTGCCGATACCTCCAGATATCTTTCTATTCTCTGCCTTTTCCACAGTATCATCCCATTTGATACGGTCTCGACCTTCATTTGACCTCCGAGGTCGAGGTGGAGAATCTACCCATCTTTCGTCGCGTCTGCTGTCGCCCTTCTGCGGCTTGTGGTCGGTTGATTGAGAAGGCTGTGCTTCAAGGGATGCCGAAGTGGAAGTGGCCGACACTGGGACAAGAACGACGAGTCAGCCTTAGACACCATTTGAAACATGCCATAAGCAGAGGTCTTACATTGTATGCTTTGCTCTGACGTTGCTTGAGTAACAAAAACCTCTGGGAGCCCTACCTGAACTTCCTTTGCTATGACCGTTTCACCTTCCTCTACTTCCCCTTCCTCACCGTCTTCGACGTCCGGTGCTGACGTTTTGAGCAAATCTTTCTGCGGCACAGCGTTACTCGCGCCCCGAACCGTCAACATGCTGCTAGACACCTGGCTCTTCGGCGAAGGGACGGAGGAAGCAGTAGGTCGCTGTGGAAGTGGATGCTTTGTTAGCATTTGAATCTTGGCTGGCGTTTTCTTATCTGTCAAGCCCGAAGACGATGCAGGGGGTGTATGCTGTCCAGATGTCGACCTTGAGCCTGCCCCTTTGACAGCGATGCTGACGATCGGAATATCCGGCAGGGAAGGCTTCAACGATTGTTCACGAGTCGACAGTCGATCACGAGTGTCCTTGTACGGGAAGTTCTCGCCACTGGCGCCATCGTAGTTGACCAAGCTATCCATGTTTAGGTATGCTGGGAACTGGAAAAGCTTGGATACCTTCACTTAGTGAATTGTGGTTGATCAAATCTTCAAGCGTTGTGGATTCGACTGCAAGCTGAGTAGTAGGACGCAAAGGCTCCAGTGCGCTTGACGCGTTTTGTCCTCGATAATCGTGTCGTGTAGTTTGACAGCGACGTTTTCTAGGAGCTGAGCGGCAGGGTTGCCATGTTCCCAGAAGTTTCTGCAGCCTGATGGAAAGCTGAAGTCGAATGTCCGTCAGATATCGAGGCTCGGACCGCCTCTCGACTAACTCGTATGAGCCAAGGTGACTGCACGCACCGATCGCTCGTGGTAAAGACCGATTCGGGCGCACCGTTTCCTCTGTTCAGCCCAACGCAACCTGTTTGCCTGCAGGGTTACGCACGGCTTCCCTGGTACTCATACTGTAACTTTGCTGGTGCCCTTTTATAAATCCCTTTGAACTACCATTCGCCGAGCAGAGCTTCATTGCGCGAATAATAGATGAAAAGCTGGTGCAAACAGTTTTTCCGCCACCCCTTCTTCAAACATAGAGGCCGGTCCTATAATCTGTGAAAAAACATTTATGCATCGAGGCAAGCGAATCACTGCAAAGAGGCAGCACATCTACTCGGATGCTACAACTGTAGCTATCTATAGCTACGAGTACAGTAAGGGGCATATCAATATCGAACATGATAGATGTTGCTGTAGTAGCGAAGAACGAAGGGTGTAAAGTATAGTGGTAACGCCACTGCAGGTCATCTCACGATCACCAGGACGTGTGTGGCGGGAATGACCGTTTAAGATCGTTCACCTCGGAGTCGTCGGGCGAGCTGCATGTCCTTGGGTTGAATGGTAACTCGCTTGGCGCTGTAAAGCAAAAGGTTGAGTTTAGCAACAGCTCGATTCAGCTCTCAGCAATTAAGTGATCCTTACTGAATGGCAGCCAAATTGGTGTCTTCGAACAAGGAGACGAGGTAAGCCTCGGAGGCTTCCTGCAAGGCCATGACGGCGGAAGACTGGAATCGCAAGTCGGTCTTGAAGTCCTGAGCAATTTCTCGGACCAATCGCTGGAAAGGAAGCTTTCGGATCAAGAGCTCGGTGGACTTCTGGTACTTTCGGATTTCTCGCAAGGCGACGGTACCGGGCCTGTATCGATGAGGCTTCTTGACACCGCCGGCGGTAGGAGGTGCGGCCTTTCGGGCGGCCTTGGTGGCGAGTTGCTTTCGGGGTGCCTTACCACCGGTAGACTTTCGTGCGGTTTGCCTTGAGAAGGGAAAGGTAAACAGTCAGCAATGCCCATCGGGGCGTGCAACGTCTGCATAGGAGATGCATCGGAGACAGGTTCAGATACATCACGTACTTGGTTCGGGCCATTGTTTAAGTTGCTATTTAACAGTTGGTAGGATCAGATGTGGATGCTGGGTGGAAGTTCAATGAAGTGTAGATTGTCTGATCGCCCCAGGATGGAAATATATATCTACCACAGCAACGATGCAAGGTTGGTTGATGGCGAGACACAATCCTCGTCGGAAGGGTATGCGTCGCGGCAGTAGCGCGCGATAGGGGCACTGGATGACATGATGATGCCGCAGGTGAGAGTCGGCTTCCCAAGCCGGGCAGCTCGCTGCGATTTCAATTCCGGAATCACGTGACCTTGTTTACTTGATCATTCGCTTTTGTGGCGCGTTTCTCGTCGAGAAAGCTTTTGCGAGCGTGGGAAAGGAAAGCACATCACGCACGCAGAGGAAAAGGGAAACCAGCTCCCACGGCTCTCGGCTTTCCGCGTTCAACTTATGTAATCTGTTCCGGCTTATTACATAATCTACTTCAGGACATACCCGTTCTACTTTCCGCAGGGTTTCTTGTGGTTTCTTGTCTGCGATCGAACGGAGAAGATGAAACCAGATATCGTCAAGGTCGCTTTAGCGGTCTTCACTCGTCAGTAGGCAGACCCGCAGCTGTCAGGAACAATACGGAGCACATATCCAGGCAATAGCCAGAAATTCGGAACGACATGTTAGCCGGATCCACTCGAGCTGGATTCCTGGGTATTACCAACCGCAACGCGGTGTCCAATGTGCGCTGCAAATCCTTTTCGACGACATGCTGTCTGGCTGCACAACAACGAAATGCAGGTCGTGATTCGGCAAGAAAGGGCGACTCAGACCGCAATGCATACGATATCAGCGGCATTCAACGATACCAATTCGATGACACTACCAGCTATGGACATATAATCCTGGAGAAGAAGAGAGAACAGCTCGAGTTGCTTCGGGCCATTGAACGAGACAGAAGTCTGCTAGAACGTAAGTATAAGTGCTCAATACTCACGTGCTCCCTTTCAATGGTCTTTCTCGTCTGGCAGACGCCTGGTATACAATAACGTCATTATCGTTGTATCTTGGCAATGCTGATCTTGTTCCCGTATCATAGAGCAACGCAAGCCTTTCCAGCCTCCATCGAAAGACCGGTGCCTTCGTTTCTCTACGACGATCGATCTTACTCTTTCGCCGAATGTATCTCCCCGACAAACCGCACACACTCACAAATCTGTCGTCAACCTGCCAATCTCTCGTCTGCCTCTGAACGATGCTGCAGCTATCCATCGATTCAAGCTATTGGCCGGTCCGAGGTGGATACCGCCGAAGGATGCCGTGTTGCAGCAAAAGTCTCAAGCGGAGGGTCAGGTTGACGAACACGGCTCATTCAAGATGAGCCAGGATAGCTTTGGGGATGTACGGTTGAACAGGCAGTGGTTGATGGACACGATACAAAGGCTGATAAAGGAAGCCAACGTAAGTCTCGTCGTTTTGTCACATGCACATGAGTGGAATTGACATTCTAGCTCCATAGTCCACAACATCCGAAATCGCCAAGCAGGAACTCCCGTTAGACTTGCGACATGTGTATGCTCGACTGCGGAAGAAGCGAGACCACAAGTCGGGTGATCACGTTTGGGCGCGAGTTCAAGCCAGGGCGGCAGCAGGAAACGGAGGTGGGGTGAGAGGTTTCCCAAAGGAATGGTTATAGGGTACTTGAGCATGCTGTAGTATGATACATTGGCATCATATCTAGTCACGTTCCAGATCTAGCAAGAAGATCGTACAGGCTAGTTTTGGGATTCCTGAAGTTTTCTCGCAGCGAGGAAAGGACAGTTCAATCATCAGTGCAACCTCTATGTTCCGGTGGCGGTTCTTCCCATTATAGTAAGCGATACAACTAAACAGCATATACGGCCAAAGTCACTAGTTGGCGCTCGTCCCTGGTTTAACAGATAATTCTTGCTTCCTCTTGGCGGCATCCACCCTAGCCTTTCTCCATGAGGGACCCTTCTTCACGAGAATGATTGGCATTGGCGTGAGGACTATGATGATACCGCTGAAAAGCGTGAAAGCCCATCCTTCCCCTATGGCATTGATGACGGGGTCAATCACAGACGTTGCTCCGGCTCCAATCAGGCACCTTGTCAGGTTAAACTATGGAAGAAAGGTGCAGCTTTAGCTTCGAGTCATCTGCTCTGACTGTTATCTTACTTACTGAAGCCGTGATGGAGCCTCCCGCTCCGGGGAACAAATCGACAAGCAACACCGACGTAATGCCCATGGTTATTTGCAGACCACCTCCAACTAGGTGAGTAGGATCAAGGAAAATTAGTGGGGACTATCATTATCAAGTTTTGCTTGTCAACATACTGAAGAAGTTCAATATAATTGAAACAGCTACATTCGTGCGGCTTTTCAGAGCCCAGCCGAAGCCTATACACGACACAAGGTAAACCCTGCGGTATACAATCATCGTTGGTTAGTATTTAGAACATGCCCGAAATGCATGCATGGTACTTACCCAACGACGTAAGGAAAGACCCGGAGTCTGGTTTTCTCAATGGGGAATCCATCTAGCGATATCGCCCCATTTGGGTTGAAACCTAGTGCTTTCTTAGCCCTTTTGAAATCCCAGTCGAGGAAACGTCCAATACCAAAGGCCATTGCCATGGCGCCGACCCCATTTGACCTATTTCAGGGTGGCGATCAGCGCTTGCAAATTCGGAGTTATGGCTTGTGACTTACAGATAACACAGGCCGATTTGAATGTCGTTGTATCCGTAATTCTTTTTCAAGAGCTGAGAGTACACCGTTAGAACGCAGTAATACTGTGCATAAATCAA
Source organism: Naganishia cerealis (assembly GCA_030039265.1). NCBI lineage: Eukaryota > Fungi > Basidiomycota > Tremellomycetes > Filobasidiales > Filobasidiaceae > Naganishia > Naganishia cerealis. Next base: position 253,576 of record JASBWR010000016.1, on the reverse strand, counting down.
GCTTGAATATAGAAGCATCAAAATCACATCGGGGAAGAGGAGCATTCGGAATGACTGAAGCGGCTTGAACTGTGCAGGAAAATATCAAAGGTTAAGCTAGGGTAACATGGCTTACTGACTCAAACTACGATACCTTTTTGCGCTGCAATTTTAGCACTTCCTCAGGCGGCAAGATGCCCTTCCCGAATCTGTTCTTCGCCTCCTCCCTCAACTTGAGGCTTTCTTGCGGACGTCTGTTATACCAGGGTTTGGGAAGCGATCCATCACCAACGATAGAGCGTAGAGTTTCCGGAAGGAAGCTGAAAGACAGGGGTCAGCGGATAGGTAAATCAAGGAAATTTCCGAGAAATCGACAGACTCACAAGATGATCGCAATCAGACTCGCTCCACATCCAATAGCTAGAATCCAAAAAATCCATCTCCAGCTCAACGCAAAAGACAGAATACCCCCAAGAACAGGACCCTACTCATATTTGAGATCGGAAATCAGCAAAAGGTCAACTGTGAACTTTTTCTACACCCACTATTGCTGGTCCTGCCATACTCAGGGCGCTGAATAATCCCATGTACTTGCCACGTTCCTCTGGCGTCGCAATGTCAGAAACACATCCGCTTCCTATGGCAATTACGGCAGAGCCACCAGTAGCTTGGACCATTCGTAGAACCAGTAGGAGCCAATATGCCGAAGTGGGTGTCAAAGCAAGTCCTATACAAGCTCCAACATATATTGCCAGGGTCATGATATAGACTGGTCGACGTCCAATACTATCTGACATGGAACCCCAAAACGAGGGTGTCAAGCCTTGAAACACCCTAAGCAGCGGATATCCGTCTGTAAGTCAGATAACTACCTTCGGTTTAGAAAAATAACTACCTACAAATATAGAGTCATCGTCAGATTGATATCCTCGCTCGACCGTTGAAACTGCTCCACCAAAACTGGTAAACTAGGCGCCAGAATGACACTCGATATTGGGCTGAACAACCCTGCTATACTTGATAACACAACGATCCCCCATTTTTGCTTCTTCGTAAACGAGCTGAAAGGTTTCTGTACCGGGGCTTTCTCACTTGGTAGCGACTCGTCCGCATTCTCTCCAGGAACGAAGATTTGCTGTAAGGAATCTTGTTGTATAACCGCTGTATCAGCTGGTGCACTCGTTGGTAACGTTTGTGAAGGCTCAGGAGTTAGGTCCCGCACCGTGGAGGATGAATCGGATCCAACAGGCGAGGAACAGGCTTCTCTTTCCTGAGGTATGCGGTGTGGCTTGGGTTGTGGCTGAACAGTTGGCTGAACTGACAGCTTTGAGGGTGAAGACACGGTCGTCATTGGAAGGCGAGGGTGAGAAGGCTAACAGATAATATGGCTGCTTTATCGCCTTCCTGTAACTTCGGAGCGGGACTCTACATCTACTCTAGATTTCAGAATTTTGGCAAGTATGATGCACAGACCCGAAACCGAAAACGTAAAGGTCCATGATCAGGTTAGTGTGGAATGTGGAGCGCCAAAAAGCGGTGGAGGTGACTTTATGTCAGCTTTTATGCCGGCAAGATGGGCCGAATTTGCCGGTGACGCCGATTGTGAACCCGAGTCCCGAGTCCCGAGTGGAGGCCACTGACCACTGACAGAGCTTCTGACAGCTCTCGAACTCGAGCAGAACGCAACGTGACAGCAGCGAGCGCTATGCAAGGCAAGCTACTGCTCAAGCCACTCAGCTACCTACCCGTTCACTCCCTGCAGCATCTCGGTTCATTGTTGTACCTACAAGCGACAAGACGCCAAGAGACGGACGGCGCCTTGGTGTGCGGAGTAATCGCATACTAATTGGATAGATAATTGCATGCCATATATTCGGGTCGTCCAACCCACACCTTAGTCCTCCTCAGCCGATACTCCGTGTGTGCGGTGCGACGTTGCAACTAATCCGCGACGAATCAACTCTCGCGCTCTGTGCGCCTCCATATCCAGCCCTTCAAACCATACTAACTCCTCTTGCCCTTGTTCCAGACTCGACGATGGCGTTGTGTTGGCAGGCGTGTCTGTCGTGGGTGACGAAAATACAAGAGGATCGGCTGTCGCTTTTACAGCATAATAGGTTATAAACAAGGGTGATACGTCACCGAGAAGGCATTCCAAGTAAGGTTGAAGGGTTTGCTTTGGAACAACGGAATCTACCTCTGCCATTGCCTGGAGATAGAGAACAACTATGCAAATGTAAAGATTAGCTTCACTCCCAGCAGTTTGCTGTCAACTTACATTGACCTGCAGGGCAACTACCTGTCCCGGAACCCATGAACAACGCCCTCACTGCCTGTGTAGAACCGCCTTGAACGCTTCCTGGCGGAAAGATCATGAGGAATACGTCCTGCGCGTTCTCTTCCACTTGCTCATCTTTCGAATCCTCCGGGTCGGCGCTGTCGTCCTGTCTTGTTGTGTTGGGAGCGATAGCTGTCTGTATTTGCGAGGGGAGTTCGCTCAAAATGGCAATACAGCAGACTTGCGAAGGAACTTTTGCTGCTCCTTCCGTCGCTGAGCTCGAGTGTTCCAGAACAGTCCCTGTGCCGTCTATCAAGACATCACTGGTAACGGGTTCGTGATGCGCAGGGATACGTAGACTGATGGCATGTTGCGAATGATCCGAGATCTTCTCTTGCGGTGTACATGTAAAGTCAGAAATCTTGCCTTGTGGACCGAGAATGTACATTCCCCCATACACGGCGGAAGCTCTATAGTGACACACCAGCTAAGTGATTAGCAACAGGTAGTGGCGATTGGAGTGACAGGTATCTCTCACCTGCAGAATGCCTGAGTGATTTCTCCTACTCCGCCATATTGGGCGACAAGGAAAGGAGAGGGGCCATATCGGCCTATTGACCTGAAGTATCGGTTCATCCGCATCAATGCGGGTTTGGCAAGCTCTACAACCCAAACATACAGTCGTCAGTGTTAGGACCGAAGGCTTTCGAGAACATTTCCATTACACACCGGTAGGAGAAGTGCAGAATGCGATACCGTAAGCTATGGTATCAGCTAGATCATGCGACAACTGAAATGTGGAAGCAAGGAATTCCAAAATGGACTGAGACTCTTTCCCTGACAAGTCCCGATCAAATCGTGAGCATTGTCCAAGTGAAATTCAGGAGATAGCCTGCCGGCTTACCTTGAAGCAAAGGTTCAGTCTCCCAGCCATCCGAGCTACGCTCAGACGACGCAAACATGATGAACTTCATTAGCCGCCGTTTGTCCAACAAGGACAGCGACGAGTCTTTGAAGATTTGATCCTTTCCCGCCGGCACCCGTTTCCATCTTGCGGTTTCTCTGAGTTCCCCTGCCCTTGGTTTCTGATAGGTGGAGACCCCGTCAACTAGGCGGAAGCTGACGTACTTTCCGACATCTTCTGCTATTAGTGTGTCGATAAGATCACCTCGTGCTGGAAGGATTGCAGGAAAGACGGACAGTGCGTACTGGCGAGCGACTTTGTTCAGATTGCTTTCAAACTCGGAGATCGGGAATTCGTATGAAGCGGCGGTATACTGATGTAGGGCGGATGCCTGAATCTCGTTCACCCACTGCACCATCTCGTCTACGGTCAAACTTGCATGGCGGTCCCCGTAGTATTCGTGTGGGTCGAGGTGCAGCACGCTCAAGCCCCGTTTCGCCAGAGCACTATGAGATGCTAGAGTGAGCGAACGTGTCGGACAAGCACTATTGCTGTGGATGACACTTACGATGCAGCTATGGATTCACACAACCCTGTTCCAACGACGGTGACATCGAAGTGGCTTTGGCCGATATCGTTTTCCGAGGAAGGCGCTAACGAATCTGACATCTCAAGGTCTCTGGAGGCTGAACTAGATTTCTGGGCTGATTGCGAGCTGTCTTGACATGGAAACGATCAGCTGGATGAGGAGTCTGCACTCAGCCCCGATCACTTGGCGGGTAGTCACCGCTCGCTCAACATTGCGCCGAGGTGCTGCCGGACAAAGGAGGTCCAGACTCCGCGTCTCAGTCGGCTATCACAGGCTATCATCGAGAGATCTGATTACCCGGTATGGAGATCGGGCCAGTCTCTATATAAGATGAGTGACCACTATCCAGAGCCCCGCACCAGGGCTTATTCCACCCAAGCTTTGCTAAAGCCCTCACAGCCACCTCATCACTCTCATCATGTCTCTCGTACCAGACTGGGTCAACAAACTCAAGCCCGCCGAGCCTCAGGGCGGCGATATCCTCACCGTCGAACGAGGTCGATCCTCTATCCAGTCCGACAAGATGGCCACCTTCCTCTTTGGCAACGCCAAGCTTCAGAGAAGGCAGGAGATTGAAGACATTCTGAAGAGTGACCCCGTGTTTGACAAGAAGAACAACTACTTTGACGGCCGAGTCGACAAGTTCAAGACTGCACTCGCTCGTGCGAAACGAACTAGGCAATTGGCCGTCAAGTATGGCTGGGATGATATGGACTTGGAGATCGCACGAAAGCTCATAACTGAACCGGATCCGTATGGTCTTCACTCAAGGTGCGTTTCTATGCGCGTAAGATCATCTATACTCGGCTAACCATCTGTGCTTGTTACTGTTGGCATCTTTTCGACATCACAGCATGTTCCTGGTAAGTTGACAAGTCAGCCTGTTGTGTTTTGATCCCGGTCAAGCTAATTCGGCGTCTCACCCTCAGACCACTTTGCGAGATCAGACGACCGAGGAACAGAAACGACTGTTCCTTGATAAGGCCGAAGCGTACATCTACATTGGCGCCTATGCCCAAACTGAACTCGGCCATGGTTCCAACGTCCGTGGATTGGAGACGCAGGCAATATGGAATTCCGATCGCAAGACTTTTACGATGCACTCGCCCACCTTGACCGCATCCAAGTGGTGGATCGGGTCTCTCGGTCGAACGGCAAATCACGCTGTGGTCATGGCACAGCTGTACATTGACGGCCAGAATTACGGACCTCATCCTTTCATGGTCCAAATCAGGGACATGGAGACGCATGAACCCCTACCTGGACGACATGTGGGTGATATCGGTCCCAAGTTTGGTTACAACAACATGGGTGCGTTGTTTGTCCAGACGACGAGGCGTGATCTTACTCATCTCGTCTCTCACTTTAGACAACGGTTTCCTCTTGTTCGACAACGTTGAGATCCCTCATGTCAACATGTTGGCACGTTTTGCCCGAGTCGATAAAGAGACCAACAAGTACGTCAAGCCACCTTCATCGGCTTTGACCTATGGCACCATGACTTGGGTTCGAGCCAACATTGTTCTGGATGCTGGTTCAACCCTTGCTCGAGGTACCACTGTGGCTCTTCGATACTGCGCCGTTCGACGACAATTTCAGGACAAGGATGCTCAACCTGGCGCAGATGAAAGTCCCGTGTTGGACTACACCATGGTTCAATATCGACTTTTCTCTTGTCTTGCCTCTGCATTCGCCATGCATTTCACCGGTCAAGCGATGATGCGACTCTACGCGCAAAAGCAAGAGTGGGTTAACAAGCACTCGAACATCACGGGTAAGCCAGATGTCGGCAAACTCGCGTCGACGGATCGAGGTCCTGCGCCGGAAGAAGTCAATGGAGGTGCCGATATCTTGGCCGATTTGCACGCCTCTTCGTGTGGTCTCAAAGCGCTCGCAAGTATTACTGCTGGTGAGGGCCTGGAAGTCTGCCGAAGAGCCTGTGGAGGGCATGGCTACTCGTCCTTCTCGGGTCTGGGAACGTATTACGCCGATTATTTGCCAACCCTTACGTGGGAAGGTGATTCATACATGATCACCCAGCAAGTAGCCCGATACGTAAGTACAAGGAAGTAACAGTTGTCTGTCCGAACTTGAGCCTGACCTATCCATCTTGCCATTCATTCATACAGCTGCTTAAAATGGTCCGACAGGTCGTCAACGGTGATAAGCCGAACAACGAGGCCACCGAGATTATTGCCGAATTCCTTGCAAAGGCGGATCTCAAGACTGGCAAAGCCCCACCAGCACCCGACTTCGACATTGTCGGCAACGATGCCGATTTGGTCAAGGCATATGGCTGGAGAGCCGCTTCAATGGCTGTCGATGCGTGGCGACGTCGGGACGTGGAACATGTGGCGTGGAACGCTCTGCTCATCGATTTCTGGCGTTTGAGCACCGCCTTTTCCCAATACCTCGTTGTCAGGAACTATTACGAAGCGCTCCAAATTGCAGCTAAGGAACGGACTCTCGATTCCACCACCATCGAAGTCTTGCGCGACTTGTACCGCATGTACGCGTTCTACAACCTGGAGAACTATGGACTTGAGTTCTTGGCGTCCAGTGCGGCCACTCCGAAACAGGTCTCGTATATCCGACGCAAGGGGGTGCCGGAAGTCATGTCCCGGATCCGACCGCACGCCGTCAAGCTCGCCGATAGTTGGGCTTTCAGTGACTGGCAGCTGGACAGCTCGCTGGGTAGGAAAGATGGCAATGTGTACGAGGACATGTTCTACCGGGCCAGCACCAGTGGGAACAACCCATTGAACTACCTGACCCTGGATCCCAGGGCAGATAGCAAGGTGTTAGTTAAGGTCGATCGAACGCCCACCCGTGTGCAGGCAAGATTGTAGGCCAAGATGGGGCAATTGGATCCGCCCGAGGTATATGGACCGTTATTCTAGTTGTCAGTTGAAGTTATTGGGTGCAAACAAACGCAAAGTTGTAACAAAATAGACCCGCGAATCATGTATTCATGACAGGCCGTCGATGGGGCGACCTGACCGGCAAGCCAGCGGTTCGTTGATTTTCGACGTATACACAGTGGCCTATAGGATGAGCCCCCGGCCAAAGAGTAGTTCGGCCGGTCCATGCTTCATCGTATACGTAAGCCATGGGTCGTATACTATGATGTCCCGCAGGTTGATTATGGAAAGAAGGGACAGGGCAAGCCTAACGGTGGCGAAGAGATTCGGAGTCGAGTCGCTAAATAACGGTCGATAGCTTCGGTGGTTCCTCACCCGGCCGCCGCACCAGGCTCAGCGCTAAGAAATGTTCCAACCTGCTGCAGCATTCTGGGTGATTATCAATGAACATGAAGGTCATCACCGTTCCACCTGTCAATCCTCCTATAGATCGATTGGTTTACAGAAGGACACTCCTCAGCACTCCAGAAATGCCCAAAAAGACCGCTGCCATCGATTTGACTACTCCAGAGTCTATCGCTTTGCTGGAGCGGTATCAAAAGATCGGTCTCAACGCTTCACGATCCAAGGATGTGGCTCAATCTGCCAAGTCGTCGGCTGCATTCCAGCGACTAGCTGAAGAGAATAGCCTTGATAGCGCCGGGCTTGACGAGAAGCAGGCCGGGTTATGTGTCGACTTAACTAAGGAAGCTGGATACGAAAATGCTACCGGAAAAGAAAAGCTATCTGAAGCGGAGGTCCGATTCGTTGTAAATGCAATCAAGGATGGCAAATTGAAGTCGGCTGATCAAATCAAGGGTAGGTCGCTCCAGACGTCTGTGTCCGCATGCCTGTTAATCGTTCTGCTCGACCTCCTATAGCTGCTTCCCAGTATCTCGAAGCTACCAAAGGCTCCAGGACTGTATCCGGCGATGACATAGGAGTGAACGCGGAAGAGTTTAACAAAAGCTGTGGTGTCGGTGAGTCTTGTTTTGCACGGTGACTCCTATCACTCACTGACATGCGATGAATAGGTGTTTCGTTTACTCCCGATTCTCTTCTCACAACTCTTGAGTCGTATATGCAATCACTTTCAATTGGATCGGACGCTCCGACTGATTGGTCAGGACTGCAAGGTTTCCGTGCGAACATGAAGACAGGGGTACCGGATTTGCGATGGGCCAATGGTAAAGACCTCGCTGTTGCAGTGGAGAACTTGTTCGGCAAACTCTTTGGACCAAAGACAGCAGGAGCTGGCGCCAACACAGCCGCAAAGGACAAGGGTGTGAAGAAGGCTGACACAGCGAAAAACAATGGCAATGCGAAGGCGGCCGTCGAGAACACTGCCTCTACTACGCTGACGACAGACCCTACGGCCACTCCCAATCCCACATCGCTTTTCTCTGAAGGCTTCCTCTCAAAGTTGCATAAGCCTGGAGAGAACCCCCAAATCAAGCCGGAATTAAAGGAGAAGCATTTGGCATGGACCAAGGGCAGAGTATTCACCCGGTTCCCCCCGAGCCCAACGGATATTTGCATATCGGCCATGCTAAGGCCATTACCATTGACTTTGGTTATGCCAAGTATCACGACGGTTGCTGCTATCTCAGGTAAGTGACGCTGTCGATAGTCAGAAAGTGGATACACCTAATGAACATCACGAATAGATTCGATGACACGAATCCAACAGCTGAAGAAGGTGTATACTTCGACTCAATTTTGGAGATGGTCCGATGGCTCGGATTCGAACCCTGGAAAATCACCTATACCAGTGACAATTTCCAGAAACTGTTTGACTTTGCCATGGAATTGACGAAGCGTGGAAAGGCTTTCGTGTGTCACTGTGACCAAGAAACAATGGCTGCAGCAAAGGGTTCAGGAAAGGGCAACCCGCAACCCTGTCCTCACCGAGATCGACCCGTGGAGGAGAATATCCGGGAATTCCAAGCGATGAAGGATGGAAGGTACCCGGAAAAGGGAGCGTGCTTGCGGATGAAGATCGATTTATCGAGTGGGAACCCATACATGTGGGACCCTGTATGTTATCGAGTCAAGGATGCACCTCACCACCGGACAGGCACAACGTGGAGTAAGTCGTTGAGTTTTCATGTCTACAGGGGCGAAGTGGTTTTTAACTCATGCTGCTTGAAACAGAGATCTACCCCGCCTACGATTTCGCACACCCTCTTTGTGATTCTCTCGAAAACATCACGTAGGTCTGTGCCATGTTCTAGCTAGTATGGTCCACTGATATATTCGTCGGCATATTCATAGTCACTCGCTATGCACCTTGGAGTTCATCGACGCACGAGCATCGTACGAATGGCTTTGCGACGCCCTCGAAGTCTATAAGCCACGACAATACGAAACTGCCCGTTTGCAGCTTCAAGGCACATTCTTGTCGAAGCGAAAGATCAGGACACTTGTGGAAAAGGGCTACGTTCAGGGCTGGGACGACCCTCGATTGTTCACCTTGATCGCCTTGCGAAGACGTGGTATCCCTCCTGCTGCCATGTTGCGATTCGTAGAGGAGCTGGGTGTATCGCTCTCCAACTCAGAGATCAAGCTTGCACGATTCGAGCACGCTATTCGACAAACGTTGGAATTGTCGGCTGCACGTCTTTTCCTGGTATTGGAGCCTGTCAAACTTACTATTACCAACGTTGCCGATGATTACTCCGTTGAACTCGAAAAGCCAATTCACCCGAAGGTTCCAGAGATGGGCAAGGTCAAGTGTACTTTGACTAAGAGCGTATACATCGAACGGGATGACTTCCGGGTGGACCCTCCGGCCGATTTCAACAGACTGGCGCCAGGAAAATCCGTTATCTTGATTGGATCACCCTACCCTGTCACTTGCACCGACTTCAAGATGGACGCAGAAGGCAAGGTTACCGAGATCATTTGTGCACTCGAGGACGGTACAGGTCCAAATGGTGACAAGAAATTCAAGGGTAAAGATGCATCAGCAATCCACTGGGTTTCAGCTCAGCCCGGTCGACATGTCGAGGTCGATGAAGTCCGATACTTCGAGCCTTTGTTCAAGAGCGATGATCCTAGCAAAGTCGATAATTTCGAAACAGATATCAATCCTGATTCGCTAAAGGTTTACAAGGGCGCATTGCTTGAACCGGCATTCTACCCTGTCGCAAAGAAGCTGATCAAGGACGCAAAGGCAGAGGCGGACAAGAGGACGAAAGCAGCAGCGTCTTTCGCTCAGGACCGAGTGGAAACTAGTAAGCCAGCTGAAGTTGCTCAAGGCGCGATCGGGTCCGCGGGAGCTTCGACAAAGTTGCCACATGACGACGATACCCCGGTCGCCACAGCTGATCAACTGGTGGGCATGGAATGCATCCGGTTCCAAGGAATGCGTCTCGCCTACTTCGCAGTCGACAAGGAATCCGTCATTGGTTGTCTGGAAGAGGATGATTCCAAGGAAGCAGGTCCCCGAGCAGGCGACAGGATTGTACTTAACAAAATTGTGTCACTGAAGGAGGAGAAGAGCAAGAAGCTTGCGTAATGACGCTTAGAGTACATCAGATTGTATACCCACCTACCGTTGTCGTGGTGACTACCTTTTCTCGCTCTTCGTCATATCACCATGGTATTGAATATGGAAACAATTGCATATATTAATTAGCCCCCTCCCTTTTCACCATCTTTTGGATTAAGGACATCTCGCTTTTCTTTCTATATACTTCGAGGGATCTCAGCATAGGCTGAAGTCGAATGGTTAGCCGTGGCTCAACTTGGTTTCACGAGTGGACAATATTTTGGATTCGTATTGGACCCATACCTTTGACGCTGCTGATATGTTGTCTGTTCTGTGTGGACCCGAAAACCGGTAGGCGATCATGTTCTGCAGGATTTCATCAGGTAGCATTCATGTTCGATTGGCCGCCTTTCTGGACTCTGTGCAGTTCCGCCCAAGGTGCACCGCGACCAGCTACAATTCAGAGCACCCGATTATCACGATGGGCTCCTCCGTACTCAATTCAACAACTCAAGCGAGTCGGCAGCGAGAGCGAATGTCATGCTGTGTTCTATCAAAAGGTATACAATGCAATGCAATATATCATGCTCTGCCATGTCACATCATGGCGTTACAGGCGTACGAGGTTCGCTTTTCAGTCTACCTTTGCTTTCAAAGGCGGATCTGTAAGGACGATACAAAGAAGGCTTCGTTAAGCCGCGATTACGTCTACTCCGGCGGTGCGAAGATTTCTCACCTATAACGTTCAAAGTGAGGTATTTGAGCACTTCATCTATCAATATGATGGGAGCGGAGATCCAAAGAACAGCCATCCACTCGTCCCAGTTCAAAGGTATGATTTGGAATATAGACTGTTCAGAACAGATGCGCATTAGCCTTCGAGACTCGGTTCAAACAAAGGAGAGAACACTCACGCTGAGGAACGGAACATAAAGAATCATGAAGTGTAAAGCCATACTGAGAGCGATAGAGGCCATCAAGTATGGGTTGACCCATATCGGCATGACTAATAACGACTCGTTCTCGCTGAGGGAGTTACATGCGTTTAGCATCTCAATGACTGCAGAATGTACAAACGTGGGTTATTAACGTGGCGTCTATTTTGACCGTAGAAGAGGCAACTTACCGACTAGGATAGACAGAGACATAGTGGTGGCCGCCTTGGCGTAATCGTTGCTGAACATCTCACATCCAATCTCAGGGAATTTGGCGCTACACTGATGGAAGTGCGTCTAGAAATCGGGGTGCTTAGAAACAGTTTCTTCATACAAACCTCTCACACTCACCAGCTGGTAGAAGGAAATCTGAGGACCTCCGCTGTAGTAGATAAACCACCAAGCATAGCCGAAAACGGTTGCGCATCCGACGTAAACACCAATAATCATGTATCGAACGAACAACCAGGGACCCACGAGGGGCTCCCGGCCGGATCGGGGCGGTGTTCGCATGATCATGTTATCAGGGGGATTGAAGCCGAGAGCAGTGGCCGGAAGACCGCTATAAAGAGGGAGGGTTAGTTATGGTATGGTCGCTCTTGGTCGAACGGCTTACTCGGTAACCAAGTTTACCCATAGCAACTGCACCGGAATTAGAGCCTCAGGCATACCCAACAAGACAGTGAGGAAGATGGAAACGACTTCCCCAATGTTGGACGAAATCAAGTATCGGATGAACTGTTTGGTGTTGTTGTAGATTGCACGACCTTCCTCGACGGCCTTTTCGATAGTTGCAAAATTGTCTGTCGCCAGGACCATGTCGGCTGCCAACTTGGCAACGTCTGTTCCGGATCCCATAGCGATACCAATGTCGGCCTTCTTCAGTGCACCAGCGTCGTTGACGCCGTCACCAGTCATGGCTACGACCAATCCCTGGCCTTGAAGCAGATCAACGAGTTCGCTCTTGTGGTTGGGTTCAGTCCGACTGAAAAGGCTAGCTCTTTGCACTGCAAGAATCTTTTGTGACGGGGAAAGCTCGTCCAGCTCTCGTCCGGTATAGGACTTTCCCGTCAAATCCTCGTTCTGTCCAAAGATACCGATCTCTCGACAAATAGTCTCGGCAGTATTCTTGTTGTCTCCGGTGATCACGATGGTTCTGATGCCGGCGGCCTTGCACTTGGCGATGGCTTCTCGGACTTCAGGTCGAGGGGGATCAAGCATTCCGACAAGACCTACAAACGTCATATTCTGTTCAAAGTTGACGTATTCGGCGGCACTTTCAGTCTTGTAATGAGATACGTTCGAGTCTGCTTCATCGACAAATGCGAAACCCAAGGTTCGTAAGCCATTCTTGCCATAATTAAGCTGGGCACGGGCCAATTGATCCCGAATTTCAGGGGTGAGTTCACGAGTGCCTTCTGGTGTCAAAACGGTCGTGCATCGATCAATGACTGATTCTGGCGCGCCTTTAACGAAAAGCACAGTATGGCGTTCGTGCTTGGCGAGTACAGACATTGATTTACGGTCCCGCGAGAATTCGAAAGTAAGCAGTCTCGGGATCCTTTGTTCGTAGTAAGAGTTTACTGCATTGACTCGAGCCGAAGGGTGCATGTTTCCGAGTGTTCTGTTGAAGCTTTCGTCGTTCGTTCCAGCCTTCTCGACGAGGACCTTGAGAGCAGCTTCAGTGGGTTCACCCAAGTTGGTGTAAATTCGGGTTTCCTATACAACAGCTCGAATGAGTCAGGATTTGAATTTATTGACTCAGAATCCGACTTACATCGTTGTACGCGATCCTGGCATCATTACAAATGGCGGAAATTTCGACAAGTCGTTCGATTGGCCTAGTCCGAGCGATGCCCTTTTCTGAAAACTTGGCATCCGTTGCGCTAATTTCTCCAAGAGGGGCAAACGTTGAACCAGTGACTCGGTACTCTCGAATAGGAGAAGAGCCGTTTTCGATTGTCAAGAACTGCAAAAACAAGGCTGATGAGCTGATCGAAGGATCAAACAAGTGGCAAGGTTTTGAACTTACCCGAGACACAGACATCTGGTTTGTAGTCAGTGTTCCAGTCTTGTCAGAGCAGATGACGTTTGTGCAACCCAAAGTTTCCACACTTGGTAGATTCCTGACAATTGCTCCGCGTTTCGCCATCTTCTTCGTACCGAGGGCCAGACATGCGGTGATAACCGCAGCTAAGCCCTCCGGAATCGCAGCAACGGCGAGCGCTACTGCAATTTTTAGATAGTATACTGCACCCTTGAGCCAGCCGTGATGAGCGGGATCGTTGAAATGCCTAATGTTGACGAGCCAGACAAGGATGCAGATGACACTAATAACCTTTGCCAGAGAATCTCCGAAGTCGTCCAACTTGCGCTTGAGGGGTGTCTTCTCGGTTGTTTGTGAAGAAATGGACTCGTGAATGGCACCGATAGCAGTGTGCGACCCAGTAAGCACAACCAGGGCCTTTCCAGCTCCGTTGACGACGGTCGTACCCTAAAAACTGGATGTTAGATCAGAAACAAACAAAGGGCATGCGACGAGACACTCACAGAGAAAAGCATGTTCATCATGTCCTGTCTCACAGCCTTTTCATCCGCGACTTTGTCTTCAATCTTGGAAACACTCATCGATTCACCAGTCAACAGCGCTTGATCGACCCTAAAGGAACTGCTCGAAAAGCTCAGGACCCTGCAATCCGCAGGAATCTTGTCGCCTACGTGAACCTGAATGATATCACCAGGCACTAATTCCGAGGAGTGAATCTTGTATGATCGACCAGATCGAATTACGGTAGCTTCATCAGGCGAGTATTCTTTCAAAGCCTGCTCATCGAAAATCAGCGCTGTCATCAACTGAACGTGATCATTTCGAACTTACATCGATAGCCCGCTCTGCCTTGCTTTCCTGAACAACCCCAACAGCAGCGTTTGCTATCAGGATCAGCAAAATGACCAAAGGTTCAACGAAGGCGGTCACCCAGCCTCCTTCTTCGGAATGATCCTCGAAACAGGCGAGGACAAAGGATACGATGGCGGATCCGAGCAAGATGAGAACGAGTTGATCTTCGAACTGCGCCAGGATTAATTTGAACATGGACGTCGCCGGTTCTTCAGGGAGTACTAGAAGATGGAGTGGAAATATTAGCCAAACAGACGATGGTATATGAGCGCGGAAATCACATACCATTTCGACCATACAGTTTGGCGTTCTCCCTTGCTCTAGACTCGTCTAGACCCCGGTCTTCTGTGACACCATAGTGGGCAAGGGCATCTTGGACGCTATACGTCCATGCGTTTGAGAGCATCTTCCTAGCTTTGCAAGAAATATGTTGGGAACTCTGGTTTAACCAGTCTCTGTGGGCTGACCATCTCAATACTCGAAATAGTATAATGAGCCGCGTCGATCGTTCATCGATAGCTTCCACGTTGAACAACACGGCAGTTTAATGACGTGTCGGATGAATCTTCACAAACAAAACAGGGGAATGCTGTACCTCCTTCCGACGGAACTGTTGCTCATTCCGGCGGCTTGGTTAGTCGCTCCACTTACGCTTCGTGACGACTGGATAGAAGCACCACCGATCTTCTGCTGACAAACGATGTGCAGCAGGCGAAAATGCACAACTTGGTGCAGTGCTTTACTTACTTGGATCCGCCTGAGCAGCATATGTAGTGATGTTACCTGTGATCGCATATAACCTTCGAGATTGGCATGAACACCCGTCAAGAGAATCGGCCTCCACAACCGCAAGAGACCACAGGAAAATCCTTATCTATAATAAACTCCAGCAAGAGACGGTGTTCAAGCTTTCAATCCCTGTCTACATATCCAGTTAAAGTTACTCTGGAAACATCATTAGATCGCAGAGACCAATGTCCACCAGTAGATATTCACTCGACGACAGATTTGATGGTACCCGACGACGGCCTCTATTGTCGGGAAGATCGTCGAGTTCGTCCTCGCCGTCTGCAAACGACATGGACGCAATCTCAGAATCTGACGGCGAGATGGAGCGGAACGAATTGAGTCAAAGCGATACTAGAGTCACCCTGAAAGGAAAAGGCATGTACTCTCAAGCGAATGTAGACAGGAACGGAAGGATAGACGTTGTTCTGTGAGCCGTTCCAACTGTAGTACAATATCCATAAGCCATTCTCACTTATACGAGTGGTTTATTTTTCTCTAGTGACCTGAAGCACGAAGGTCCTCTTGAGCTACCGAAACAACATGCATGCTCTATTGCCGAGCAAGGGCTAGAGAACGAAGAGACTGTCCGTCTAGCTTTGTCCAGGTGGAATTCAGCAACCGGCTCAGATCCATTTGCTCAGGGCTGCCCTGCACTGAACATCGTTATCCAGCTGGTAGGCTCCAGGGGGGACGTCCAGCCTTACCTGTCTCTTGCCATAGAGCTCATCCTTCTGGGAGGGCATCGAGTGAGAATAGCCACGCATGGTGATTTCAAGGAATTTGTGCTCGCAACTGGCAGGAAGATCCTCCGGCGTAGATGGGAAGCGATGGTTGCTACCTCCCATCCAAAATCACAAGGAAAGACTCTCGAAGATGGCGAACGACTTGCGATCAAGCTCGAATTCTTTGCCATTGGTGGCAGTCCTCGCGAACTCATGTCCTATATGGTTAAAAGTGAGTTCCCCTGAGCTTAGGAAAGGCCTGTTCATGATTGACGGAGAGTTCGTACCTGTGTCAGACCCCGGTTTGATGCCTGGCTATGAATCACTAACGAACGGCGATATTCCTGCAAAACGAAGGATGGTCAAAGAAGTAAGTAACCCTCGGTTGACGTCCCGCTTCCGATCAACATATAGACTGACAAATTTGTGCCGACGATGGTCTGGGAATCTCCTAGATGCTACAAGGCTTTTACCAATCTCTCTACTATCCCAATCCAGAGGCTGGACAAAATTTCGTGTGCGATGCTCTAATCGCTAATCCGCCATCGTTTGCTGCGCCTCATCTGGCTGAAGCCTTCGGTTTGCCTTTGATGCTAAGCTTCAGTAAGTAGCGAAGGCCTTTTTAGTTTCTACGCCAAGCTCACGTGGTCTGTTCCGTTACACAAGCCATGGCTTGGTCTCCGACATCACAATGGGCACACCCTTTGGTGAACATCAAGAAGACAAACGCATCACCTCAATTAACAAACTACTTGTCTTTCGGGCTCGCCGAACTTATGACTTGGCAGGGCCTCGCATCAGTAATCAATAAATTCCGAACGAAAACTCTTGGGATCCCACCATTGTCAAATCGGGAAGGTGCCGGATTGGCTGATCGGTTGAAGATCCCCTTCATGTATTGCTGGTCACCCAGTGTCATTCCAAAGCCGGACGACTGGAAGGAGCATATTGGTGAGAATTTCGCCACTGCCTTGCGTTCAGTCGACTTACATTTCTTGACCTCGCTGCCAGACGTTGTGGGGTACTTCTTCTTAGATGATTCAGAGTATGAACCTCCTCAGGAACTTGCGGAGTTTCTGCAATCCGGACCTCCTCCGATATATATAGGGTAGGCTGGGTTTCATCGCCCGACTATTAGAATGGACGTGCTGAGCGCTGGGTAAATGTGGCTACATATAAAGGTTCGGGTCTATCGTGGTCGATGATCCTGACTCTCTCACAGGTAAGCAAGACTGCGCTGTATAGAGCAAAGAATGTGAATCATAACAACGATTCCATCTGCAGCAATTGTGTTTGAAGCTACCAGACTAGCTGGGGTCAGAGCACTTGTGAGTGCTGGTTGGAGTAACTTAGGAGGTTCCGATGTGCCAGAACATGTGCACATCCTTGGTAAGAGCTCTTCGAAGCGTCGGTTTGCGCTTTGATATACGCTAAAGCGCTCGCATGAACATCTCTTCGCACAAAAGGACCAATCCCCCATGAATGGCTGTTCGCAGAGGGCAGGGTTGCTGCTGTGGTACATCATGGCGGAGCGGGAACCACTGCGATTGGCCTACGAAATGGGTGCCCCACCGTTATAATACCTTTCTTTGGCGATCAGCCTTGGCAAGGGGATATGGTGGCAAATGCAGGGGCAGGTCCCAAACCGTGAGTCCTTCGCTTGCGGATTAGCAACCTTCTGCTATTGATAGTTTGCCGTTTGCCGTTTGCTTCCAGAATACCTTACAAGAAGCTAAATGCCCAAAACCTAGCCGAAGCTATCATGTTAGCCCTCGGTCCCGAAGTCAGACAATCAGCAGCTAGCATTGGTCGAGCTATACAACAAGAAGTGGGGATTTCTTTCCTTTCAAATTGGCAACCGATACTGAATCTGCTTGATACTTGTTCTCTCAGCACGGAGAAGCTACAGCTGTAGAATCTTTTCATAAACATTTACCCCTTCAGCATATGAGATGCGATATTCAACCCGAAAAAGTCGCTTCATGGTGGTCTACGAAATATGCTCTCAGGCTGAGCGCCCTCGCCGCCGCAGTGTTGCTTAAACAACAACTACTGTCTGAAAGTGAGCTGGATGTAATGCGTGAGTATCCAAGCAAGTTTTGTGGATAATTTCGCTTAAGAAACAACGAACAGGCTCCCGAGAATATCCCGCGACACAGAAGGAATTGTTTCCCCTTGAGGGAGGTATCATGTCTATTCTGCAGCTCATGGTTACGCAGTAAGACCTTTTTATTCAGTGCAAGAAAGTATGTGGCGTTCTCATCCATGCATTATCGCGCAACAGGACTACCGCAGTAGCACAATTGTTCTATAAGCCTGTAGGTTGTGTTGACATCTTTCATCGGGTTCACATTGATGGACGTGATGTATCTTAGAAAAAAGGAATTATCAGAACCTTCACGGTGTGGCCTTTGGGTATGTCAAGATAGATTGCTTCAGCCTTTCACCATTCTTATGTTCTCCACTAAATTCGCTTGAATGTTGGATAGTCATCGTTGATGTACATGCAAGTGAGCCGCGATAAATTCCTTATCCTTTTTCGCTGGCCCCTACTCATGGCACCACTGTCAGGCCTCAATGCCCTTCCGGAGTTCTACGGGTCCACCGCCAGACATCCGCAGGTCGATGGCGTTCGTTCGGGTTTCAAAGAAGGCGGAAAAAGTCTTTACTATGGCTGGGCTGATGCTATCACAGGGCTGGTGACTACTCCAAAGCGAGGACACCGCGAACACGCAAGTATTTACTCATTGGCGATTTAGCGAAGCCAATCTCCTTTCCACTGACTGTGTTGTCGGTATCATAGGGCGTCGCCGGAGCCATAGGCGGCGTATTCGCATCTCTTCTGGATTTACAGCTGAAACCAGCTTTTGGTATGTCATCAGTCATCGCTGAAGATGTTCGTGGGCTAATGCTTCGTGCCCGATATATTAGGTGTCCTTGGCCTTATCGCGCATCCTATAAAAGGTGCTTTTATGTCTTATGGCCGATGGAAAAGACAAGGTGGCGACCCTTTACGCACATGCCGTCTACAAGTCGGCATAGACTCCCTTGTTTCGGCCCCTTGGAATGAGCAACAGCAGATAATTCAAGCTTTCAATCAAGCTCTGCTGCACACAGACGAGAGGAAAGCCGAACTGCAGCGGTTGACAGGTCTGACCGTGCAAGAGGACGATGCAGCGGATCAACAGACGTCAATGTCGGGTTTCAATCCTATACGTTCCGCCGCAAGTACACCAGCACCGCCTTACGACGAATCGGCAGAAAAAGTGTATCCCAAAATCCACAAAGAGGTCGAGGAAAAGGGACCGACACCCCCTCCCAAGGATAACCCCTCGGTAAGACACTTCTTATAGAGGTCGAGCAGGTGTGAAGGCGCTAGCGTGAACTATATGGAGTACGATGACCGCCAAGTCGTGCGTGTGATGAGTTCCAGGCTTCTAATGATTAAGCCTTGGGCTGTAAAGCACACGTCTTTTCGCGATATTCCCGAATTGCAACTTCATTTTGCTTTTGCTAGACCTGCCAATGGTCGAACAAACACAGAATCCTCAATGCAGCTATTGTATCAAACATGCAAGCCTTGAGCTCTACGTCTATTGTCTATCTTTGTCTATGTGGGTATGTGTGTCGTTTTGCAAGTCTGACTTGCTGGAAATAGGATCACGTCTCGAACCTCATTCTTCGCCTCTCTTCTTCATGTCCAACGCAATTGCGACTCTCTTTCCTTCCCGGATGCCACTTTCGTAGGCTCCATGAACGCTAGCATATCTATCTGAATGCGTGTGCTCGCCAGCAAAGCCCAAGGCGCCGTCCCAGACTGGGACTGCGAACTCGGCAATATCCAGCGGCGTGACCGGTAAACCGTCACTGTTGTCCGCTTTGCTCGGGATATATGTGTAGGAATTGAAGGAGTATGGATCGGTTGACCATGACGACGCAATAGCCCCTATTGGCGTGGGTATATCCGTACTCGAAGGATCCGGCGATAGATATCGCTTGAATAGTGTGTGGGCCCACTGCACACATTCGTCGTGATCTGCTTGCTCCATGGCCTGTCCATAGTCTGCTCCGAGGAACATGACGAGCTGTGTGGATCCGTCAATAGTGATGAAATTTTGCACCATGAGTCCCTGTGGCTTGAGCCTTTTCTGCAGCTCCGGCGAACATGGCGGCATTGTCTCTGCAGTATGTCCTTGCCTGGGGAGTATGAAATAGCTATAGGATGTAGGACTTGTCAGAACGTGATACCGGATGTGACGATGCACGACGCGCGATGTGATCGTATCATGGACTTGCCTTGTAGCTTTATCGCTGTCTTTCCACCAAGCCTTGTCGTATCTTAGAGCGATCTTGCTCAAAAGCCCATATCCTAAAGCACGGATTGCCCGTTGTTTACGGGGAGGTAATGCGGGCTCGAAAGCTGGTGGCCGCCTTTGCAAGACCCCTAAAGGAAGGGTACAAATCACATTGCCGGCTGTATATGTCCGCAATGTGGAAGGCGATGAAGTGCCGTCTCCTTGTCCAGTAACTGTTAAAGTGACAAGCTCTACAGCAAGATTTTGCGGAGTGCAAAGTCAGCGAATCGCCTCATGGTGGCCGGACCCGTCCTCACCTCTATCTGAATCCCAGCGTATTTTGTCCACTTTCTCTCCGAGTCTGATTTCTCCCTTGGGTGTCGCGGGACCGGTTACCAGTTTTGCTAAATGATCGACTACTTTATAATAACTCCCGCCAGTGACCATTCCATCTGGGCCCATGGTATCCCTCTCGAAACCCCACCATTTAAGAGCTACATCTTCCAGATCTGCTCCAGTCCATCCGGAGAAAGAGCGACCGAGCGTTTTGGCTTTCCACCGCATGTTCGCGCTTTCCTGTTCCCGAGTTGTTGCATCTGCGGGTTCATGCTGGTCCAACCCATCAAATAAAGGCGAGTCGTCCGCAAACACATAAGAAGCTAAAGAATCACTAGGCGATGGATCGTTGTTCTGCGCGTACGATCTTGATGCGTCGAAGAATGTGTGGGAGACCTGATATGGGGACAGTCGCTAAGCTACTACCAGGGAAAAGGTCAATGTAGAGTGAAGATTGTACTCACGTTGAATCCGAGCCGATTGGCGATATCTTTTTCTATCTGCCCGTCGGCATCCAATATTCTTATCTCCCCTTCCGGTGAAGAATAATGCACTGACTTCGATAGAGAAAAATAACCGATACATTAGTCTGGAACTGCATAGCTACAATTATGAGGGGCACTCACGATCCCCAAATCCTGCGCCAGATCGTATATTGGATTATCATACTTGCCGTGGATGAAGCTGAGGAGCAGAACCGTCCTTGAATATCTGCTCATATACATGCTTGGGCTGAACACCTACCTTGCACCCATATCGATCCGTACACCGGATTCTTCATGACCATGCTGAGGACTTATTGCTCGAGAGTCAATCCTTCCACCGATCCTGTCTCTTGCCTCCAGCACAATGACTTTGTTTCCTTTTTGAACTAGCTCCTTCGCAGCCGCTAAGCCTGAGATCCCTGCTCCAATTACTATGACATCGGCATCGATATCTGGTCGATTCGCACGGAGATGGGGAGAGGTTGAAAGCGGCTGTGAAGAGGTGCTTCCTACAGCGTCGGCTATGGTCGAGACGGCGGGTTTCACATTCGTATGAGCAGCTGTGCCTACAGATAGTAACCCGGTCTGAGCGCTCGTTAAGGTCTTTTTGACTGGCTCTGCCATGGTGATGGCGCGACGCAAATGCGAGGTACTAAGTCTTACGACACCACGGCTTAACTGAAAGTTGGGCTTCGCAAGGGCTGATATTCGTTGAGGGTTGCGGTGGGGCGATATTCTTATCCTGGCCGTTAGAGTAAAAGATGTACCTCGCCGCCAAAGGACCATTCTTCGTTCAAGTTTCTCGTTGAAGATTGGTAGCCTTTTTTACTGATTCGCTATCCCGGATTTGCTCCTAGAACACACGCTGCGTAAATGAACCATCTTCATCATTTATTATTTTACGAGACAATTCCTGATAAAATCTTGTGAAACTTCGCCGAGAGTAGACCGAGGTGACATCCGGCTTTCTCCGACTTGCGCGAGTTGCTGGTTTCAAGAAGACATGTCATCTGCCGTATATAAATCGCTGGCAAGGGGTGGCTACGCCAAAGTAGCTCCCAGCTATATATCATGTAGAGTTAGAGTTAAAAGGGGGCCAGACTCGATATCGTCTTGTCTCCCGCTGTGCTAGCGGGCGTTCGAAGAGTGCATAGTCTCCACCGACTTGCGCCGATCTGTGCCTGTATTTTCCCTTTCATGTGCCAGACCGGGCCGGTAAGCTTTAGATTTCCTTCGGACGACGGAGTTGCGACTCCGAGAGCCTCACACTTGTTCGTAGAAAGCCGGCCGCAAAGGTATAGGGCTCTGGACGACCGTAGCGATTCTGCTGCCGCCCCGCTTACACGCAGACGGTGCCCCCTGGATCACCCTTCATCACCTGTCCCACTGCCGCATTATGCCGATACACAGGGAATCTCGAGCGAACGTTGCATCGACGCTACCGACTTTCTTGACACAAAAGATATCGTTGATTGACATCGTTGTATTATCCTGAGTGATTCTACCATCACCTCTCCAACACTCGAGCTCCACCGTCACCGTAGCAGTCTTCCAACATACAACCCAGACCCAAGAACATGTCCGACAACGCCCCTCAAGATATTTCTGGCTTCGCATGTGGTGCATGCGATACTCCCCTGTTCCAGTCCAAAGATATCATAACCACCGTAGGTCTGGGTTCTCTCTGGTTCTGATTGAGTGCCTCATTAAAAGATGCGTTTACTCCCTTTCTGACCATAGATCTTGAGCGGAGCAATGGGTAAAAGCTTGCTGGTCCGAAACCCGTCAGTCCCCAACGTTCTGGCACATCCCGCTCTCCATAACTGATCCATTCCTTCCCTTTTACGCACAGTAGAACGAATGTCGTATTCTCCTCTGCAGAGAAGGAAATCAGATTGACAACGGGAATGCATATCACAAGAGATATCGAGTGTGCCACATGTCACAAACCATTGGGATGGTATTATGTACGTCGTGACTGTTTGCTCGAATCAGCATTCACACGGGCGAGACCGTACTGCAGACTCACCCCAGGACTCTATGTCACCTCGTGTTACAGGTCAGAGCATTCGAAGCGGATCAGAAGTTCAAGGAAGGCGCATATTTGATCGAGAAATCACTCCTCGTTCCCGTCAAGATCCCAAGTCAACCTTCCGTCTTCAGCTTCTTGTGGAAACAGTGATTTCTCCACTTCAGGCAAGCGACCGGAGGCGTCTAGACAAACGGAATTCAGCAAGAAGAGGTGCAGAAACGAAGGGTCTTTGCTACGAGGAGGATCGCAGAGCAGCACAGAAATACAACTGCATTAAAACGAAAACAACGCTTTAAGCATATAACTTAGCCAAGATCACACATCGAGATGCACAGCACCATCGCCTCATTCAAGCCAAAGTGATGTTCGAACTGAACATTTGTCAAATTCGTCTTTTGACGCCCTATGATGAGCGCAAACCATATTCTGTCCTCCGCGCTTTCAACCCGAACAAGCACCATCAGCGATTTCTTCAACCCTTCGATATTCTTCATGTCTGCCCATTTCCGAGCATTGTTATTCGTGTACATCTTCACCAATCAGCATTTGATAACTTTGTAGCGGAACTGATTATAGAGAATTTTGTCAACATCCATAAAACTACAATGTGGTCACATGACGCGCACAAGTTCGCCCTAAAGAGTACTCGCGCGTCTTTCTCTTTCCAAGCCGAAGCAGCGGCAACTGGGAGAGCCACTAAGAGGTCCCTTGCAATCGAATCCGGTAGTGCGATCATGCCAATGTCGGCTTAGCGATAATCTTGGTATCTCGTGTTACCCATAACTCCTGGAGCTGATGATACATGATACTACTGTTATACAGTCAGAAGCCATCCGAATCGCATGAGAGGGGGCATATCGTCCTCTACGGCGCTACGCGAGATGTGAAAAGCTGAATCGACGTGTGCAACGTCGAGAAAAAAAGTGATGTAGCGAAGCGAAAGATCCCAGAAACCAGTCAAAGTGTCGTAAAGCGTACAGGTTCGTGACAGGACGTAGCTCTCCGGGTGCTGATTAGGTCGTAGATTCGAGCTGTCTAGTCGAGATTTATAGAGCTTAAGATGCCTCGTTTACCGCTTGGCGTTTTTCTTCGCTACTGGCCTTTTCTTCTGGATGGGCGGAGGAGAGTCGTCATCATCCTCATCGTCGTCCTGCTCCTCCCTTCGAGCGGAACCTGCTCCATCCCCGTTCTCATATCTTGTCTTATTATTGACCATCGCATTTGTCGTTTGATTATTGTTGAGCGTTTCGTCAGGGGGAAGATCTTCTTCCGCCTTAATCCTTCTTGCTTGCGAGAAGCAGAGCTGTACTTCTTTTTGGCATACGTTGCTAAAGCCGTATTGATTGCCTGAATGGAGGAAGGTATGTATGATCTCCTTTAGCGGTGACCTCGAAGCTAGAAAGGATCGAGACCTACCTCTCGGAATCAGAAAAGCACCGCCTTCAGACATCAAAAATCGAGTTCTGTGGATCGTCACCTCTACACAACCTTGCTGTACGAAGAAGACCTGATTGATTCCGCACGTCAGACAAGGAACCTTTGGGCGGCGACATTAAAAACAGAAGTTATCTCACATATGCATTGTCCCTGGAATTCTTGGGCGCTTTACATCCCCCGACTTCTATGCGTAGGATACCGGCGGCAAAGAATTCGTCCTCCCCGAATATCTTCTGGTAGGTGAAAGATGCGTTTGGTATTTCTTTTGGTCGAACCATTGCTGCGGTGTTTGCAACGCCTGCGTGAAGAAAACGTCGTGATTCCGTTGGTTAGTCAGCACATAATAACACTACTCGAGATAAAAGAGCTTACGTCTCATCACCTCCTGTCCCGTACTGTAGTCCATAACCATTCCTCCCGGTTCCGTCCCCTCATCCCAGCCCGTTACATCATCTGCTTCAGGCTCCTCATCTTCGTCATCAGAGCCCTGCTTTCGTTGTTTTCCTCTTCCTTTCTTTGGCAGCGGCTCCGCGGTTCCGCTTCTTGCCCTACGCGCCC
Organism: Naganishia cerealis; assembly: GCA_030039265.1. Classification (NCBI taxonomy): domain Eukaryota; kingdom Fungi; phylum Basidiomycota; class Tremellomycetes; order Filobasidiales; family Filobasidiaceae; genus Naganishia; species Naganishia cerealis. The sequence continues at coordinate 228,945 of JASBWR010000016.1, read as the reverse complement.
CTCCCTTCCGCTTCGCCGCTAAAGGAATTGCCTTCTCTTCGGGAATTGTCAACCATTCTGCAGTAATGAAAGCTGGTCCGACTTCGCCGTTGACGATCTGCCGCTTGATGACAGGTCTCTCGCCTCGCCACCAGTCCAAAGGCTTATGTCTTTCTCTCGCTGTACGCAGATAAGAAACCCCTCCTTCGTCGGCAGCTATACACGAGACAAATCAGAATCAGCGATTTTACAACAGCTTGCAAGGGCTTTTTAACATACGTTTATGCACGGGCTCCCGGTAAACATTCGCTGAACGACTTCGCTTTTTATGCGGTATAGGATCTCCGTTCTCGTCCTCTTCATCTGGATCCGGCCGGACAGTCCGCTTTTTGCGTTGATTGGTAGCGTCAGTGAAAGGCTTTCGCTTGGCAGTCGCCTGGCCCTTGGATTCGGCCTTGCCCTTTCCTTTCTTGCGATTCATCGGAGGCGGACTAATTTCCTCTTCTTGGCCTTCATCATTCTCCTGGTGCTGCTCCTGTATCTGTTCCTCTTCCGATATATTTGTATCCACGGGCTCGTCATAATCTGCTGCTTCCTGTTCTGGCTCATCTCCTTGATCTCCATATCCATCGTCGCCGATCTTTGAAGGAGATGACCCATCCGGCTGCTGTAGCAAAGACTCGTCTATCTGATCGTCGTATTGGACATCCAGCTCTTGCTCATCTTCCGTTACATCGCCGGCAGTTGAAGGAGCGGCGAGACTGTGTCGGCTTGCTTTGGATAGTCCACCGTTACTCGCCCTGTTCCCTGGGAATATTGCATTTCGCGGATACTCTACCGCAGCAGGCGTTTCGATTGCACTCTCTTCAGCTGTGGAGCCATTGTTCCCCGGACGAGGTGTTCGCCTTCTGGTCTGCTCCGCCATCGGGGTGGAAGGGGTGATACGAGCTGTGGAGGCTTCATCTTCATAGGTTTCCGCTGGTGCCACCGTTTTTGTGCTGTCTCTCAATGTCCCATTCGCGTGCCGAGAGCTTTGTGCTGGAACTCGACGACTTGAAGGCCCTAATCCACCAATGTTTCGCGAAAGTAAATGCCCATTTGCTCTCGAGGCAGAGGCCAAAGTAGCGGGAAACACATCCTCTTCACGTTCATGTAATTGGCTGAGTGACAACGTTTGCCCAGGAGAGGTAGAATGGGGAGGTCCTAGATCGAGATGAATGTAAGCGCTGCAAGAGTTAAGTTAATCTGACGCCAATGTAAAGAACATACGATGTCGTTTAGATCGCACAAAAGCTGGATTGAAGGATTGAAGATGATAGATCAGTTGGACGTTTTACCAATGACCGCAACATGTAAATTGAAGAGGAAATGATGCATACATTTGCTCGGTGTAACGATGTCCATTGACCGAGAACCACTCTCGTCTCCAAAGTTTACCCCGACATCTTCATCGATAAATCCGTCAATATCCCGACCATGATCCTGAGCGTCATCGTCTTCATCGGCCATCATGGAGAGCCTGCCTTTTGCTCCAACTCTCACGCTTCTCTGACCAAAGACTTCTGTTCTTGTCGAATTAGCCGCAACTGTTGACGCGATTGTACGCCGTGTGTCGCCTTCCGTAACAGCTGAAGTCGCACCGCTTCTAGTGCTCTCGTCTCGCTCCGGTGAATCGAAGAAGGCATCAATGTCCTCAAAACCTTCTGGATTTCTAGGGATATGCTCTGGCATAGGCCGCCCTGTTCGACTGAAAGCGTGCGAAGAACCCTAGGTGAGTATACAATGTGCTTTGTACGTTCTTCCAACCGCACTCACCTTCCCACGTTTTTCGGGTCATGATTGAACGGAATATACTTCTTCGGAGGACCACCTCGTGAGGGCGTTGTCGCGACTGCAGCTGACATGATTGATGTTGTATTGGCGTGTATATACTGTGCAGCACCCTTGTTCGCCTATTCGCGATCCCGATACCGATTGCTTAGATGAAGGCGGCACGAAAAGCTTCGAGGTCGGTTTCTCTCCTCTCGAATTTCGCTTAGTACTGTCCGCAGTAAATCGGACGGGCCTGCACGTTTGCCAACTCTCGAAACACTTTGCTTCAACTAAACGAGAATGATATCACTCAACAGTCTTTGTTATTGTTTATGAAGTGGGTTGCTGATCTCATAAGATCGAGCAAGCGCGACCGGGGATCCTCGTTCCTCTTTCTCACGCTCAGATGCGCTTTGACTGAAACCTAATGCATGAGCAGCGCGCTTAGGAAACCCATCATATTATAGCTTCGCAACCTATGTAAGACTTCACGCAGCGGCATGGCCTGTACGTCTGCCTACTGGGAGGTGAACATAGAAGGATCGTCTCGAATAGTGTGGATGCCCGTAGTTCCTGACGCGAACGAACGCTCCTAAAGGCAGAAAGCAATGCTGCGCGCAGCTATGGCAGGTTGCTGGGCCGCGACCGGTGTAAGCTCCCTCGTCTATCAGGTCGACCTTTGAGTACGGTCCGAAGAATGCGTTATGCATCAGCTTGAGAGCCTGTATCAAGCGGTCATGTAGCAAGCTGCAGTAGTCGTTGTAAACTCGCCGACTTGCGCAACCATCGCAACAGCTGTGGCAACTCGACGATCGATTGCAGCTGAGACATTGTTATTCTTGGTGATGGTGGAGGCTTACACAGTTGAAAGAAGAAGATTATCACTCGTATTAAGTCTCATATCTTGAACGCTTTTAAGCAACCAGTTTTAACGCTTACAGTCCAAGCTCTTAACCAGCTGCCAGTGTCACCTCCGTCTGGGCATAAAAATCGAAAGCTATGTCTGCATACCGTCTCTCCACGCGCCTCACTCAGGGCGTCTCCAGAATGGCCTCCCGAAACTTCCATGCCTCCGCTCGTTCGTTGGAGTATTACCCGGGAGTCGATGCTAAGGTACGTCTGTGCTACCCTTTTATGCATTTGATATCAATTCTGAGTATAGTGTACAAGTACAGACTTTCGCTAAACAGGTGGAAAAAGGGAGTGGCATCGTATTGGTTGACTTTTACGCTACGTGAGCACTGTCGTGCTTCTCCCCCTTTTGCCTCCTGCTCAAAGTACTACCTCTTGCAGTTGGTGCAACCCGTGTAAGATGCTCACACCAGTCCTCAAGAAAGTTGCTGAGCAGAAAAACATTGAGTGGGCATCGATATTACATTAAGCACACCATTCCGACCGTGCTGACATCGACGACATCTTTTGCCTTAGCTTGGTCACGATTGACGTCGACGAGAACAACGAGATCGCTGCTAAGTATCAGGTAAGGGATTCTACGTTTGAAGTTGTTCAGGCTGTCTCTGACAGCTTATACTTTCTGCTTAGATTCGAGCCATGCCCACCGTGATAGCGTTCAAGGATGGCAAGCCTGTCAACCAGTTCAGTAAGCACTATCCGCTGCATGAATCTCACGAATCGCGTTGATGATATGTTGCCCTACATCAATGTCGTCGCTCTCAGTGGGTGCTTTGCCAGAGCCTCATGTCAAGAAATTCGTCGATTCACTGTAGAGTCTTATGGGTTTATGGGATCGAATATCCATGTGACTGGAGTTGAAGGGTCTGTTACAACTACTCATACCACTTCCAGCGATGAAATTGGGTTACAGGAATGTGGCCAAAGATATATGTGCTTAGGCTGTGGCAAACCAGAAAGTTACGATTTTTTCCCCGTCGTAGGGTAATAAGCATCGACGCTTACCAGATCGGACTAGTCTTCAGAGTATATCGAGGTGTTCTATGTCAAAGGGTTCAGGAAGTAGGCGAGCTCCGTCTATCAGGCCAACTATTCCAGCTGCTTATCGTTCAACCAGTCAAGCAGTAACGATTTACTAATCTTTTTCGTAATCATTATGTCCTTTTTTCCCTCGAGTTTCGTCTTGCTTGACGAGGGTTTTCTCAGACATCCTTCGGTCTAAGACACCCCCCTTTCTGGAAATTTTCGCCCTGTCAAGTACAATATTAGTGACCTCATTGACTAGCTAAACAAGGAATGAGTTACTTGTTTGCCGTCTCATTCTTTGCAGCTTCCACTTTTCGGGCCTTCTTAGCTTTCTTACCCTCCTTAGCCTTTAGACGCTCTTCCGTTTCATGAGTGAGCCTGATCTCACGGGACCTTTCCGACATTGCAACAACTGTGATAATCTCTCGCAGCATATGGCAAAAGTGCGATCTCTTCATTCCACGAAGAAGTTCTTCTTGTGGGAAGCGTCTTCTGTCCCATAGTCCTACCAACGTCCCATCTGGAATCCAGCCCCACAATCTTCCAGGCCGGAAGAAAGACCGCAAAGCTCCATGCACCTTCTTCTTGGTCTGGTTCTCGATTTTTATCTTATCCGCCGCGGTAATCTTACCCAAAGAAGGGGTTTTGCTTCGACGATCCTCTTCCTTCTGCAAAGCATCTTCAATACAGTTCTCTTCCAGTTTGCGCAAATCGTTGCGGAAGGCAGTCCATCTTTGACGCTCTTCCTCCTTGAAGCCTTGGCGCGGCTTCTCGTGTATTTTCAAGCGGGAATCTTTTCGGATATCATCGAAATGGCAGTTAGAGGGTGCCTTGACGTATTCTCTGTAAAGTTTGTTCCTTCTTCTTTGTCGCTTGGTCGCATTCCACCATCGGTACAGTAGCTTTCCGAAATAGAAGGCAAGCACCGCTAGAGCTGTTGTCCGAAGCGTCATCGAAAACGAAATGATCGAGGACAAAGGGATGAAGGAAGCAAGGAATTCTGTGAGCAGGGCAGCCCGACAAGTACTTACGGGCTACAACCCGGCTTACGAATGAGAAGCCATTTCCAATGTTTACGGAAAAAGTCCTCCAGGAATTTTCTCAAGAACTTGTTGATCAAGTCTTTCTATCGATGCATTACGCTAGAACAATCAGTACAGAGGTGAAATATCGTTCCTAAAGCTACAGCAACGGCTCACCACTGCAAGCGCCGCAACTTGTTGCGCAAGCTACAGGAGACAGTCAGTTGTTAGAGAACATGGGAAATCCTCAAAGTCAAGTGTTCATCACATATATCACTCACATCAACCGCCTTTTCAGCTACTTTTCCTGCCACTTTTGAACCTGCTTCCCCCACCTTTTCCAAAGTTTCTGGCGCTTTCTCCGCAACTAATCAAGCGTAGGGAGCTTATCAGCGTAATCCTTTGCCCAATATTCTGAGCTTAAGCTTTACCGTCTTGGATTTTGCCAGGCGCATCAGCAGCTACAGAAGTGACTGCACCTACGGCAGTTCCCGCCACGCCACCGGCTGCCTTACCAAGATCGAGCCTTTTGTGGAGTTGGCCTACAGTCGCAGTAGGAGTAGGTGTGAGGAGAAGCGAGACTCCCGTTTCTATCACTCGTACGGACTGCGTGAGAGCAAGAAAGGGTGCCATTTCAGGCAGGGTTTGCGTAACTTTATGGAAAGCAGATAGGAATGGAGGGAATATCCGATAGTCGGTTCTCCGTCACAAGGTAATCAGTAAGGGCACAAAGGGGAAGAATATGATTAAGAGGGGTGAATCTGGTAGGTGGTTCGAGTAGTGGGTATTGCGACTGTGTCAAAGAGTGTCGGGATAGCGTTGGGATAGCGTTGGGATAGCGTTGGGATAGCGTTGGGATAGCGTTGGGATGGCTGTTGGCTTGGGATGGTCTTGATATCGGAATGAATCAATCACTCGAGCAATTGGAGTCGCCATATACACTGCGAGACCGTTTATATCACAACGAGGTAAGACATTCCCTTAATTCCGAAATCCTTCATGCATTAAAGGAAGGCAACGTCCCCTGAAGGGGCTCAGAAAATGGAAATCTTTTGCAGGTGCGCCACGCCTTGAACGCGGTCCACGGTGTGCCTGCAGATGCCTCCGATCAAAAACCTGCGGCAATATATAAGAGTGCCAGTTAAGGACGTGCAGGCAACGTACAGTCCAGATCGCAATGCACACCTGAAATGCATGCCGTCCGAATCTATGAAAATGCTACAAGCGGAACTTCTCCAATGAACTCTTGACAAGGTCGATAATGCAGGTGTTATCCAGTGGGACATATTGTGCTGTGATCAACTTGATGGCTTCCTGCGCGACGATACCCCCGATAAAGGCTGACGTCGTAGGAAGACACCCGAATCCCCCACGAACGCTGCAAATAGAAAAATGATAAGCATCATATTTAGAGGATAACAAGGAGCAAGAGAAGTCGGAATGCCTTACATCTCCCGGATCGCGTTTTCACTGAGCTCGCTATCCTCCAAGTCTGCTACTTCTCGAAGGAGAGGGGGCAGAATTGTAGTCAAAATAGTTGTACCTTCATCGTCCGACGCGGGCCATCGTTGGTTCTGGATGTAATAGCGTTCACACGCCTTGAAGCCAAGGTAGTAGTTCATGTGCATCCCGTTGGAAAGCTCGTCCGCTAAGATTACAACGGTTGGATGTCAAGTGCTTGAGTGATACTAAGCGGGCGAATGGCACTTACCGATCAATGTTTGTTTCACATCCGTCTCATATTCCTGCTTTAAGCTTCTACCGTCAATGCACTGCAGCGAGTGGCAATTCTTGACAAAATTTGAAGTCTCTTCGTCATCGATGGCATCGTCATCCAGGCCAACACTGCTTAGCGTTGTTTTGACGCAATCCTTGAAAGTGCGCAAATCTGCATTTGCTTTGTTCTTGTACAGGTTTTGGAGATGCACGTAGTCTGTAGTTGAGGCTTTCATGTCGGGCAAAGAGGCAGAAATGGGCAGCAAGCCTTCCGATTGAGGTAAAAGGGTGTATTGCTTCAAAGCATGAATAAGAAGCCAGAAGTTGCGAGACTGCGAACATTAACGACGGGAAAATGGGTGAGTTTGCTTTTTGCTCAACGAAACGAAAGACTTACTGAAGAGGATATTTTTTCGCATTGGGCAGATGCGAACAACGCTCTTATGTTTTCTGGAATCTGTCGGTCACCGTTTGATGTCAGCATTTATAATCCGTTGAGGGAATATTAACGACTTGCTTCTGTTTTACTGGCTACCCTGAATGCTTGACTTTCCGCTTCTTCGAAGTTCTCCTCATCTAACGCACGCCTCTCCATTAATAACGTCTCTTTGAAGGCGTCCAAGTTGTCATATGTCACTTCCACATGACCTGCAGTCTGTCGACGGGATACTCTCAGCTCGGTATATGGTTCGGAATCTTCGGCATGTCCTCACTTTAAAACGCTCCATCGCTCGTACCAGCAGTATCACATATGGGATATGGCTATGCTCCATCGAGTCCATCGATTCCATGTCCAAGCCTATCGCAAAGTCCTTCAGCTCTTGGAAAGGTCGATCCAAACGTAGAGTATGAGTGGAATCCGGATGAGTATCAACGACTGACATGCATTCGGTTAATAATCAGCGACACGATGTGGCCCATCATGCTTCTACAAACTCACTGCAATGCTGTCGGTATTGTAAGCGCATCTTCCCGATAAAGCCAGAGTTGCGAACGGTGATGAGCGAGATATCCGGAGACATTGATTCGTTGTCAGAGGCTTTAAAGGTGTGATGAAGCAAGGATATTGACGTCAATCGAAACTGCAGATTCAGCAAGGCCTCATAGTCGAACACACCTGACCAAATCAGGTCGGACAAAGCGAGATCAAGCTCCGGTGGGGAATTGACAGATAAAATCATAGTGAATGAAAGGAAGAAATCAGGTTCATCGTGAAGTAACTTCAAGGGATCCTGTAAGGAGCAACACCCAAATGAGCAAGGACAAAACAAGTGATAAAGCAATTGCCATACCGCTTGCCGGCTACAGCCTTCTACGCTTGGGTTCAACTCTTTCAAAAGTCTAGAAAACAAAAGAAATCTATCAGTTCTCCCGCCTGATATGGATTCGTTATAGAAGGAGCACCTGGTTGTTTCCCCTGCTGTGGATAAACCCATCGAATCCGGCACAAGAAAGAAGTTTGTAGCGATGTCGTGCGGTTGAACGATGGCATCGGAGAGGACAGTAAAGTGAGAGATACCTGAGAAGACAAGAGATGTGAGGCCAAGAAGGTGGCGATGTTGATAAAAAGATTCAAAGATGATGATTACTTACCAGGTAAGACGAGGTTTTTCAGGCTTTGGCAGCCGGTCGCATCTGGTCCGATCAAAAGGATCCTTGCTTGCTCGAGACTTTTCTGCCCCGCCGATGCCCAGAGCCTTTTTTGGAGCGTGGCTGTATGAGCATTGAAAATTGGTAGATGCGCAGTGCAACTCACCGAAGCTGACGGTCATAACGTCTGGTCTTTTGGTCTGGTCGATAACTAGTTACCGTCAATCAGCTCGCATTCACGCATGACGAATCGATGTCATTTCAAGAGCTCACGAGGGAATAGGCTCGATGCTGGTAGTAGCCTCGGTGACAGTGACGGATTCCATCGTGCTAGCCGGGGTTTGCAGTCAACGGAGCTGGCTTGATAGGAATGAGGCAAGAGCTCTCGGGAATGCTGAACCGGATAGCTGGCAACTTGTATGTGTCACGACGACGAGCAACTGCTTCATGATGACGATCTTTGCTTCCGCATACTGCCCTCCTCCTCCACCCTCTCGACCGTTCGTCTTGGTATATGGGCGGCTAGGGGACAGGGTCGGCACCGCCCCTGCATTGGTCATATGCATAAGGCTTTGAGCTTCGCAAGACCGATATTTCTCCTGTCACATACCGGCCTCATTGTCGCTTCGCTCTCCGATCAACATGTCTACCTCGACTACGGCCATCAGCGTCGCCGATATCCCTTCTTGGTACGATTACTACCGTACGAAAGGCATCGCCTCGGAGGAGGAGTCTGAATATGGTTTCGACGAAAAGCTGAACAAAAGAGTCGCTCTCATTGTTGGTAGGTTCTGTTTGTTAAGAGTGTCCTTTTCTACGAGGTTAACTGGGATTGGGCTCTAGGTGACATTACAAAGCTCGAGGTATGCGATCCTCACAGGTCTCACCGAAATATTCTTATCGTTCCCATCCCATGATAGGTTGACATGATCGTTAACGCTGCGAACAATAGCCTGCTAGGCGGCGGGGGCGTCGACGGCGCAATCCACCGCGCTGCTGGCCCTGATCTCTTGAAAGAGTGCCGAACACTGAATGGGTGTGATACCGGAGACGTCAAAGTGACAAGAGGATACAAGGTGAGTATAATGCCTCTTTCCACCCGCCTGATGACATCTGGCTGACGTGACTTCGGGTTTGATGTCATCAGTTGCCTGCTAAACAAGTAGCTCATACCGTGGGCCCTATCTATAACCGAAATCGTGCTGGAGATTGCGCCGATAAGTTAGAATCATGCTACGCTCGCTGCATGGAGGCACTGAAGAATGCAGGAGGAAGCAGTATCGCGTTCCCGAGTATTAGCTGTGGCGTTTGTGAGTCTGCCTCTTCCGTGCGCGGGGGATAAAGTATAACGAATGCCTAATAATTCGAGTTGACACAGATGGATACCCAATCGAGGATGCTACCGAAATTGCTGTTGAGACTGTCAGGGCATTATTAGAGAAGCCAGAATATGATAACGTAAGTGACTATCCACCGTGCTCGTCCTTTAAGCGCCTTCTTATGGGATTTTGGCAACGGTTAAATAGGTGCAAAATGTTGTGTTCTGCCAGTTCAGTGAGGGCGCACAAAAGACTTACGAAAAGGTTATGGCAAGGTTCTTCCCCACTCAGCCAACTACTCACATTACGGACGATATGGCGGAGGAAGACGAAGACGCCGCGAATGATGACGAGGTCGTAGCAAGATAAAGCCGACTGCCCGCTTCACATGGGTCGCTCTTGGTGAATACGACAGCTTGCTTGTATTACTGCGAGTCAGATTATGGTAAAAACCCGAGTCACATGGTAAGATAATCGACAGAGAATATCCAACATCAAGTTTCAAGAGTTATATGATAATGTCCATTACTATGAAGATCCACTGTTCTACAAGATCATCGTGTTCGATGATGCTACGGAAGTGAAGTAGAAAAGGAAAGAGGGGACAGGCTGTTCGGTCTACCATTCTCGGATGGCACCGTCAGGTCCCCTCCAAGTCGGGTTACGCCAGCTGAAGTCCTTGTTCTCTTCAGCATTCTTTCTAATCAGGTCTTCGTCGAGTTCGATGCCGAGTCCAGGGCCTGTCAAAATCTCGACCGCGCCATTCTTGACAGCAAATACTTCGGGGTTTTTTAGGTAGGTGAAGAGATCGAAGTCCCCGGCGTTGTAATGCATCTAAAAGGAAATCAAATTTTAGGACGATGTGCATGAACGGTGTAGTCGACAAAATGACTTGCCTTCCAGCTCATCTCGCAAATCAAGAAGTTTGGCGTCGAATATGCTATCTGCAGGGAAGCAGCGAAGGCGATAGGACCCAAAGGGCAATGAGGAGCCACTCCGATATCATAAGTCTCGGCGAAAGCCGCTATCCGTCGAGTTTCGGATATACCACCAGCGTGAGAGATGTCTGGCTGAATGATGTCGATGCACCCGGCTTCGAAATAAGGTCGAACATCTTGTCGAGTGAAGAGTCGCTCTCCAAGCTAAGAATATGAAAATGAGCGGACATTACACATATATATGTGATGGCCAAACGTACAGCAATCGGAATGTTAGTTTTTCGGTAAAGCTCTTTCACTTCCGGGACATGCCCAGGAAGTAAAGGCTCTTCGATGAATAAAGGTTTATGAGGCTCCAGGGCGGCCGCAAGCTGTTTTGCAAGTGTTTTGTGCACACGTCCGTGGAAATCGAGGCCGACATCGATACCGACAGACTTGACGTCTTTCAGTCGTTGCACAGTGGCTTCCAAGGCATGAGGGGAGTCCAACCAACCCAACTTAACAACATCGCAGCCAGTCAGTACCGTGCGCTGGAATAAACGTAGACGTCTGACCTACGGATTCCACAGCATTCATCTTCACGGCAGTAAATCCCTGTTCTTTTCGCGCCTTGGCTTGCTCCAATACATCGGAAGGTCGGTCCCCTCCGATCCAGCCATATACGTTTGCTCTTTCTCGACTAAATGAAGTAGTCGGCTTCAAGTTGTATCGCAACTGCCATGATCCGACTTACACTTTGCCACCCAAAAGCTCCCACACGGGTACACCCAGTGTCTTGCCTTTGATATCCCATAGGGCTATATCGAGACCAGACAGGGCGCTCATGAGGACTTCACCGCCTCGATAGAATCGGTGTCTATAAGCAGACTGATAGATGTCTTCAATGTTGGCTGCATCCCAGCCAATAAACCTTTCTCGGAAATCAACAAAGGCCCCCTCGACCGCTTCTGAGTGTCCCTCCAGCGTGGCTTCGCCCCAGCCGACAATTCCCTAAACATATGGAGATCCCAGATCAGCTCGAGTACGCATATGCAGCCAGATGAGGGGCCTACCTTGGAGGTTTCTACTCGAACAAAGAGCCATCGGGGGCGAACTCGGAAGGTTTCGATCTTTGTTATCCGATTGATATCGTCACCGACTTGGAGACCTTTTTCGTAAACGGTGGTCGACGGACCCTGATGGGTGGACTTGGTAGCGGTTTCTTGGGTGAGTAACGTAGCCATTGTGAAGAATATGCGTGGTGGGATAGCAAATCAAGAACTACAGTGGCAGTAACCCAGCACCATTTAAATACTCTCTTGTGTTACCAAAAGTGTGTCACCAAGTCCTTCGTCCGGTCCGTATTGCGGACATCCAAGCGCTCAGACACCTACTGTCCACAAGAGCGGCGCAACGCTCGCTCGGGCCAGACACACCCTGCGCACCTCGCCTTTCGACGGGATCATAGATGTCTCAGATATCTGAAGACGACTGCTCGGTGTCCAGTGCCAAAATAGCATCCGCTTGTTGGCCCGTTATCCGACCGGTGACGAGGGCCGAGGGCGGAGACTGACGTAAATTCGAAATGCATCCAGCTTTTATTCTATCCTTCTTGCCGGTCGAGAATAAAGCTTCTCATGAGGGAGCTGTCGAGAGCAGTCAAAAGTCGTCAAGAGTTGCAAGAATTGATGCGAGAGACGCAAGCGAGAGGCGGTGTAGCTGTCAAAGTAAAGCCGAGGACGGACGACACCTGTCGACGATCCCTTTCAGATACTACAGAGAATAGGATATTGAGTGATATCTCTTACTCCGTTTCATGTTGACTTCCGACGACCACAGTCTTTCGCCATCCATCGCCCAAAGGCGCGTAAGGAGCCCCGAATTGATGGAACCCCGGACATGGCAGGAAGGCGAATGAACGTTGCACCGCGAAGCAGCAAATAGTCAAGCAACCTCTTTGACATTCACAGATATAGGAACCACATCTCGGAATGCCGTTGTGTAATAAAAAAAAAGATATTCCAGTAGTCTTGCGCTCTTCGAGATCAGTCTGATTTGCGCCTCTGAGCGGTGGGTTCACTGGGTGGAACCCCAAACCACAACACTGCTCCAGCGATATGTATGCCGAGAACGGGTCTGCTTCCCATCTATGCTTGCATATTGCACCTAGCTACATGCGGCAATTTAAGTTGGGATTTAAGGGCAGCGCATCCTGTTCAAATCAATGGATTCACCTTGCTCCTAATCCGACCCCCGACGAGCAATATCTTGTGGACGCATCGACAATCAGGAAGTGTAAACCCAAAGCCGTCGGCTACCTGTCTTCCCTCGATGGTGAGCTTTAGATGCTTCCATCACACTTCGAGATTTACAGGGGGTCACAATAGTGAAGGTCTTTGGCAAGAGCATTAGGTTCTTTTTGGTCAAGAGCGTTCTTTACAGAGGTAGGTAAGTCAGACAAATTGCAAAATGGCACTTGGAAGCCCTGAATGAGAGAGTCCATGTACCCTTATTTTGCTGCATCACAACTTATAAGACTGATATTACAATTTTTTGTGCCTTTGAACCCGTAGAAACGCACAAGTGATGGATGCTATGACCGTATGCTGATGAGTTGTTTCGAATAGAGATATAGCTGAACACAGGATTGAATCACTCCAATCCCGGAGCCAAGACCCGAGGATCCTCCCTGTCCTTTGTCCTATCAGTGACGAGCCTCCAACCGCCGTCAACCCGGATATCTTCCCCATTGATCCATTGTTGTTCAATGAGCAGAAGAACGGTATCGACGATTTTCTCCGCGGGGCAGTCAAGCCGGAAATAACGATAGAGAGAGAAACGGAGCAGACTCGGATACCGGAAGGGCCCAAGTAGTCGGCGAAAGATCATGTCATACCCAAGACAGCAGCCTTTGTAGGGCCGTAGCTCAATCATCGAGCATAGAGGTCGTGACCGGCCACACTGGCAAAGTTGACAATGATGCCTCGTTCGTCATCGGTAACGAAGAATCGCTCGCCCTCTGCTTTGGGGTATTGTGCGTTGATGGCATCTGCGATGTGAGCGTTGATCACGAAGGTGCCAACAATCTATAATTCAAGCACATAAGTTTGCTGTTAACTAATAGGTATTTTCTGTGTGATTGCTTACGTTAACCTTGAGCATATTTTCGAAGTCGAGGATGCTGTCAACCATGTTGTTCGTCCACTCCTGCTTGATAGCGATACCGGCGCAGTGGGGGCATCCTGACAGCTTTCCGTCTTGATCTTTGGCATCTAGTTCACTCTCGAAGAGAGACAGAGCGTTTTCGACGGCTCGCTTGACGTTGTCGGAAGCGGTGTGATGTCAACTTGGACGTACACAGCGCGTTGTTTAATTGATAAAACATCGGTTACTCCCAGCAGACACTTACGCAAAGCAGAAGGAGACCGGAGGACTGGCTGATCAAATTGAGTTCCATGCGTTTAATGGGAGTGAACGGACATCCAGAAGTCGTTAAAGATTACGAGTAAATCATTTGCCTAGTTCAAGCGCTGCGCATGATTGGTAACTTGATGGGATTCACGAGCTATAGGTAGATGATAGATTCAACCTGATATATAAACTTTGCTTGCACGTGGTGGTTGGGGTTCTGGTAAAATACATCTCTGCATAAAAACTGTTGTACATATTCTTGCGCACAAATTCGATGCGACCTTCCATTAGTATGGAATGCCATTCTGAGCCTTCTGGAAACCATCGTACACAGTCGATCGATAGTTTTCGTGAGCGTTCTTGATAACACTCATCATGTAATCGGCAGCCGCTCGTTCTGAGAGCTGTAGCTGGAATCGATCTCGAAGTCTCTTGATGGTCGGTTCGCCCTTGAAGGATGGTAAGCCAGTACCAAGCATGAGGTGTACCGTGTCGACTAGCTGATCAGCGAAAGGTCGGATGGCGAGGAAAGCCTTTACAGTGAGTTCTTGGAACATGCGGTAACCTTGGCTCTCCCTTCCGCCCATAAGCACAACCATCTCGTGACTCAATTTGAAGCTGTTGGGCTCGAATTTAACTCCTCCTGGCCCGATATCGAACAAGAAGCCAAAATCTGTATTCGGCATGAAGGAGAAACTGCCGTCAGAAAGAAAAATTTGCCTTTACGGGTGACTTGCTTACCGATGTGAACGATATGACCTTCTCCATCTATCATGATGTTTCCGTTATGCCTGTCCTTGATTTGCAGAATGTAGCAAGCAACCGAGTATGCAGCCATGGACTGAACAAAGTTCAAACGAGCTTTCTGGAATGCTGTCGTATCCGGACTGCCATACTTGTCGACAAAGTAGCTGTAAAGGTTATTGATCTTGGCTCTTCCCATCTCATCCCGCGACGTAGCGTTGGGAACAACATCGATCACACCGCACTGGAAGGACCAAATTCCATCAGTGAATTAGCGTTCTAGCTAACAATTGACCGATTCAACTTACACCAGGTGCAGTCGCAGTGACTCGATACGGGAACAGGTACAACACGAGGCCTGCCTTCATGAATACGTTCTTGAACATGGCAATGATTTGCAAAGCCAAAACATCTTGGCGGCAATCATCTCCGACTTTGAAGATGGCAGCTTGCCATACTTCGTATTGAACTTTCCTGCCTTGAAGCTCCACAGCATCATCAGAAACCTCAGCGGAAGAATCCTCGTTGCCCTTTCCATATTCGATTTTCTCCTTGCGGACTTTGAAAGTTGCCATGAATGGAGCCTGTTCCGAATAATACATCAGGGAACATAACTCTCATCGTTTCGCGGCTGAAGCGCACCTTCGCATGGCTTTGTAACGGCCGGCCCGACTTTTTGTCGACATCCACCACTACACCATCTGGATTAGATGGCAGGTATACTCCTACTTTGACATCTATTTTGGCCATTTCTTCATCGATCTTCGCCTGATAAGAACGAGTATTATCGTGAGTGACCGTGGCATATTAGCTAGCTATAAGTCCGAAGATACATACCTTCTTCTCAGGCTTGCTTTTCTTAATGAAAGGCCTCAGCTTTCCAGAGATTGAGGTAACTTCGTTGAAGAAATTGAATTCTAAATCGTAGAATGCCCTAGCTTTGCCCGATAGGGCAGAAACCACTAGATCCACCATACGATCAAGAGTCGGTTTCATGGGATCTTCCTGTACAGTTGCGCGGAACACTGTCAGTAGCCATAGGAGAGAAGAGTTACCAGCACTCACCACTTCACCGACATCATCCTTGTAGCAGTTGGCCTTCATGTTCCAGATAATCTGATGACAAAATAGCTGAGAGATCTTGGAAGTCTCGAAAATGAAACGCTCGACATAACCTAAGTAAGTAAGATGATCAGCATTCTAGGATCGTCACACAATTATCTTGTACACACCGGTACGATCAGACCGTAAAGCTTGCACCACTTGCGGAACGAAGAAGAACGTTAGGTCAACTGGATATTGTTCCAGTGACCGCATAGCATACTGCAATACTAGGGGGTGATTGCCGTATCTTGGCTGGAAGTAAGTTACAGCTGTAATGGGCGATACCGGAGCCCATAAAGGTAACCACTGGGAATGTATTGTAAGCGCAAGCTTCGAAGCATTCTCAGTGTGGAGAAGTCAAACTCACACGGATGGCAGGCAACGCGTCTCGTTGCAACTCCATGCCTAGCATGTATTGCAACGCTTCAGGCACATTAATGACTGCTCTTGGAGCCAGTTTCACCAATCGGGTGATTTCCGAATGCACGAGGGATATCTTGAACCTTTCTCCCATATGAACCGCGATAGCGGGATCAACGTTCCATGCCTTTCTAACCATCCTTCGCCACGCATCCTGTTTGGAGAGGGCAATGAGTACGAGCTGCTGGCCTGCAAGATGAGAGACTAACATCGCTTATAGTATTCTCTACGGAGGACCGAAGGCTAGACGGAATGTCTCTGAGGGGATCTGAGGTTACGTTCATCCAAACACGCAGTCGAGATATTTCATTCTCTAACAGAAGACGTAAGAGCTGGATCCTCTCGGCATTTCTCGATGCATAGTCCCGTAACGAGACTTGGCCTGCGCAAGAGAACATCAGTTCCAAAGCCTGGAATCTAGAACATATTCAGAAATAGCTCACCTGATGCACCCGACGTGCCTTCAGAATCCGGCAAGGAAGATAGACGATGATGCGCACGGATTTGATCGTGCTCAACTGCCGCGAACACCTCCTCTAGCAATTTGATCTCAGCCCCTAATTGCACGCGATTGCTACCAAAGCTCCAGCTAAAGATAAAGTGGAATGTGAGCTAGACCCCTTGACGACGCAGTTTCCGGTGCAAGGATACTAACAGAGGTTTGACTGCAAACCAGGACAACGCGGCACCGAAGATTTCATTCCGGAATTTCAGCTCGAAGTCAGTTTCCATCCTACTGCTTCCCAGTAGTTGGAAAGCGAGAAGAATCAAGGAAAATCGAACTTCCCGCGCCAATGGATGCGAGCTAGCGATAAAACATTTAGCTTGTTTAGTAAGGGTAACGTTCGACTATCTCCCGATCTCACCTCATCTGTTTGTGCGCTTTGAATGACCGGGTCAAGAGCCTGAAGAAAGCAAGCATAGTCCCACGGTCCCTATACTTGACTGCTTGGAACCGACTGGACAAGACTTGTGTTAAGAGTGTATGTGGCTGTAATAAACGCTTAGCCACCGCCAGGTCATGATCCAATGCTGCTTTATCCATTGGGCTGTACTCGATTGGGCGTTCAAATGGGCCTATATAGCTAATAAGAATAACGTCAGACACAAGAGCATATGCCGTGAGCTTTTCGCCTACTTTATGGTATCATTGAAAAGCCCACGACCAGCCTGGATCGTCCATTCCCATTCATCCGATATCTCAGACAACAAAGCCACCTCAATGTCAGGGCGTTCGGCGACTAGCCATGTCCATGCATCAACCCCCGCAGCAATGCCGAGAGCAGTAAACGTGCGCATGGGCAGGGCGACTAAGCAATGTAGAATATCTCTCTCAATCTGCGTTATAGAGTTAGCTCTTCCATTCTCGGCAGAGAGACACTGTTGAGCAGCAATGTTGCTTACCATTGGAGAATCTATTAGCACTGCCGTAGCTCGCAACAACAGCCTTCGCAATGCGGGTGTGCCCATCGCTGGTCCACCAGTTCTGACGTTCTGTAGGGCATCGGTCATTTGCTTCTGGAATGCACTCAGCTCTACCACGCTAGAGAGATTCGGCGCTGTCGTGCCGATATCCCCGAGCCCTGTTCATGCCACATTTCAGCCCCTTTGGGAGCGCTTAGGTCTGCAACATGTACATACCTTGTTCCATAGCCCAGCGTGCTCCGGACAGCTCACCAGAGAAATAATTCTTCGCTGCAAACTGGCTAGCTAGTAGATTCGCACTATCTGACACCCAGCCACCGATTCGTGGCATAAGGTCTGCAAACGGCGATGTAAACCTAACAGGCAGACCACGTGGAAGGGCAAACCATCTGCTTACTTTCTTGACGATCTGAGCGAGGAATTGCTTTTGAATATTCCATAGCGAGTCCGGCACCCATCTCCACATGGTCCAGCAATAACGTATCTCGAGACTCCCTCAGGTAGCGCTGTAGAGATTAAAAACTTCTTAGAGTGGTTTGTTGGTGCAAGGGACATAGAGCGTTCTTACCTGCAGTATAGATTGCATCTCAATAGGCGCCTTGCCTATAGCCAACTCTAGCCATTTACAAGCAAGCTCATACATTTGCCGTGTAATCGTGTTCCTGACTCCGAAGTCGTCGGTTACATGTATGCTCAAGTCTAGCTTATCCGACCGGTATTTGTATGAAGGTGAGTACTTGAAGCGCCCAACCACTAGTAAGTAATCGATGACGCACAGGTCTACCTTGAACCACTTACCTCGTCTACCAATTCATCTTCGCAGCTACGCCTTAATAAGGTCAAAACTTCCAGTAACGTGAAAACGATTCTGCGATCGCACATCAATGCGGTAAATGAAGTCAAGATGGCGTTCAAGTACTTGATCGCGATTTGCCGAACTTTTGCATATCGATGAGTGGTAGCGACGATCATCTTGCGAACTTCCTCGCTGACTGTTTGTGGCATCTCATGGCCCAACACTTGGATGGAAAGGCCGCTTAAGTAGGCGTGTATGAGCTGTATGCAGACTGAGTGATTAGCATATCTGAAGAAGCATAGGTATCGGGCTCGACCAACCTTGTCAGCTACTGCCTCTAAGCAACCCGCAATTGGACTGTCATTAAGGCTATCGTTGCAGAAGTAATCAAGTATCACGGAAGGTCGTCCATTGGTGGTTCTCAGAAGTTCCAGATCATGTACAGTTTGAATCAGGGTGGCTTGCGGCATGGAGAAATTTCTGATTTCGTTCGCGCGTTTGGGCAGTAATTCCGTGAGGGAGTTCCGTTGTTTCGGCAGGACCTATTCCATAGAAGCAGTGAATCAGTGAGGAGACATCCATGGATCGTAAATCACGTACAGTATGAGTATAATCTCGTCGAAATACAGGATTATATTCCAGGCCAGAATTGACATAATCCTTGTCCTTTTCCAGAATCAAAGCAGGCGTCTTGGAAGCGATTCGTCTTAGAGCTGCTCGTCCGGATTCGTTGATGTAGCTACTACTGTTTCGAGTAAACCCGTAAACCACGCACAGGAACCACATATCGCGGAATGCCCCGACAAGATCGGGCGAAGGATCAAGGCTCGGAGTGCAAGCAGGGTTCGCGATAACTGCATCGATTGGTAATAGAAGTGCCGCTAATTCTGATAGTGTCTCTGTTGCCATATTGACAGGAACCTTCTCATGAATTTTGCTGCTTTGCGATTGAGACCAAGCGGCTTGTACCGATACCCCCTTGTCGATAAACAATGAAAACATTTCGGTCAGGAACGCGGAGGAGGCCCTCGGGCGTGGTCCCAGCCCTCGTGCGAGAGTGGTCAATCCAGCCAAAACTGCGTTCGAGGAAGTTCGAGGATCCTCCGGGTTTGAAGAACGGTAGATGGCAGTAAATGCCTGTACCACCTCAAGGACAAGATCATCATTCGCTTTCAATACCAATGGAATCAGATTGGTGATGATCGCTCGTTCAACGGTCGGATCAGCTCCGCGAAGTCGCTGCAACAGCATCGATACAGTCACCTGAGTTATCTACCGAATGCTGTCAGCCTTTGGGATCAAGCAGAAGACCATGGTACTCACTTCAGGTCTGCCAATCTCCAGAGCGAACCTCGAAACCAGACCTATAGTACTAGCGCCAAACGTCTTCCTGTTATCCGCGAATTTCCCTCCGGATAGAGAAGGCGAAACCTCTCGACCGTAATCCGCAAATGCAACAGCAACACCTCTAACACTGCGACTAAGCACAGATGCGTTCTCCACTCCATGGGGCAAAGCATTCATGAGGGAGTAAAGAGTTGAATTTGTCAAGTCATCATTAGGCGCGGTCTAGAATAATTGAAACACATGAAATCAAGTTCAATTGACCTGCCCGTGCAAGTACTGACCTGAACACAAATGGACAGACACCGCGCCGTCGCAAAGATCACTTCCGACACTTCCAATCCGTTACTCGCCATTTCCGCTTCGAGTACGAGCAAAGGCGTTGTGGCGAATTTACGGATGATAGGAGTCGTGGACGTTCCAAGATACGGGAAGCTAGAAAGAAGGGCGAAGTGGCCTGAGACAAAGAGCTTGAAGACAAGCCCAGATGTTACTCACTTGAGGACAAAGGTACCGATACATGTTAACGTCATTTCCAGCACAGCCGTATGGTACGATGACACTTTATCGCTCAAGATGGACCGTAGTCGAGCTAAATGTGCTTCGTCCACTTGGTTGGCGTGAAGAGATGTCAAGGTAAGCAGTTTCTTCGTTGATGAACGAAAAACAGCGCATAAGCATCCGACCGCAAATGTAATACCAGCTAGACGTACCAAGATTGCTATCATTGTTGCGTTCTCTCCATAGTCTAAACCCCCTCCATTGATTCCGGACTGTCCTCTCTCTAGGAATCGGCGAGCGATTCCGACGCCCAGTCCAATACCGCTTCCGTGCATGATTTCCTCCCACCATTGAACAGCTGCAGAGGCTACCAGTTCTAGCACGTCACAATTCTCTTCACTTTCACCCAGTCTCATGAAAGACGGTGCATCTTGTACTGGAACTCGGTTGAGCGTCGACCAGCTGCTGTTTGAAGCATAATGCTCCTCCTTGTTGTCACCTTTGCTGAACGATGTATCGTACGTATTGCGAGGTTCAACAGGAGCAAGTGATTGGCAGAGGATTGCACCCTGCATATCGAGAACTAGCAAGACTAGGTCCATTCCGGAGAATCGCCGCAATATTGATATCTGCTCGTATATGTATGTGGGACGGACTGATGAAATCCGTCTAGGCCTGCATTCATCTCCATTGGCGGTAGATCGCATACCAAGCCCCGGTCCCGACTCGTGGTCTTCGGATCGGTTGCGGATTGCTCCATCTTTGTCCGACGTGGAAGCGGGAGAAGAAATGGGTGACGGATTCGAATTTACGGTTTCCAGATTCGAAATGACTTGAGGAGCTGCGAGCCGTTGAATGGCACTTAAAATATTGGCGAGCTGATCATAGGAGGACAGCGTGATGGGATATGTGAGGACATGCTCATGACACGCGGTCAGAATAGTCAGAGCGGTCGCTGTGAGGTTGATGTAGATAAGGTAGATACTCTTCAACAAAGCTACTTTGGCGTACCTAGCGTTGTTTCATCCTTGCTGTCCATCTTTTCCGCAAGTACTTTCAGGAAATCAACGAAAACGACAATAATATCACTGGTCTGTAGGAGCGGTGCACTGCCGATGTGAAAGATCGCTCGAAGCATAACAGAAGTCAATTCCGAAACACGTTTGAAGTCGACTAAAGGGGAAATAACGAAAATTCATAAGTCAAGCCAAACCAGGACGGGCCAGCTACGTATCATAACGGAAGAGCACCTAGAGTACCTACCCATCTTTCCAGTGCTTCCAGATGCATCTCCTGGTCGCATTCCATTCCATAAGCCGTGAAGTAAGGTTTGCAGCATGGCAAGGCACGCAGGCAGCTGATCCGATGAGCCAGGTAAGGACTGGACATATCGGCAATATGAGAGGACATGATTGACTTTGCTCTCGTCCTTTATGCGTGCAGTATTAGTGGTATTGCACACACAGATAGCAGCACGCTTACCCATGAGTTCAAGCCATCGACCGCAGAGGTCGATGTCGCTGGCAGTCCTTTGAGTATTATATTGGACGTGTTGTCAACGCTTTCACTGGAGATGCTAGTAGCATAATTCTCCGCCAAAGTATCCAGGATAAGCAGTTCGAGATTGACAGTATCGAGTCTAAACCGGGGCGAAAAGATAGCGTTAGCACAGCCTGGTATGCCCTTACAGAAGCAGTCGGTTTTTTTGCTCACGAATCCATGTTGCGAGCAGTGAGACGGAGTCTGGGAACTCGTCTGCAAGGTTGTTCAGACAGGTTCTCTGGGCCAACAACGTCTCCAATCACAGGTAGTACGGTCGTGAAACTATGTTAGTCAATTTGACTATCGCTGAAGCTTCCTCGTGAAATCGTCATAGGATAAACAGCTGGACAAGCTATCATCAGCAGTAGCTTACTAACACAGCTGCTATACCCCTCGATCGCGCATGCCGTATCGCGGCGGAATCACAAAGCTAGCTAGATAAGCCAGCCTCCATTCTTTCTGACAGAGTCCAGCAGGAGAGCCTTTCGTGACGGGCTACAGGTCCACAGCTGAGTACAAGGCGTGGACGAGAGATAGCGCAGTACGACGTATAAGAACCCGTGAATAAGCATGAAACTGATGGGATTGGCTTCAATTCCACTCATGATGCGCCAAGCGAGATGGCCTGGATGTCTATATTGAGCCCCACGTCTGGCATGTCTCCACAGATCCAGAGGCAAGACGAGCCTCATCCGAACCAGTAGCGATCAGAAGGGAGCTGACAACTCAAGTACATCCGTTAAGGCCAGTCGTACCAGCAGTTGCTGTACGTAGACAGTAATCATGGCCTATTCGAGCTATTCGAGCTCCTATGCCGTTCGGATATAAGCGTACCGAAGGACCGATCGAAACTGACTTAGAGTTAACTCAACCATAACTTGCACCCTGATCCTGGTCAACATCCTCGTCAACCTTCAGTCGTGGTTCGCAAACTGTCAGCCCTCCTCTCGCATACATAGTCTCTCCCGCCTCCAGAGAGCCCGCCTTTGACTGGAAACGCATCCAACACCAAACTTCCGGTCGGCATGTCGGCGACATCAGCCCAGGAGATACTTGCGGAACTCGACAAGCTGGAGCAGCTTGCTCAAGGCTCTGCCTCAACTTCGGCGATACCAGTCCCTGGGAAATCGGGGAAGTCTTCTGCTCGGCCATTGCTCGAGACACTGACCGCTTTTGAAGAGGCTTTCGAGAAGCTACAACGACAAGTCTTGGAAGATGAAACGACGATACCAACGTTATCCAAGGCTCTTTCTGCAGAACTCGACAAACGGAGAGGGGAAGTTGACAAGGGCCTAAAGGATTGGTATGGCGGATTATCAAAAGTTGGGAAGGCGGTGGATAAGGTAATTCCTTCGGTTGCTACGTTATCCAAATCGCACCATTTACTTACGCCATCGTCCCCCCTCTGCGTAGAATTTTGATTCCAAAGTCCTGGAGATCTCAAAGACCTATGAAAATCCGAAATTCCTGTTCTGCGATGATGAAGCGAAAACGGCGATGGGCGAAGTAATTCTGACAAGTATGATAAGGAGGGGTGCCTTTGACTCTGCTCGAGCTCTTCAAGAGGTATGCCTTATTATCTTTAACGCATCTTTGTCGGCATTGCTGAGCATCACGGATTCAACAGGAAATGGGAGTTACCCTCGATGAAAGGACGGTAGAGCTCAGTCAGCAGCTGCATAAGACTGTGTCGGATCTCACAAATGGCAACGTAGACTCCGCTCTACAGTACGTGACAATAATCCCTTGAGAATTGTTGATGACTCAGCGTCCTTCTCTATGGTAGATGGACGAGCAAACACCATGCATACCTTTCTTCGGGCATACACCCGTCAGCACTACCCTTCCAGCTTCATCGAGCTCGTTTCATTGCTCTCCTACGCGACCCTCCTCCGCCCGTCGTATACATCGCCGATCCCAGTGGTCCAGTCAAGCAGGAAATACCTGCTGCGCTGCAGTACGCTCGAGATCACTTGTTCCCCCATTTGCCCTTCCATGAGAAGGAAATATTTCATTTGGCCGGAGCCCTTGTCTATCCTCCGTCAACTTGGCCAACGAACGAGTATGCTGATCTGCTGTCCCCTCAGCTAGAAGCTAAGGCTTTGATTCCGTCTTTCAAGTTGGAATTCTGCAGGCTACATGGATGGCCTAAGGAGGATCCGCTGGATGTGGTTGTCGAGCTAGGGTCTAACGGCTCCTTGATCAAGATCGACAAGGCGCGAGCTATGCTGAAAGACAGGATTGGCGACGTGCGGACTTGGGACGAGTTACCGGTGAGATGGCAGTCCTCTTCCCACCAGTCAAACTTGACATTCAAACATCCTTCTTGGGTCACTATAACAGATATCACTGCCGCTGCCACAAACTATGCGATATCATTCTGTTTTCGCCTGTCCCGTGTCCAAGGAGCAAGCAACGGATGCGAATCCGCCCAAGATGCTTGTATGCGGGCATGTGATTGCACAGGATAGTTTGACCAAGCTGAGCAAACATGGGTAAGCGTGACCCTATTTCACTTTATGACGACAAGTTTTGACAGTTTCTTGCTCGTTAGTCGAAGGTCTGTCAAATGCCCTTATTGTCCGCAAGAGACGGCCAACGGGACTGCTGTCCGCTTGTACTTTTAGTCTCTACGCTCTATTCACTCTCTTCCGTCGATACCTGTATCTTCTATTTAGTTGTACATTGCCAATTAACCATAGCGCACCTCAAGCTCGACGAGAAGCAGTTGCGGGCTCTGTATTTTCAAGGGTCCTTGGCATCAACACCTTGTGAACAGACCTGATGGACCAGGAATAACCCCTAGTTATTGTTCGCGATCCTGCATACGTTGTCGCTTACTGCGCCTTGAGCTCTCAAACAGACATACAGAAAGATACGATAAGCATAATATCACGTCACGAATAAGGAGGTCTACAAAGTTGACTCGTATTCCCAGAATGGTCTTAAATCTTCTACTAGCTTCACCGTATCCTCGGTAGCTCTCGGCAAGGGCTTTCGAGGTACACCACCCAGCCCCTTTTCGACGAAAGTATCGAGAGCAAGTTTGGTACCGGAGATGCCAGCCTTCACGACGATCCAGTCGGCCGCAGCGACTCGTCGATGCAGGTCCAGTGCTTCGTCCTTGGCTTCTCGGTCACCGGTATCGATGGCTCTCTTACCTACATTGTAGAGCTTAACCATGGTCTTGGGAATGATATTACCTTTACGAACAGAAGATAAGTCCCGTAGTTTTGTCTGAAAAGCAAAGAGGCCCCACGTACCTGTACCTGTAATTGAACCAGTCATACCCACCGCCATCCCTGGGTACATGATGTCACTGAAGCCAGGTAGAACCTGGAAAGCGCCATGTCGAGAAAGGTAACCTTTACTTTGCGTATGGGCTGCGAGGCGGGAGCCTTTGCCCACGTTCCCGCAAGTAAGCTGTTTGGTACAGATGAGGTCTGAGTGCGAGTCCGATGGAGCAATACATCCCCTACTTACTTTGGCTCCGAAGCAATTCGGATGTTCAGACAGCTCGATCAGAGTATCTGAGTCGAGATCAATGCCGGAAGCAGCTCCCCTAAACAGATACCTCTCAGTGTGGGTACCTTTTAGCTTTACAGCCAGAGTATTGACTTACGGGAAGTTGTAGATCATGACAGGCAACACGCTATGATCAAGGACCTCCTTAAAGAACCCCTTCACAGCATCTTTGTTGCTGCCCATCGCGAAAGCAAAGTAGCCAGGGCAGATAACGATAGAGTAATCAGCGCCCGCTGCTTTGGCTTGCTCAGCTAGAGCGATTGTATGCTTCGCTGAACCGCCACCGGTTCCAACGAGGAGGGGAACGTTCTGGTGGCCAGCCGAATCGAGGGCCTCTCGGGAAGCCTTTATAACACTTTCCCGCTCGTGGTCCATCAAGTGGGAGGCTATAGCGTCATGTGTAAGCAAGGTAAGCTACCGGCCGCAACCCCTAGATATTCCTCTGTGCTCACCCTCGCCGTTAGTGCCGAGTAAAACGATCCCCATTCCTGCGTTAGCGAGTCGCACAACCTGCTTTCGCAATGCTGCGATATCAACCTGTTCATCTTCCGTCATAGGAGTGGTGAGAGGGGTGTAGACGCCATTTTCGAACTTTCGGCTAGGAGTACCGTTACTGTTTCCGTTGGTTTGGGCAGTCATGTTGTTCGGCGGAAGTGCAGGTAGAAATCGTTTTCACAGATTTGGATTGTTGTAGGAGTAATCTACGTCCATTTGAAAGGGAGTTGACCGTTCTTAGTAGCTCTCATATAGTGTTCTTTCTTGCATCTCCCTGCGATGTAGCTTGCAATTGGACTTACCTGTGGGTACAAGGCACTAAACCCACGGCATCTCGCAAACGTCTGAGAATTGTCCGCGACTTGCGGAGGTACGGACCGGCGGCTCCGATGTGGTGTTCGACGGCTTAGTCCCTCGGCTTTCGAAGGAAAAGCTCTAGCTACCCCGCTCCCGTCCCGCGTCTGACGCCGCTAGCGAACTTCCTGTAAGGCCTATATGGCTGCAATGGCTACACGGCGTTTTCAGCTTTGACAATAAGTGCACCATCCGGTTGGCGTAACAGTAAAGCTACCGCTGGCAGGGCATGTCCACTGGCAGCTAAGACGACAGGACAGGCAGCGAGTAATGACTGAATCAAGTTGAATGCGCGTGTTCTACTACCTGACAGCTTCTTGAGCTGACTCCAGAGCTTTGCCAGCGAGCAAGCAGATCCTCAGTGTCTTTGCCCAGCTCTTTGCCCAATACGACCTTGCTGCTTGCTTTGTATGAGTCCGCCGGTCTTGAGATTGGCCCCGCTTCGGTCTGCTGTCTAAACGTCAGGGACTAGTTATTTTTCGACTATATGTATCGGACAAGTAGAGTACCGGGACCCATAGACTCAGGAGGGAGGGCAAACTACTAGTAGAACATCTCGGCGCAATAGCTCGCGCGTATATTCATTAGAGGGGCGATTATCGATCGAGAATCGTTCGTCACGCGCGTGCTCCTTTCATTCTCGCTTCGACTCTATCCCAGGACCCGAAGACAGATTGTCAACTTTGCCAGTTTCCTGCACTCGACAAAAGCACTGACGTCTCAAAGCAAGGATTGCGTGGTGTGTGGCTTGTCCACAATCGAACTCGCGACAACGCTGTTGAGCGTCATACCTTGAAACGCGATTTATTTATCAGCTTATGTTAAACCTCGCTATCGAGTACTGTGAGCTGGCGTTCAGGATGACTGCGATATACTGCCACAGCTACTGAATTTACCGACCTCTTTCCTAGATGTCGAACGGAACAGGCGTAAACAATGATTCTGAAGGAATTAACCAGTTGCCTACAGGCAGTCAGAGCGAGCAGGCCGTTCCGCCAGCAGGAAAACCGACTCGAAGCTACAGAGCGTGCACAAACTGCCGTTTACACAAAACCAAATGTGATCTAGGTGACGTCAACAATCCGATCCCACCTCCTTGCTCTCGATGTAAACGGGAACGAAGAGAATGTGTATTCGGTGAAAGTAGACGAGGTGGCAGGGCGAACATAGAGGCGGGTTTAGCGAAGAGGAAGGCAACTAGCGAAGCTCCCAGGAACTCCGGAGAGGCGGGTGGAGGAAGCGAGGACGACTATACCGTGCATCTTCCAGCACAGGTATCTGAAACGAGACAAAGTCAAACTTTTCAGACTAGGCTGAACAATGACGGACATCCTTTGACACTTCGCCAAGCTGTGGATCGTACCACATTAGATACAACGGATCAGCGCTTTTCAACGATGCCGGTTTACGACATGCAACCATCGTATTTACCATTGATACAGCAAATCACAGCGAACGGAAAGCATCCAATTTCAACTGCACTTCCTCCGCAACGTGTTCTCCAAGCTTCAGATGTGCCGAATGACTTTCCGATCAACATGGATGGCCTCGACATGGCTTTCGTGTTCAGCGGAAATCATATCCCTGGACCCAGACCGAAGCACCAGAATTCGACGACACCCGTCGTAACCGCGCTCTCGGTTGATGGGCTCCGCGAAACCTCCGTTCAAACCATTGCGACGGGACCTTCATTCTCCGGGTTCTTTTCCAGTCCCGATGCGGCACTTGATGCAGGCTTACATTCGAACTCTGCTTCGATTAGGCCGAACGAAGTGGGACCTAACGGATCCCAGAGTGCCCTAGATCATCAGGTCTCCTCGAAACCTCGACGATTGTCCACTTCGACAACAGACTCAGCTAAGAAGGATAAGGACAAGGAATCAAAACAGGAAAAACTCGCCTTGAAGGATACCAGAAGCTTCGTTGTCAACGCCGGCATGCATAACGAAAGTGATGCATTGCAGATCTTGGCGATGGCTGCTGAAACTCAAAACCCAAAGAAACGAAAAAGAGATTATTCAGCTTCAATCAATTCGCCAAATATGGAACTCAACGAGAAACGTGACGGGGATCGTGAGGTGCCTGGGAGCAACGGGCCTGGGAAGAAGACTGAAGACGAACTTGCAGAAGCGAATAGCTCTGGGCGCTTCAACAAGCCACGCCGCCGAACGCCACCAAATAACATCGAGGGGGACAACTTTACAGGAACGTCTCGCGTAACCTTTCGCGAGTCAAGCTCCCCCGAGAAAGAATTATCGCCTACGCCTGTGCCTGATATTACCCAGTTTTTCCTGGTCGAGCAAGGTATTCTTGATCCTGAACAGGTGCATTCCTTAACTCGTACCTTCTTCACGAAACACCACCACTACTTTGTGAGTACAAGGTTTAAAGCCGACGACTGATGTATTGACTGGTGTATGGACCGTATGAATTTTCAGCCTCTGATACCTCCTAACCGAATTCCCTGGGCTGCTGATGAAATGGCAGCATTTGCTGTGCAGGAACCGCTCCTCCTGACAGCCTTTATTATCATAGCCAGCAAATGCCAGACCACTCATTCTGCACGCCGAATACACGAGCAGACATGGAACCTGATGAAGGTCTGTTCAGTTCATCAATAATGTACTGTGTCTAGCCTCTACTGAAACCCGGCAAGCCTACAGGGTATTCTGGCAGACGTCAATTTTCAGGGAATAGCCCCAACTGTTGGCCTAGTGGAAGGTGTGCTGTTACTGGCGGAGAATTTGCCAAGAGAGCGGATTGCCGGGAACTTCAGTAATACAAACGACAAACCGAAAGAAAAAATGCCTCTTTTATCTACCAGCTCAGATGAAGAAAAGCAGGTCATATCTGGGGCGGAGAATCGACAAGCCTGGATGCTGATTGGAGGGGCGATACGGATGGCTTATGGGTTAGGACTGGATCAGGTCAGTAACTAAGGGAGTGACAATCTGTGCAACTGCCGACTTTTAAAGTCTCTAACAGTTGGCTAGACAAATGGACGGCGGAACTATCGCGCGACATAGGGCAACAATAGCGTGGACCTGTACGTAGTCTTCACTAAGATGTGCCACTTTCAACCGGACTGACACCCTCGTCCAGATTGTTACATCTTTGACAGGCAAATCAGTATTCGAACAGGGCGCGCATTCTGGTCCCGAGGACCGGCACTCTGCTTCAGGGGATATTCGCACGTGGCGCAGGCGAGTCGCACCAATCTCGAAGACAAGGAAATATATTGATACGGACTCACATCTACAGACTGGTCCTGCCGGAGGAAGAGAGAACTTTTCTTTGTTATGTGATTCAGTTGGGGTCGAAGGCTACAAACAGCCGCCCTCTCGAGGAATGCCTGTCGTGGGGACGGAAAGTGCAGAACTTTTGCAAGCCTGTACGCAACCCTAGTGCTGTCACGAGAATAACGTACTTACCAATGATTAGCGGCTCAACAGATGTTGAACTAACTCAGAGTACGAAATTTCATTTATAAGTTGAGAAGGATTAGCTGACAGCAGTCTGCACATATTATAGTGTGAAGGAATTTCTTACATCGCGCGCGCGAACCTGTCAACTGACTTTGGCGTTAAACAGCATGACCAATGTGCACGACGTGTTCTACCCTAGTGAGACAAGAACTCATTCTCTGGTCAAAGCAGGCGAATACTTTGTAAGCCGGCTTCAGCGAGAGCAGGCCCTTCGTGTTTTTGACTGTTGTTCTTCGCAATAGAAATTTCTGGATGACGTGCGTCCAAAATTATACCTACCAGAGCGATGTAGTCTGACTAAACCCGAATCATTAGTTCAATAACTCGTTGGAAAGCTTCAAGATGACCTGGTCTCGGAAGCAGTAAGCGCATTCTCTGGGGTTTTCTGTCGCTTCCAAATGCACACGGTTTCAACCAGACCATACCTGTACTAGATGGCGCATCTTCCCGCACGGGCAACTTGTCTGGTCTATGTTCCATTATACTAGGTCAGTAGACTTTGAAGCCAACATTGGCAACGTTTCCTCATTATCGCTGCATCTACAGGCTTTATAGCTCTTCCTTTGCCTTTGTGCGTCATAACTCCAGTTCTGCGACTACGTCTCTGGCTAAGCATTTCGCCCGCTGGTTGCGTTGGTAGCAAGCACATATTACTCGATCGGCCGAACGTGCCAAGGATCGACGTTCTAAAGAGGATCGAGGAAGGGAGTTTTTCGGTGAAGTTACAGCAGCAACATTCTTCCCACGGAGTATGTATTCCTCTTGACGCAGCATGCTATGAAACTCGTTTAATAGCCGTTTTCTGGTAGGCTCCGCATTCACCCCGGACGCCTTGGTAAGAGAGACTACTAATAGCTAAACGGCGATCACTCACTCCTAGTGTTCGCGTAGTACATCTACGAGGCGATCAACGCAGGACGGGAATTACTCGGCATCTGCATCAATGAGCTGTATCCCGAGGATGCTTTGCAGTACTTGCCATCGCGGTACTTACTTTGGTTTCAATATGCCGCAGTGTTCCTCTTAAAGGTGAGCTAATATTGTTCCGACGTCCATCAGATGTCCGCCGATCTAAAGCACACGTTGAATCTCGTTTCAAGGCGGTATATTCGGGAGCGATGGTTCAGTCTGACCATGTTGCGTGAGTTTTTCAGTTCCGGGTTAAACGCTCTGACGGGTGCTAATAGCATATGCCGTTTGATCTGGCAGTACACTGGTTTTGGTGGAGCGACTGTGCAACTGCCTGGTTACATGCTCCCAAGATGGAGGCCATCCTGCACCTAGATATGGACAACTCGTAAGAGCACTGGCATCACGATTGGCTGCGCAGACCAACAGTGTAAGTTTCTTGAGATGCATCGGTTCGTGCCGAATTGATCGTAGACGAACATTCTGTACAAACTACTCTCGAGATAGGCCGCCCCCAGTAGAGCCGTATCTCCAGAGCCACCAGTCAACATGTCAGGTGATACACTCGTCAAAGAGTCCGCAATGAACAGCAGCCACAACAATCAAATCTTGGAGAACCATTCTGCCAACCTTTTGGATCCTTTTATAGGGCAGCAACAATCAGCCGGGCATTTGTCCCCTTTCGACTCCATAGACCAAGTACGGACGGCTGACGCCAACCAAACTCGCATACCTGGTGGGACATGGAACAACTCCGCCACTGAGTTAGAACAGAATGTATTGCTGCGATGGCTGTTAGAGGAACCAGCAGCACAAACAACGTTGTTTGATCTGAATTCTATTTGATTGATTTATGAATGAGTGGTCCAGCATTGGTGGGTAGTTCCATTTGTACACTCATGAACGGATGGCGATCGTCTCTTGTCAATATCGAGAAATTCCCCCTATACGATACCCCTAAAGAGTCACGACTACATCTCATACCAGGTAATGCCACCCAACAACCATGACAAGAAGGATTTTGTTGCACTCTTGCGGGTATTTAGCTGTACGGTGTGCAGTAGCTTGCCTTACGACTAGTAGCGATCCCTCTACTACCTGATCCCCTTGTTGCCGCACCCCACATGTGCCTGTAGTTGGGCACCTCGGAGCTAGCTAGTTTCTTGAGCAGGGAGCGGGGATGATCACTACAGAGCTTTCAGAAGCAGGTAGCTTAGCCACAAGGGGTTTCAGCGGCTTCAGAATATGCTTAGCAGTGGCGTGGTATACATCGAAGACCTCGTCGCCATCTCGCAGCCGGGCAACCGCTATGTGAGCATACAGACGACGGCCAAATCGCACGGCGGCCTGCAGCAGAATTGCAACAGAAATTTGGGCCGTGCGGGGGGCGAGCGGGCGGCTTCTCACGGCTGACAAGCAGGACGGAGGCTCGTTCTGAAATTCTGATGACCGAGTGGATGAACAAGTAGCTGGACACTAGCTTGGACACTGCTGGTCGGGAACAAATATATCGCGGAGGAATGCATACGCGCTGATCAGGCACGCGAGCTGGCACGCGTGACAGCCGCCGCTGCCGACTGCTGTAGCTACTGCTGTACGCTATCGCAGATTCCCAGCTAGACTCCCGGGTCGCTTGCGACGATCTTTCAGCTCGCCTTTCTTTGCCCAATGGTTGCGAATCCACAATGGCTCAGCGATCGCGCCCAATCTGTCTCTGTAAAGATAGCTCACACTTGAAGAACATGAAAAATAGTTGTATGCTATATCTCAGTAATACTGATAGTGTAATTGGTATTTATGTAAATTTTGACAGAACACCAAGTAAAAGTACTGGTACAACTCTGCCACCCTGATTTCATCTTGGCGTGAAGCCGGTTCTAAACAGGGATTTGGCTGGTGTTAATTCATCTTGCCCCTACGTATATCTGCTGAGTTACTGCTGCTGTTGCTGTTGCTGTAACTGATGTTGCTATTGTTGCTATTGCTGTTGCTGCTGTTGCTGCTGTTGCTGCTGTTGCTGCTGTTGCTGTTGTTGCTGCTGCTGCTGTTGTTGCTGCTGTTGCTGCTGTTGTTGTTGTTGCTGTTGTTGATGTTGCTGTTGTGTAATATTATTGGTATTGTGCGTGGCCGATTGTGACGGTATACCAGACGGCATATCAAGTTGTAAAGTTGAATGCCCGTGTAACGGATGGAATGCGCCGACAGAATTCATCTGCGAATTACCTGCGCTCAACATTCGAAGCTGGCCGAATGTTGCGGAGTCGAATATGGACTGATCCATGTTGGACATGGATTGCTCGATACCCAAGCCAAGTTCTTGACTCATATCCGAAATTTGGGAGTGGAAAGAAGCTGACATATGATCACTGAATGCAGGTAAAAATGAGCTTTCCCCAAATTTACTCATTATCAGATGATGATGATCCTACTTTGAATTGACTTCTCTCATCGGGCTTTCTGAAGCTTTTATGGTAGGCTCTTGCTTGATGTCGGTTAAAGCAGGAATTGAAGATTTGGGCAGATGATTAGGGGCGGATGCACTCGAGGACAGGGGCGGATTAATAGCCGAAAGCATCAATCCCGCAGGAGTCGTCGTCCCGGCAGCATTGCTTTGCCATCAAAAACAGTGAACCAGTCAGTATACAGGAAAATCTTGGCACGATCAAAATGTCATCAAACATACCTTGCTTCCAGATGCCCAACAGGAAGGAAGAATCGGGTAGACACAGCAAGCTCTTTTCCATCCGCATCCAAAAACTGCGGTGTAGGTTTAATCAGAGAAATGCACGGAGGAGCGACCGCTGAATGACAACGTACGACTGCCGTGACAGTAATGTCAGCTGATGAATCTCCGTCTATGGGAATACCTTCCAAGCCTTTAACATCGTCCCTCCACTTGAGCCATGATGGTAGCCCTTCAAACCTCCAATCTACCTTAAGACCGCTTGTGGACGCCTGGGGATCCCAGACTTTCGGTTGCCAGGCGAACTTGGACCCGTACCAGGCATGTAACGGGTCTGGTAGATGTATCTTCCGCTGAAAAGGTCGGAATATCCATTGTCCATCTGGCAGCTTTTTGGCATCAACGTTCCAAATGTGATTGCCTTTTGACTTGGATTTTTTCCCGTCATCATTGAATCGAGAAATCAATTTCTGGTTCCACAGATAGGATTTGATCTTTTTAGCAGGCAAGGTTTCCTCTAGGATGCCTTTCTGTTGTAGCTGAAAGCTCGAGTTTGGTCAAACTTCGTATAGAAATATGAGACATGGCTCTGAACAACTTACCAGCTCAGAAAAGGCATTTGTGAAAGCTTGGATCCTGAACTTGAACGGGCGGAAGTCTGTCGATGCATCCAACCTTTCCATTTTCTTCTTCATCAGTGGTTGATGGATAAGCTCACCCTTGGCATCTGTGGCGCCGACTATCTCATCAACAAACAGATCAGCTCGGACTCTTAAGTGTATAGTCGAGAAAATTACTGACGGTTAGAACAGATATCGTTCAAGAAGCCATACATGATCTTATCGAGTTGTATGCGAATTTCTTCAGATATCAGATCTGGTGGCTGTATTAAGGCTCCTTCTGGTGCTTGAGCTTGGTCTGAACTCCTACGCCGTTTGGACGGACGACGCTTAAGGTGTCCTTCATCGTCATCTGAATCATCCTCATCTTCTAGATCACCATCATCAAGCGCGATCTCGGAATCCATTCCGGTGAACTGATAATTGGACATACTTGCTTGTTGAGGCATTGAGGATGTCATACCAAGGGTTGTCAAGGTCGGTATAGCACCGGTTGTTATACTTCTCGCATCCCCCACGCGCGGTCGAGGTGCTATTAATCGACCATCAACTATCGAACCGCGGCGCCCGACAGTGGTAGGTTGCTGAATTTGTCCTAATGGCGGAATGATGTAATTCCCATCCGCCATGACGTGTTGTGTCGGCCAATTTTGTATAGCAGAGTCCATTGGTATGGCTATTGCCGTTGGATGGCCGAACGTGAAAGGCCCACTTTGAGGCGCGTTGCTGACATTTGAGAGCGGTGACGGATTCGCCGGTGTATGTGTCTGAGGAATATGCTGGGAAAGGGCACCGGTCAAGGTGGGCATCGCATTCATGGGAACAGCCATCATGGGTTGCTGCGTTGCGCCCGCGTGTGGGTATGAATGGGAATGCACTATTTGGGGAGGCATCATGGTTTGTGGCTGAACTGATGTGCTGGCTGATGGCTCAATCCCGTCCATCGCTTGCTCGAGACGCATATATTTGTTCTGGCCTGCCGTCTCTACATCCATCAGAGGCGACTCGGGTGCGGATCTCTTTACACTGCTGGATACGGTTGCTCTTGATAACTCAACTGGCGCTAGCAGAGATCCAGTATTCGGCCGCAAGGCATTACCCAAGGCGTCGTGTGTGCTAGGACTGGGTGCGTTCGTCGTTGTTCCCAGGTTAATGTTAATCGGCGTAATAGACTCCATACGATTATTGAGAGTCTGCCTCATAACGAGCGGACTCGGCTGGCGTTGTACCGTGGCAGCAGTGAAAGTCGACATCTGCCCGGATACCGAAGCCGCACTTGACGGTGTCTTCGGCTCGTTCTCCTTGCTAACGATAGCCTTCTTGATGTCGTTAAGATACTCATCAACGGCCATCGGATGGTTCAGCTGTGCTTCATTGATCGCGGCCGTCAATTTGTTTTGTAGACTGGAATGACAGAGCGAATTAGCTGAAACGTAGTGGCGCACCGTCCGCTGATACGTACTTGGTCAAAAAACTGAGTTTTTCCCTTAAATCATGAGACAGTTCCTCTACCTGATTGCTATCGGTTGTAATCGAAAGTATCTGGCCTGAAGATGTTTGCGCATCTTGGGATGACATTCCTTGTAAGCCATCAAACGTGCTCATTTGCATTCCCACATTGCTCCCTTGCCCGGGACCGGCGGTCGAAGGACGCCTGCTCCCCATCCTACTTTTGGAGCCGCTGCCGTCCTCTCCCGAACCCGCGGAACCCGGGAGATGACTCGATTGATGAAACGAAGTCTGCGAATTGGACACCGACATAGGGATCGATTTCATCTTGATCTCGCTCATTCCGTGGCCGTAATTCAAGGCTTGGCTTTCCAGGGTTGGAACGGCATTGTACTCTTGCAGCGACCTTGGCGCTTCCTGCTGAGTGAAGTTGGCGCTCATGACTCTCTGAGGTGTAGTCAGGACTGCATTCATGAATGCGTTGTTTTCGATTTCTTGTGCGAACATTTGGCTACCTGGACTCGACGGAGCCGTATGCGATATCATGGTGTCTCGGGGCTGAACGTTGAAAGGTGACGCGGGGACAGGGGAAGGCACTTGCGTCCTGGGCATATGATTGGAAATGTGATATATGGATTCCGGTGTCGCCTGTACGCTTCCGTTGACGACTGAAGTCATACCGGGCTGGTAGTTACCGAATTGCATCGGGAGTATTGGAACAGTACCGACTGTCATACCTCTGGGCCTTGTGTGCACGTGTTGAGAAGGATTTGACATCCCAGCCGGAGTGCTGAAGGTCATCATGCCGTTCGTTGGGTTATTGGCCACTGGGCTGACAGGCTGAGAGTTCAGCACATGCCCCTCTGCTGCCAATTGGGCATTCATGCCGTTCATTGCATTCATCATAGCGATGTGTTGCTCGACTTGCAGATTCTTCGCTTGATTGTTCTGCCCTGCAGTATTGAATTGACTTCCTTGAACACCCGGCGGTCCCATATTGGGAAAATATGCATGTTGATCCAATCCTTGCAATGGGGAAGAACCCAAGTTTTGCGAGGTTTCGAGTGAGACATTGCTCGAATTCTCTGCCGAAACTCGTATCGGAGAGGAGTCCATGCCGTGAGCAGCCTGATCCGGCGAGAAACCAAATGGTATACTAAATCTGTGTACCTGATTGAAGTGAGAAGGTTGAGAAATCGATCTTGCACGGCTCTGTTGCTGCTGAACCTGTTGTGACTGTTGTGATTGTTGAGCTTGTTGAGCTGGCTGGGCTTGTTGAGCCTGCTGAGCTTGGTGGTTCTCAAGCTGAGTCTGAATTTGTTGAGCTTGTTGAAAATGCTGCTGGGCTGCCAGAAGGTACTGTTCGATATCTTCTTGAGGTTGCTGCGGGTTGGTCGACAAGGGGAGAACGCTCTCCCCTCCCGCGGTGGATTCTGCGTTGGTCGTAATACTGTACCCGTGGTTCAACATCTTTAGT
This sequence comes from Naganishia cerealis, assembly GCA_030039265.1. Taxonomy (NCBI): domain Eukaryota; kingdom Fungi; phylum Basidiomycota; class Tremellomycetes; order Filobasidiales; family Filobasidiaceae; genus Naganishia; species Naganishia cerealis. The sequence continues at coordinate 192,368 of JASBWR010000016.1, read as the reverse complement.
GGCGCATTTCAACATTGCTCTGCTCAACCTCGACTTACGTTGAAACAGGGGACGTCAAGGACGACCCGGGTTCTTCCCTGCTCAAGTTTGATGTATTCAGAGACCACAATCCTCCTAGACCACCTGATCCACTAAAATTGAACCGGCTGTCCTCCAAGTTATTCCCTAGTATATCTGTATTGTACGAGACTCCTTCAAATCCAGATTGGCTGTCGAGATCTACTTGGTCCGCCTGCGCAACTGACGTGCTCGAGTCGCTGCGAATATGAAACGGCTGGTGGTATCCAAAAACCTGACTTGACGAACTCTCAGAATGTTTATGTCCACGTCCGTTTGTGGACTCTGTTCCCGCACCTGGCGTCTGGGGACGTAAAAAGGTATGATCCGTAGAGCTGAGATTGGAGTCGGAGGACTTCATAAAAGCGAGGCAGGGTTGTGTAAGCCGCTGCGATGGCCTATCTCGTTTTGCGAAAACGTGCGAGTATTTTCCAGAGTTGTGTCGAGAGAAACGACAGTGTGAAGAGTTGACGAGTTGAAACCGTTGAAACGATGGCTGTCTTCCAAGGGGAGGTCCGAATTTTATCGTTGTGACTAACCGCTCGAAGTTATTTGAACAGCTTGACGATCGTTACCGCTGGGACGAAATTGAGACTCGTTTTACTGCATCGTCAAGGTGACTGCTTGATGATCGCGGGGCAAGCATGTAGTTTGAGGAAGTGTCGGGTAACGCAGTCCGTATTGGGCTCTTGTCGTAGATCCAGGAGATTACTTCAGCTCATCCCTATGGATTATGGGCGTCTTCTAGCTCCTGTCCTGGCGGGCACACTCGTTTACCAGCTCATTTCACACAAGCAAGATTCTGATTCAAAGGACACACTGCCTGGAACATCCCAACTCTCGCAGAAAATCTTCCCCTTCTTTTGGGTTCATCTGCTCCCGAGCGAGTGTCCAATGTGGTGAACTTGTGGTGTCTTCTGTGGGCTTGTAGCCCATGCACTATTGCCGTTGACGGGCGGTCCGGGCTCTGTTTTTTCCCTTAGGCGGTATTTTTAAATCAAAATAGCTGCTACCATCGTATCCCAGTCCTTCTCCAAAGGAAAGCCTTCGAACCCCCGCTGCCTGCTCCCATTCTCATACCTAACAGCAGTAACAGGAGTCGTAGCTGTTGCTGTTGCGGTACTAATAAAGTTGTCCTGTCTAGAGCAGCTCCTAGTGCCAACGGTAATTGTTACTCAGCGTCTTGAAAAGCTGTGCCACTTTATCTTCTCGTGTTGTCTAGAACTTGTGCGATTCCGCGTCGGATTACGAACTTGTTCGACGATGAACAGCTTCCCCCGCCTTCCATCATGTTCGGTCTTTTGAAAAACCAACTCTCTCAAACGAGTAATATATACTACAGCTAATAAGCCAGCTAATAGTAAATAACGAAATGAGAATCTGTTTTATCATGTCTTGAAGGCGGAAGATTTAACGGGAGGAGGGGAAGGGGCCGTGAACTGAGCAGGCGGCTGGTGTCTGACGCTCCCGACTCAGGGCTATACACCTCTTCCCCCAATAACAACATTGCTGACATTCAAGAGACGTGCACTACACATGAGCTTGCACACGCCGCGTTAGGTCACCCGAGACGTGGCGTTGTTAATGAGCTTCTCCATGCCCATCATATTCATCTTTATCTGCGAGCTCCCACAGCAATAACTCCAATAGTCTCGCGCAAATCAGGAACGAGCCGCCTTACACTTGGAGTGTATTATGCGTCCGCGGCAAGACCACGGACTGAAATAGGAGTAACAGGTCGACAGGAGAAAATTTCGTCAAAGATCATGCATACAACCAATCAGCGAATCTTTCTTGTTGTATATTACAGTGTGTTGCGTGTATGTTGTGTGCGTGCTGCGTACATCTACCGCGATGTCCGAGTCGGTTCAAGGCATTGAAGAGGCTGACAGGGCGGGGGGAGGTTTCGCATCGCGATATGGGGCACCAGTCACAAGAGCTCGTGATATCGAGACCGCAGATTCTCGGTGGGCGATAGTGGTTTTGACAGCATCTCGCTCGACTTGGGAACGCTGTCATTATCATCAGCGATACCAACTGGGCGGATTTGTGGGACGGCGCTCTCGTCAGAAATATCTTCCAAGGTGTTCAGACTGGCAGTCGAGGCGCTGTTGGAGGATGCCTGATGGTGCATCGAGCTGTACGAGTGAGATCTGGAACTTGTTGGGCTGCACAAAAATGTGGGTGCTGGAGAAGCCTCGGCATCGCGCACCCTTATGTGTGAAGGAGGGCCACGGGTAAAGAGCATAGGCGCAGGAGTCGATGTGACCCCATTTGCTTCAGCAGTCAGGCGTCGAAGCGCTCGATCATTGGCCGCAATGTCCGCTTTGAGCCTGCGTAGAGCACGATCCCTCCCGCAGTCTTCGTCAATAGCTTCCCCATCGTCCCAGAGGCGCTCGATGATCTGTGCCCCGGCTTCGGTGGTGTCGGACTCCAGGAAGACCACATCTGACAATGCAGTCTTCAGCTCGGGATCGAAGATATCCGTCCCGCATCTTCTCATCGCAGTGGTGTCCTGGGTCTGCAGCTCTCGAGCTACCTTCGGGTTCAGGTCTTGCAGCAATAGAAGTGCACATGGTAGACGTCCTGAGGTAGCGAAGTATTCCGCGAGGTATTTGAACAGATGCCTGAGGATGCCCAGTGTACAGACCACCGAGTATTCGCCTGATGTGGATGGCATAAGCACATGTTGCCTCGCCTGTTGTGTCCAAAACTTACCCTTGAAGCCCCATATCAGGCACTCTACGCCTCCCTTTATCCAGTCCTTGAACGCGAAAGAGAAATCTGGCTTCAAGGCGTAAGGAGTGGATGAATCGGTAGAGGGATTCGGCATTGGGAAACCACCTAAAAGAAGGGAGCTCCAGTTCTAGCTACGCCAGGCAGGAGAGGCGAAACGAAAAGCTTGCCTTGTATTCGGAGACAACGTAAACCAATATCTTCCCCTCGCACTCCAATCGGGTTGGACATATCCATATCCTCCTCTTCACTGGATCGAAGTATAGCGAGGGGATTGACATCAGGCGCACTGGACCAACATTTCCCTGCTTGGGCGATGGCCGGGTGAACGAGGTGCGAATTCAAGGTCAATGCCGATGCAGCTTGGTCAGCAGCCGTCAGCCTGATGCAGCAAAAGGATCATATAAGCGGTTGACAGGGAAACCAATGGCTAGCCCGACTTACCATTCCACCTCCATGATACCACGAGGGTCAAGTCTATCGAATACCAATTCGACCAACGCTTTCGCTCGATCGTCATTAAGCGTTGCCTCTACATATTCCGCTCCGATAAGGGATAGTTTGTAGCAGTTCGTGAAGATGACGTTCTTCGAGGTTCCAGTTACAGAAGGTGAGTTCCAAAGGTCAGGCAGAGTTCGCGTTTGACTCTACATACATGAGGCAATATTCAATCAGACGACGCAATTTGCTGGAAGGATTTTGGGTCTGCTTACTCTGGGTGATACCTGCTGATCGACCGAGGCCCATTCGTGATCCGCAATCACAAATCTGAGATCTATGATAAGCCACTCCACTTCTTCGGGTGAGATCATTGGCAGACCGTCATACGAAACTTGGTCGAAGTCGATTTCGCTATGGTCCCGATAGAGGCCATGTGTCGGGTGGAAATACTTGCTAAATGTCGTGAGCGATGCGATGAGAAGCTGACCATTATGCAATGTATTTCGCGTCGCAGAAGATGCTTCTGATGAAGCGCTACTGCTCTCTTGGAGGGTGAATGAGAAGCTCCCAAACTCTGAGCGTTGTTGGTCCAGTAGAGCATCAGGTGAAAGCAGTGGCTGAGGCATTTTGGGAGGTTCGGCAGGATGCAGGTACGAAAAAAGCTGACCAGCGGTAAGGGGCATTGTGAAGGAATGTTAGTAGGGATTTAGATTGGGGTGTCTTACTTGTGAGCCATGGAGAAACGCAAGAGGACTTACTAGCTGAGAGTTGCTTTTTAAATGGATCCCGAAGGTATGTTCAGCAGCGGTTCTCCTTGAAGCAGTGTACGCACTCCTTTCTCCTCGAGAACTGATATACAGGCTATGATGAAACAGGGTGATCAGCTATGTCGTCATTGAAGATACTGCTGCCGGGGCTGCTAGTCTCGAGCAAAGACGTATCGGGCGAAAGATACCTTTGGTGTGGTCGAGGGGAAAAAGGGGGGTCGAGGGTAGGGAAGAAACCTGAAACATGCGGTCTAAAGAAACTTACCGCACTGTGATTACCAATGGTATTCGATTATACCCCTCTCTACTTGATGAAGCTTTCGTCGGGCTACTTGTTCGGGTCTTCTTTTTGCTTCCTAAGGCGATCAGAGATAGCTTCAGGGATAGTCGAGGTAATATTCTTGATCTCTTTCAACGATTCTGGCGTAGACAGCTCCGTAGACGACCGCACAGGTGTTGGGTGAGGTTGTTGCTCTTTTCTGATGGACACGTTCCCTTCAAGCGCATGGATCTTGAGCCAGAAAAAGATAGTCGAGGTTTTTTTCCGGCGGTATGACGATTGTAAAGCAAGTCTAGCAAGGTGTAGGTAGCCTCACTCAGAGAACCCAAATGTTCAAAGGCGTTGAGGCTGTGTGGTGGAGTGGGAATAACAGATCCTGGGTGAGAGGTTCAACGTCATAGTGCGCAGTGACCACTCAAGGGCAACCGATTGTGGTAAGTGACCATGGGAGAGCGATAGGAGAAGTCTGGTTCGAACAGAATCTTACAACGTCACAAACCGCTACTCCGCAGCTTACTTCGCCCAAAAGCTGCCCAAAACAGCTGCTCGAGGAATAGAGCTCGGATGCGAAAACATCCCCCACGCCGCAGACGAACGATTCCCGGCGGTACCTGCGGCAGTGCGGCAGCGGAGGCTTACAGCGACCACTACCCATGACGAAGCCATCATCACCCACACTAGTACCCAGCAGGATATAGTTATTTTCTAATGCTCTCCGATCAATTTATGGCTTTTTTAAGCGAAGTGGCAGAAACTATTTCCTGGGAGGGTTTGTTTTAGCTTGTCCAGCTATGAATTCTGGACAATGATAGCCTCGAAAAACGGGCAGGTGCGGCTGGCATACGCCGAAAATAACGACGGTTCTGCTAGGGCAGCCGTCGGCACAAGCAGCTGCAAAGAGGGTGCGAAGGCTAGCGCTAGGAAGCTCGCTAGAATCGTTGCTGCTTTCCACACGACAGCTCAAACGACGTGCGGAAAAGAGTTCAGAAAAGTCCTGCCAGCTGTCCTGCCCAACAGCTTGATCCCTCCCAGCTTCGCGGAGGCGAGGGGGCAGCAGGTGGTTGAGTGTTGATTTGCTACTTTAGTCTTGTGGTTGGACGCTTCCCAAGCAAGCTACAGCATCGCTAACCTATAGTTCCCGTGCGTAATTTGAGTAATTTCACTCTTGAAACTCTCTGGACTGTTACCACCACAAGGAAACATGATTGTAGAAGATGACCGAAGTAACCCTCAGCCAGGGGGTAAGGTGGTGAAGCGTTTGTCAAACTGGGTATACCCAACGATCAGTCATGCATGAACGACTGCTGCCGGCCAACTCTGGCCGGATCTCTCTTATGTGTCGGCGTTCATATGACGTGTATACCAGGGTGGAAAATGTCGTTCCAAACCGTAAGATGAATCTCAACTTTCGTTCTGGCTATTAACAGTGGCGCACGAGTAAAGCCCATTCGTGCCAGGCATTAGGGGGCCTGTAAAAAGTGTTACCACCAATTGCACCCAGACTGTCACCTATGTAATGTAGGGGGACTATCTGGTACCCGACTACCAGCTTTGTACAAAAACGAAAAAGCTGGTGGGGAAGGAGTAGACGAGCCTCAAAAGAGATTGCTCAATACAAAGTCGAAACTTTTTGATGATTGGCCTTTCTTTTTGCTTTCCCCGAAATGTGTTGTGTACTTGTATCATGATGACTTTTTTTTTCGTTTCTCTTAGATGCGTCTGGCTTACCTATCAGATAGCTCAGCATCATCTTGATACATTTTTCAAGCACTCTGAGATTCATCTCCTTTTTGAGGCGGCGTAAGTGGCCTCCCTAGTAATACTCAGCTACATCTGATGTCTGTGTTCACATGCGTACTCTGTTCTATGTGACGTTAAGTTTCGCGACTTGCGTCTGGATTGGTTGCTGATTCGTCCTGTCTCGAACTGGGGTACTATTGCGGGCCAACCGTCTTGGCCATGATCTAGACAGCTCGTGCTCGTCGGTATTTCGGATACTCCATACCAACTTCTATACCTCTCGAGGACTTCATGAGTAGCGGCCGCGTACGACTGATGTGATCTGTCGACTTCCTTCAGCACTCTCCATCTCCTTGCCGTCCTACGACAATTTGCCTCTGATCAGCTGGCTCTGTCCCCCTGCAGCCGACAAATTAGTGTTCGTAGTAGCCGTCTGCCCTCTGCATAGTAGCTACCAGTTAATCTGCCCCGCGCAACCGAATAGCTCGGAGAAAGCATAGACATTACGTATGATGTACCGCATATCAGTCATCTGTTTATAGCTCTGCTTATGTTCTTTTTTAACCTCGGTTTATATGTGCTCAGTACGCTCAGTCGCTGACAGTGCGATGTAATGTGGCCATTCAGAGCTCGCTGCAGCCGGCGATGCCCCCTTGCGCCGTACAAGCAGCAAAGACATGTGAGTGATTGCAAGGGCTGAGCGATGTGTGGCAACGTTAACAAATAGGTTATGTCCACAGACTCGCTGGAAGTAATAAGGAGAGCGGAAATAGGAGGCGTAGTTGGAGCCTAACAGAACGTTTTATCGCCTCTTTATTTTCTGTAACAGCGCTTCATTGCTTATATCATATGTTACACTTCTTTCGCTGTTATTGCTGACATGGATTCTCTAGTTGTACAACTGCATTCCGGAAACTTCACGCTGTGAGTGGAACAATCGGTTCATTGAGTAAGGGGTCGCAAGTTGGCCGTCTCGCACCTAGAACAGCTTGAGAACGGTTCGGCCGGCCATTCGACCGGCTGCCATGTCTTCATAGATGGAAGGGAGGTCATCCAGAGGTTTTGTGACATAGTGGCACTTGACTTTGCCAGTTTTCAAGTTTGCCAATTCAAGGGCTATAAAAATGTGCAAGTAGGGTGATCAGTGAACGCTACTTGAGATAGACTTGGATGACTGACCTTCATGAGCGTCCTGTCGGTTTCCGACGTAAGAACCCACCAGCTTCCTTTCTTTCAAAACATGGAAGAAGACTTCGCTCTTGACGAAAGCGCCAGCGGGCAGGCCGACAGCTACAACGGTTCCACCAGGTCGAATGTAGTCCAACGCTTGCTCGTAACCGGAGGGACTGGCAGAAGTGACGATAGACGCGTGAGGGCCGAATCCATCGCCGGTAGCGTTCTTGATGGCAGAAACAATGTCCTTTTCTTCCTTGAAATCGATCCAAACTTCGGCTCCTAGATCCTTGCACAACTGCTTTTTGGCATCTCCCGTCTAATGTACCAGAGTGAACTTTGGTCAGAACGCAGGTCCAAGGCACAATGCCACTTGCATACTCACGTCAACGGCGATCACTCGAAGTCCCATCAAGTTGGCATATTGGACGCAAAGGTGGCCAAGACCACCACCAGCACCCGCTATGATTTTGATAAGGGTAAGGCCTTGGTTTGGACTGAATTGTTGGGAAACACTCACGAACGCATACCCATTGCCCTGCCCTGGTGTTGGACTGTTTCAAGGCTTTATAGACTGTCACGCCGGCGCATAAAACCGGCGCAGCATCATCCAGCCTCATACCATCCGGAATCCGGCTGAGGTGGTTGACATAGGAAACAGCATACTGCTGGAAGGATCCGTCAACCTAGGAATTATGTTCGACGTCAGCTGTGTTTTGGAGCCGGCAGGGTTATCGGGTGGGCTTACAGTGAATCCTGACAATTTGCTTTCTGGGCACAAAGATTCCAATCCTTGTCTGCAGAATTCACAATGCATGCAAGCGTCGGCTAGCCTATAAGAAGCAGACATGGATCAATGGCGATCAAAAGTTCAAGGGAAACTCAAACATACCACTTGATACCGACGTTGTCACCAATCTTCAAGTCTGTGTTGGAATGTTCGGCGATAGCAACCACGATACCGGCGCCTTCGTGTCCACCACAGAGGTTGTCTTTGGATTCGAGAGGCCAGTCACCTTTGGCTGCATGCAAATCGGTCTAAGATAGGGAGACAGGGTGTCAATGAACGGCAGGATTCAAATTTAACGCAACAGACTCACATGACAGACACCGGAATACAAGACCTTGACCAATGCCTCTCCGGGCTTGAGATCCTTGGGTTGGACGACATCGTATTCTTCAATCTTGACGTTGCCAGTACCCTTCTTCACGAAAGCCCCTCGGGCCCTTTTGGGAATGGGTTCATTGGCAACGTTTGACATGACAAGGTCTGGAGGGGATGGCGGATGAGTGTTGATGATCGAGACGAAGACGATTTAGAATGTGAAGTGAGGAAGGGAGGGCGGAAATTGTGTTCGATTCAGCTTGCCGCAGTATATGTACTGATCTACTTCCTTAGCAGCAGCAGGGCCTCGTAAGCGAGCCGTCAGCAGTGCTCTTACTGAAACACTGTGATGGCTGACCGGAGAGAATGAAGGAACGAGCAGGACACGATACGGCCCGGCCCGCAGGATACATGAGCCACACCATCAGGTGACACGGGATATCAACTGGCGCTACTCCGCGTCTCAAGGATCATGTCAACGTACGCTTCAAAAGCTGCTGCCCATGAACAGATGGACACTTGTTCACTATCTTCCTTGAGTTCTTTCTGGTGCCTCGAAGCCGTAATGTACCTAGCTCGGGCATTTGCATTCTGTGACATACATGCTGTACCCCCTTTCCTCTTTCTCGTACGATGCCAAGTACAGCTAGCAGCTCAGCTGCCCGGATTCACGAATTCCAACAAATCCCCGCACCTTTTCCATTGCTAGCTACTCTACGTTGGGAAAGTAGGGTGCACAGATGAAGCGTTCTTGCCGCGGAGCCGAGGAGAGGCTAGAGGAGAAGACTAGAGAATGGCAGTCACGTTGCCCTTCCCTTCTTTGTTCCTTGAGAACGATACGCCGCGCTCCTTACAAGCTGTTCCCTACTGTCAGTTGCTCTGTGCATTTTAGAAGTCTGGGCGTCGTCCCGCTTTCCGAGCTTTCCGAAAGCTTCGACTGTGAATTCGTTCGACTCAACGCACATTCACGGACTCGACGGCCGCATCGCTTAGTGTACACCTCCAGAGACATAGGAACTGGCGTCTGGCTGTCTGCGGAGAGGTCCGTGGAGTCAGAAGGGTGGGCAACTGTACTGGAGAACAAGGATACTCGAGGAAGAAGGAAGCTCCTCCGAATCATGACGAATCACCATGATTGCGTTATTTGCGTAGATCGGCGAATTCAGGAAGCCAGCTAGTAGTATATCGCTTCGCCCAGCGAAAGCTCTAATCTCGGACCGATACGCAAATGCAGTATCCGTCGCCCAGCCGGCAGGTCCAGCTGTTCTAGCCCGTGTTCTACCTGTCTCTCTTGGTGCCATGCCGATGCACGACTGCACAGCGTGATTCCTCAAGCATCCAACGACTCAAGCTGAACTGTTCCTGAATTCCCTCCGCGAAAGAAAAGGTGCCCCATGGCGCCCTTCTCTGAATCGCCGGCCGAGGGAGCTTGCAGCAGGTACAACAAACAGCTTGTCCAATAGCTACAACAGGAGACTCAGGCCATCCAACGGGTGTGGAGACTAAGATACCATGAAAAGCTCAGTGTAAGGCCAGACGAGCAGCCAGAAGGACCGTTTGCTGGCTGATCGTAAAACACGCCAACGATTCGGCCGAAGAGCAGTTCCGACGAGATGAAGCATCGAAAAAATGAAGATACCGCTATGCACTAGCAACGGAGTTTGCACAGGAAGTTTGGAAGGTGACATATCTCTGATGTACACTATATCCAATGCCTAAGCTTTCAGTAAGTGAAACTCACGCGAGTAGCGAACAACGATATGCGCCGGATAGTCTGCCGAGATGAAGAGGATCGGCATGTTAGTTGTCGGATGATCGATGAGTGAATGGGAATTCGTCATGAAATGGTCCAGAAGTCCCAACCAGTGTATGATCTCAGCTGATGCACCGACTACGATAGAACAGCGGAATTAGGCTCAGGGCAAGTGATTGATGCAGAGCAGGAGCCAATCTGAGGGACAGCTCGAGATGATATGTCCTCGGACCAGTCAATGGATATATGGCAATAGTGACTGCCATTACTATTACTTCAACCGCCATCTCCAAATAGCCTTCGGACAGCTACTGGAACCTACCGCAAACCAAGATTCGTCGCCATGTCCATCCCCCTGTCAGAACAGGATACTCGTCTCAGCAACAACTATGCCGGTCCAGCCTCCACTAACACGACCACGGAGAAGACGATGAGCCCCCATGCTACATCCGATCGACATCTCATGCATGGAGACCACGGTATTACTCCCTTGACTTATGCCTCAAATTCCGATTTCACCGGCGGCGGCGCTCTTGGACGACAAATTTCGGTCCAGTTGACACCGGAACAGTTTGAAAAGCTATACTTGCAGCCTGGTGGCTACGGTAGTCCTCGTCAAGAGGATTTTACGAAACGTTTGTTCGTTCGTTTTCGTCAACACATACGCACGGCAAATTTACTTATAATTCTATGCTGCGTGCCGTCACAGCGGAAACCCAACGGTGCTAGGGCTTGCTGTCTTTCTGGTCACCTTGACGCCCCTGTCCTGCTACTTCATGGGATTCATGGGAGCCACCTCCAATGCCGCTTTGACGCTCATGGGAACGCTATACTTTTCGGCAGGTCTGGGACTTTATGTGTCGGCCATCCTGGAATGGTTCGCATCAGGTACCTAATCTCGGGTGCGTTGGTCACTAAAGTGTATTCTGGTCTTAGGTTAATCGGCAACACGTTTCCATTCGTCGTATTCGGAGCGTATGTGACTGAGGATCTTAGCTGGTATACATTCCAGCTACTGAAAGTCATTCTTGAGTTATAGGTTCGGAGGGTTTTATCTGTCATTCGCATACTTGATTGATCCCAAGAATGCTGTTGCGACGTCTCTGGCCGCTGAGTACGTATATGCTACGAACGGTAACGCTCTCGAGTCATGGTGATCCTGATTACGCTTCTCGAGTTTACTTCATAGTCCGGTCCAGTACAATAACGGCGTAAGTGACTGTGATGCTTCCATTCAGAGTGAAGAGTGTGCTTACCCAAATAAACTGCCTCAGATCTCGCTTTGGCTTATCTTTTGTAAGCCACAGTGAATAAGTGGAAAACAAAGCTCACGAAGCGGCATTTGTGGATAGGGGGCGTCTTGACTTTTGTTTTCTTGGTCTGCTCTCTCCGGACAAATATGGTCTTCGTGATGCTCTTCTTCAGTGTGAGTTGGGTTGGGTGATGTTGCCTCGTCTACCTTGGACTGACTGCGCTCGATCCCCTCGACTCTGTGGTAGCTTGACTTTGCGTTTTGGATGCTGGCTGCAGCCTATGCGCAGGTGTCTCGTGGTAACATTGTTAGGGCCAACCGACTGTTCATGTAAGGAACGATTTCCAACGCAGATTTCAAGGGCGCATAGGTGCCGATAGCTGATGCTTTTACTTTGTCTTCCGATAGTGCTGGGGGTGCATTCGCATTCGTGTGTTGTTTGTCCGCTTGGTGGATTTTTATGTGAGACCAAGCTTGTCCCATTTCAAAGGATTAGCTGAGCCCGCTGACCTGCTCTAATAATAGCGCCTTGATGCTTTCTAGCAACAATTTCCCCTTTACTCTACCTCTGGGTGACTTGTCCAACTTTCTCGCACCCAAAACTAGGGAGAAGCCTAGGGCATAGGTCCGAAGTGAAGGTCCCCCGGGTGAGGAAGGTGGAGTTGCTGTAAAATTGTGACAATCGCAGTTGACGGGAGTGCTGAAGTTGTATGTGTATCATAGAATATTCTCCACTTGCTTCGCAGTGTAATGAATGATCATGGCTTGAAGTGGCAGCCGCTCGCATCGTCTGTCAGTCCGCAGCAACATTGGACACCGGAGTCCGTTGTTGCACAGCCTGGTAATGGTCCGGTTTGCTTGCTGATGCTCAGTGATGAAACAGGAGCCGGACGACTGGCAGCTGACGATGTTGTGAGTATGTAGAACAAGTGAGAACAATTTGCAGAGATAGCTGCAGAGATGCCGTGGACGCGTTTGATTACCGTGTCTCTCCCCGATCACCCTTCCTTGTTCGTCTGAGATTCCGATGTACTCAGGACATTAAGGTCGATTCTGCACAGACTAGGATAGCATATACCCCTGACCCTGAGACCACCTTACCGCCAGTCGAGCTCGCCCTTGGGAATCCCAACATCGTACCAGAATTCGCACAGCTGAACCGTGTGGGACTGTGCGTTAGAGGAAGCCAATAGGTGTCACAATGATCTCAGTACGTTACTGCCTGCTCAGGGAAAGTGGCGTGCCAAGCGACAACTAATGATTTGGTGGTGGAGCAGGCTTTCTTCATATTCAATCAGAAGGGGGAGGTATGCAGCGTCCTTCGAACTTGTACACATCGTGCGATCAGCAGCTTATGGTGTAACCAATAGGTCTTGATTTCGAGGTTGTTCAGACCAGATTTAAAGTGAGCAGTAGACTGATCTTCGTATGCCCACTTCGGTATTCTATACGTCTTACTAAGCCTCTGAATCTGGATAGACGCACCATCTCGGATGTCTTTCGCATTCAGGTTATTGCCAATCCAGACGTCCGGTCGCCAATCATCACGCTAGGCTCGACCTCCTTCTTTCACGTCCGAGTCAGCAATGTCTATATCCTGGCCGTTACCAAGTACGTTTTAACGCTACCCTAAGCTGTTAATCCTCCTGATCACCGCCTCATTACCCTCAGATGCAACGCCAATGCGGCGCTCATATTCGAATTCCTGTACCGCTTCGTTTCCATCTCCCGTTCCTATTTTAGCAAACTCGACGAAGAGGCAGTCAAGAACAATTTCGTCCTGATCTACGAGTTGCTCGATGGTGAGCATTCTTCATGGAATCAAAGATCGACAGCTCGCTGAGACGTTTATTTGATCTACCCAACTTGCAGAGATTTTGGATTTCGGGTACCCCCAAAATTCAGAAATCGATGCCCTCAAGATGTACATCACGACTGAGAGCATCAAGTCGGAGATGGCGGTGGTAGGTGGAATGGCTCTTCCCGGAAGACCTCGCACCCAGACTTACCCTTTCATACGTTCCAGAGGGAAGATTCTGCAAAGATTACCATTCAGGCAACAGGTGCTACCTCGTGGCGCAGAGCAGATGTGAAGTATCGGAAAAACGAGGCGTTTGTCGATGTGATAGAGACGGTGAATCTGCTGATGAGCAAAGAAGGTATGTGGACATTACCCTTAAATACTCTCCAATCAGTCCCTTACCAACGCAATCTGCATCTGTAGGTTCGGTGCTGAGAGCAGACGTCGATGGACAAATCATGATGCGGGCGTATTTGAGCGGTACGCCAGAATGCAAATTTGGATTGAATGACAAGCTGGTTCTGGAGAAAAAGTATGTTTCCATTTCCTTGTGCTTGAACACTCACTCACTCCTCACCCTTCTCGACTTGACAGATCGGACCGCGCCCGAGCAGATAATGCGGTCGAACTAGATGACTGTCAGTTTCATCAGTGTGTACGATTAGGCAAATTCGACTCGGACAGATCGATCAGTTTTATTCCGCCAGATGGTGAATTCGAGTTGATGAAGTGAGTGTCTCCCTTCATTTCTTACACTATCGCACGGACGGCAATCGCTGAAGTGAATGTACGTACAACCAGGTATCGCTCGACGACCAATATCAATCTGCCGTTCAAGCTCCAAACGCATGTCGTGGAACCTAGCAAGTCGCGTGTGGAATACGCAATTCACTTGAAAGCCAACTTTGACCCAAAGTTGAACGCCAATGATGTTGTCCTGCGGATCCCAACTCCGCTAAACACGACATCGGTGAACTGCAAGGTTCAAGTCGGAAAAGCCAAATACGTGCCTGGGGAGAATGTAATCATATGGAAGTACGTGTCATTGCTCCGAAAACAGCCAACCTTTTCCCTAGCAAGGTTTTTTCCGTGTGGCCTCGCAATGCTAATGATGTCTGTATCCCTCCCGTGGCATAGAATTCCTCGGATTCAGGGCGCTCAGGAAACAACGCTGACCGCTGAAGCCGAATTAGCGTCAACGACACATCGTCAAGCTTGGTCAAGGCCACCCATCGAGGTGGATTTCTCAGGTCAGTTCCGTCTTGCTTCTCGCTTAGCCGTAGGTATGGTATGGTATGGCTTTCTGATCTCCGCTATTGGTGACGCGCTCTTCCTTAGTCGTCATGTTCACGGCGTCCGGTCTGCTCGTTCGGTTTTTGAAGGTGTTTGAGAAGAGCGGTTACCAGTCTGTGAAATGGGTCCGGTATATGACGAAATCGAAGGGAACGTATCAGATTCGAGTAAGTCGCACCGGGGCATCTTTCCGGTCTATGCTTGAAATGTGTGCTGAGTCTTATTGCTATCGACCAGTTCTGAGGGAGGTCGAGTTTCGGATGTACGATCCCCGTAGATGTTCTTACGATTGTTGTTTTCTAGTAGTTTGTATGAACCAATTGTGGTCCGTGTAGCTTAAAGCATGATGCCCCCTGTACGGGATCTCTGCTCTAGAGTACAGGTTAAGGGTGACGATTCCAGAGGGCATGATACAATTGTTCCCGATGCCATGCCTATAACGATCCCCTAGATAAATTGTTATCCCACCGACTGATCAACCCAATCGCTCTCGCCCTTCTAACCATCTTCCCCACGCGTCTTTGACTCTTCCACGTCAACCCCGTCTCTGCCCTTGTCTTGATCTTGCCCATCTGCGTGATATAGGCGGAAACCAGTCGATGATTGGTCGCTTCGTCTATCGGGTTGACGTCGAGGATGAAGAATGGGTCGGAGCGTTTCGCTATCGGCGCAGGTGGACCCAGGAGAGGAGGCTTGGGACCGCGACGGGCTGCGGGGAATAACTTGGACTTGTGCAGATCGATCGGGTCGTACAGCTACCAAAAGACGAACGGGATAGACAGGTCCGGGTTAATTGAAATGTTGGAGAATACTACGCTCCATCGCTCGAGTTTCACTTACCTGGTTGGGTCTGAATGTCTGGATTGGCGTTGCTCGTGCTGGATATGCAATTGTCAATCAGCACAACCTATTGCCAACCATGCTTGTCGGGCTCAACATCCACGACCGCTCCGAACGACTTACTGGAAGAAGGGGCACCGTCACGCGCGCCCGAACTCGTCGACCGCTCCAACAACGACTTGCGCAGGATATCATTCATTGCCAAAATCCCCTGGTTGTCTTCCGCTGTGTATGGAGCCGGAGCTGATCCACTAGGTCTCGATACCTTGCTGTTGAGGACCGAGGTGGAGGACGAAACGTGGCGGCAGGTGGAGAGGCGGCATGAGGGGATGTTTCGCCCGATGGAGCGTGAGCCTGATGCAAGGAAGGACATGCTGATGTGGCTGAGTGCGTTGCTCTGGCGTCGGGAGGACGACTGGTGTCGCTGAATATGGTCAAGGAAGCATGGTGAAGGTGAGACCTGGAAAGTTGCGCCTGATGCGCTTCTAGATATCACTACATTGGCGCGCGTTCTTGGGGGTCTCTTTGACACGGATGACGAATACAGCCTCAACATCGGCACAATTTGTGCAGCATCGTCCGCCAACCATGCCCGAGACGACGACCCTATCCGCCACGAGTGCCCAAGGAGACACCCCCAGGATGTACGGCCTTCTCGTTCTGGGCGGGCAATCGACACGCATGGGACGCGATAAGGCGTTCCTCGAGTTTCCAATAACAGGCGACACCTCTCGCCCGCTCTACCTTCATTTACTTGACCTGCTGCATCAAGCCTGTCCCGCGGGCGTATACATCTCGCACAACGCATCGCAACTCGGAAAGCTCCAAGACGCTCCGCTTCCTCCGCGCACCTTCCTGGTCCAGGATGACGAAAGAATCACTTCTGCAGATATCGGTGGACCCGCAGCGGGACTGCTATCAGCGCACTTTGCAGCACCGGACGCAACGTTTCTGGTACTCGCTGTGGATTTCCCTCTCGTTACGCTTGACGCCCTTACCGATCTCGTGTCGCGGTATACGCCGCCCGTCACATGTTATCTACACATGTCAGACAGCCACCCCGAACCGTTACTGTCGATTTGGGGAGCCGATGCGCTCAGAGAACTTAAGGAGAATGCGATGGGTGAAAAGAGAAAAACAGGGCCATGTTGGACAGCTAGAAAGATTTGGAAACGGATGGGGGTAGAGACCGTGGGCGAGGACGGTAAGCAGATGGTCGATGGGGACTTTGTTTTCAAGCCGCGGGAGGAACATTGGCTCTTTAATACGAATAAACCAGAGGAATGGGCTCAAGCAACAAGTATCCTTAGTAAACGCCAATCAACTGTATCCCGATAACCGTTTCATGGTTCCATGTAACCGTTTGTTTACACTGAAGTTTTATCAGAAGTCGCATTCGAAGCGGCGCTGACTGCCTGAGTGGCTGCTCTGGCTTCCGCCGCCGCTTTGACTTGAGCAGATTCATCAAGAATCGTTTTTATCATCTTGCCGCCAATGACCGTCGCCTCCTGGAATCGTGGAGCGAAGAAGCCTGATGAGGAAGATTGGTCGTAAATCAGCTACAACATGTGCGAGTGTGCCAAATGTGGCCCTAAAAGAAAATTTTATGACTTACTCGCTGTCTCCTCGAACCTACTTCGGTAAAGATCAAAGCTCCCGAACGAGACGCATTGACTCCATCCCCGAGCAGCGACAACAAACTCGGTATCGTCCGAGCGATGCGTCTTGTCCTTGATGGCACAGTCGACCGCCATCTCCAGCCTTGATGTCGATCGAAACAGGTACTCGGCCACACCTGTGAGTCGATATCGAAGACGTTAGCATGGAAACCCACGCTGATCAGTCTACATTCGTGACCTACCGATCCAGAGCATAAAGACAGGGGTACCAGCGACATCTAGATGGTCGTAAGGCTTGATACCCAACTTGTGCCAACAATCCACCATGGCCAGTAGCGAAAGGTGGGAATTGGGTCGCACAGGCTCCCCTGGCTCGGGTTTAGGGCCGAGAGAGAATTGGTCGAGTATCCGATCCGAAAGGAGGATTGGCTTCCTCTGCTTGATTGATGTCGTCGTCGCATCTACGACGTCATCGCCCTCTTGCTGCCTAGTCCAGCCAAACACGCCTTCCCGCGCTGCATACATCCGCTCCCGTAACACATCTTTTTTCTCTTCGATCATCAGTTTGAAAATGTCCGTGGCGCATTGTGCGTACATTCTGATTTGCTCGCGAGCAGAAGGGTTGAGGATCGCCAGTCCGGCGTAGACGTGCCATTTGTTGCTGTATATCCGCAGAGCGATATTGATCTTGACGATCTCGATGCCCCCAACGTATCGTTCGGTCTCCCACGGGTAGTCTTGACTATTCTTCCATGCTGTACCCATACTAACACAGTCATAAGAGGAGAAAGGGAATAAGCAAACCTGCGATAGCGCTCACAACTCGGCGTGACAGACCTAAGGAAAGCAGCATGGGTCACCGCCTGGGTGTTTGCGGTCACCAAGTCGTGCTCTTCGTACGTGAGATAGACGTATCGCGACTTGAAAGATTCGAGAATCTTCTCAACTACGCGTACTTTATCATCCGGAGCTCGATGCTGAATAATGACCTGCAATAGATGGCTTGTATGTCAGCTTGACATATCAGGATCGCTACTAAAGTACTCACCAAAGGCTGACCCTCGGTCGTCACTGTTGGGCCATGTAAGCTATGTACCGAAACGATATACACATCTTCCGGAAGATATTTCTCGAATGCTTCTCTCTGGAGCTTTGACCGAGGTTTGGCCTGCGACGATGGCGTGTGGCTTGGTAGCTAGAAAAATCGAGAATGAGAGGCGTTGAGAAAATATCATGCATAATTTCATGGTGATGCCAATGCTTACATGGACCATAAGTCTTGACTACTTGCGATATGAACTCGGCTTCAACGCTATAAATGATAAAGTCGGAGATTCGCGATACCTGATGACCGTCTTTCAAAACTTGGATATTGGGAACGCCTAAGATTCCCAGCCAAACTACCATTCAGCCGCGTTGCTGACCAGAGTCGCTGCCAAAGACGCACCCTTCATTTCTTCCTTGAGTGCCTCGTATCTCTCAAAACGATCGCAAACGCAGATCCTGTCAACATACTATCGGCGTCAGCGAGAATTTCCCGTCGCATCTCATTGTCACCTGACTGACTTCTTCATGCCACTCGCTGCCAAACGCTTTGCGTACATCTTCCCCATCTGGATTCGATTGACAGGTTCAGAATAAAGGACTGCATCGGAAGCCAGATGGCACTTGCCTCTCCCATACCGATGAGCCCTATTTGCAGCTCGGAGACATCCTGAGTAGCGGTGGCCATGATTCGCTGTGTGGTGACTGCTGTCGCTGGCTGATTGTATGGGATTACTTTCGACTTGTAACTTTCAGAACTGGTAACAACCCTGCCTGGAAGCGTGGTCGATTGTTTCCGATATCTGCTTCCGCTGGTCTCACTTCGCTTCGTCACGTGCCCACTAGATTTCGGAAGCTCGGCCTGACGTTGACATGACCAAATGATGGTAGTCGCTCGCCGCTCCAGATAATAGCCACCGCACCACACTCGAGATGGCTCTGGAAACCGAAGGATCTCGCTCGTTCGTCTTGTCCTCCCTCAAGGGCAAGGGTAAGAAGCGGTCCACCACCGCCCCAGCCAAAAGTCTAGCTGGGAAAACGCCCACCAAGGTCGTCGCAAAGAAACGCCGACTTCAAGCAGAAAAGAATACGAGATCTGCAGTGCCAGAAGAAACCGAGAGCACCAGTGATGTGAAAAGATTACGGCAAGATGCCCTGCAATGGAAATTACTCAGTGCGCAACCGGAAGATTTCGGGGACAATTTCGAAGGAGAAATTAGCACTGCAATGGATACGGACGACAACCACCAGAAGAGCAGCAGGACCAGGAAGTCTGACTCGATGGCAAATTTGTTCGATAACGAAGGTGGAATGATGATGCTTGAAGAGGTGGAAGGTGTTGATGTTATGTGGGAGGAGGATGGCAAAGGTGGCAAGAAAGCGACACTGATTGTAAGCGTCTCAGCTCTACGGCGAAGATGAAGCATACTGATCGGCATTTCGCAACACAGGAAGCTAAACCTAAGAAGACCAAGCAGATCGCAAGCAAAGCTGAGCCATCGCAGAAGCAAAAAGTGGATCAGGTCATATCAGATGTGAAACCTAACAAAGCAAAGAACAATAAACGGAAGCGTTCGGATATCGAGAATGACTCCACGAATGTAGAAAGTGTAGGCATAGATGTTGATGTTGCGAAGAACCAAGAAGGTGACGAGGATCTCTCTAACGAGGTCGAATCGGCTACTGGGGACCACGCAGCTGCAGCTGTAAACGAGGATGCAGAGGAGGATGACGATGTGGCTCCCGATGCCAAAAGCATATCAACCTTTGAACGTGCAAAAGATGTGACATTCAATGGTATGTCCGTCAAAGCTGATTCCCGTGCTTACTTTGCAACTGAACTTGGTCACGCAATCCTCTGCAGACGCCTTACTTCCTGAATGGAAGAAGATTCCTCTACATCCGTTGCTGAAAAAGGGTCTACATAAGCTTGGCTTCTCGAAGCCTACGGATATCCAGCGTCAGACAATCCCAGTCGCTATAAATGGGTTACCGGTGTCAACAAAGGAAGAAACAGAGGATGACGAGACGGACGCGGAGGAGGAAAAAGCACAAAGGAAAACCCGAGATATCGTCGGCGTTGCGGAAACTGTGAGTATCCTTGTATTTTCTACAGGAATTCGACATGAAATGACATTCTTCCTTCCATCAGGGTTCCGGTAAAACTCTCGCATACTCTCTGCCTATATTGAACTGGCTTCTTTCGACCGACCCAGCAGCCACAGGCGAACAAGAGCGATTCGCTCGACGAGCCAAAGCTAGGCGTGTCTTGAGCGCGCTCGTCCTGTGTCCGACTCGAGAGCTCGCGCTGCAGGTTCACAAGCACATGGAGCAAATCATTGCTGGTGGACAGGAGGAACCCGTCGAAGTGGCAAACACAGCAGACGAGGCGATTCCTAAAGCCAAAGGAAAAGGAAAAGGCAGTAGCGGAAAAAAGACAGGGCAACAGCCAAAGCAACCGCCGCTCGTCAGCATTGCTAGCATCGTTGGGGGACTGAGTGTGCAAAAGCAGAAACGACTGCTAGCACGTGGCTGCGATATTCTTGTGGCAACTCCTGGTCGTTTGTGGGATCTTTGCAAAGAGGTAAGCTCTTAGTACCTGAAGATACGCACTTGCATCGCTCAAGTGAGCTAATATCAATCTTTGGTTCGGTATCTGTTTATGCAAACAGGATAGTGATCTTGCTACCGATATCAAGCGAATAAAATTCTTGGTCATAGATGAGGCTGACCGTATGATTGAGACTGGGCATTTCGCGGAGTTAGAGGAGATTGTCGCTCTTACAGAGAGGAAGAAGGGACCCATGTAAGCTATGCCTTTCACCTGCGGTTTATGCTTGCTCATCGCTTTTACCGTCCATAGGCAAGGAACAAACGCTGACGAGGCCGACCCTACATTCAAGAGGGCAACTCGCGAGATTGATTTGACCGATGCAAGGGATGACATGCAAACATTCGTGTTCTCTGCCACCTTGTCGAAAGACCTGCAAACAAACCTCAAGAGGGGAAATTGGCGTGGACGAAAAGCCAAAGGAGGAAAGAGCAGTACTTTAGGTGGGTATACTACGAGTTACATCACAAAATTGACTCAAAGGGCTGAAACAAGTTGCATCCATCAGATGACCTTCTCCAGAGACTAGATTTCCGAGATAGCAAACCTGCTCTTATTGATATCAGTCCCGAGGGCGGGCTCGTCGCTACCTTGCGAGAAAGTATCATTGAATGCTTGAACACTGACAAGGCAAATATACTTGAACAAATCTTGCACGCACGCACCGAGTCTGACTGTCCCTTCTCCAATAGGATCTTTACCTGTACTACTTCTTGCTGCGCTACCCTGGACGCTCGCTAGTCTTTGTCGGTAGTATCGATGGAATCCGGCGGATCACGCCATTGTTTGAAATGCTCAAAGTTCCCGTCTATCCTCTGCATTCGCAACTGCAACAAAAGCAGCGTTTAAAGAATCTCGACAGGTAAGCCTTACGTCGGAGAACACGTGTGTCTAGAGGCTAAAGTACCGTTTCTGATATTCTAGATTCGCTTCTTCATCGAATGGTGTACTTATTGCGACCGATGTTGCAGCGCGAGGTCTGGATATCCCTTCTGTTGACCATGTCATCCATTTCCAGCTTCCAAGGACTGCGGACGCCTATATCCATCGAAGTGGCCGAACAGCCCGAGCGAGGCAGGATGGGTTCAGTTTACAAATGGTTAGCCCAGAAGAGCGTGGAATGCAGAAGGCATTGATGAAGAGTCTTGGACGAAGTGAGTTGGTTTAATAACGTCAGGTGTCAGCCATATATGCCTGTATTTTCGCTCACCCAATCACGCTTCTACAGCAAATGAGCTTCCCGAACTGCAAGTTGAGCCTGGATTTTTGCCGAAATTACGGGAGAGGGTTAGAATCGCACGTGAAATTGAAAAGGCTCAACATGCTGTCAAGAAGGCGAAACACGAGAAGAGCTGGTTACAGGAGGCCGCCGAGGCAATGGACATTGACTTGGATCCAGACTTGCTGTGAGTCATTTGATCTGGTCGCTCCGGGAGGGCACTTTCCCTTTATCAGACGCTAATACGCCTGCAAATTCGGAACAATTTAGCTCTGCGGAAGAATCTGATGATGAGATTGCGAGGTCACGTAAGAAGCCCAAGCAAAGGTTGCGAGACAATGCGCCCAGATTACGACATGAGTTGGATGCTCTCCTTGCACAACCGCTGATGGCTCGAGGCGTATCTGCAAAGTATCCTACGTCCGGCAGTCGAGTAGTCATTAACGACCTGTTGTCAGACAAGAGTGAGTGTTTGTGTGGAAGACGCGATGGGGGATCAAAAGGGCTAATCTCTAGGTGTATAGACCATCCGCAAATGCTGGGCGCATCAACCGCCAAAGCACACGAAGTGGTGGATGCCCGACCCACGTCGAAGAAAGTCCGAAAGTTCATTAGCAAGAAGGGTCGAAAATAGACCAGAGGCCTCATGTACATATTACCTTGCGTATATAGGCAGTAGGGTTACAGATGTATCAATCCACAATTTGGCTTTACATTGTAGTTTGGCTTGATATCGTCCAAGATTCGAATTCTCCTTACAGTTATCCCTTTTTTCCGACTGCCTTCTTAGCTTCTTCTAGCTCATTACCCACCGCCGGCACGGACTGCAGCATGCCATGGAGATCCGGCTCCACCTCCTGACCCTCCCGCCACTCTTGTATCAAGTGCGCATAGACCCCGGCGCTCATGCCTAAGAGACTTCCGCCCAAAATGTTGTTGATAATGGAAGCTCGTTTGTAGAATATGGTAGTAACGACAAGTGAGCCAAGAACGCTGCCAATCAACGAATAGTCGTCGGATCGAATCTGCGTCGGCTGTTTGACACAAGGGATCAGCAAGCGAACGTGAGAGTTAGCGGTCGCTTCCCTGGACACAGAGGTGTGAGAAGTCGCTTACGTTGTGTGACTATTGTGCCAGACGTGCGAAACACACGAATGTAATCGGAAATAGGGTCAGCACTCGAGCCAAGTAATCCTTGCAACCCCGGACGGTATGAAAATGCTTACAAGTCTTTGCATCCTATCTTGCATAGCCACAGGTGGCTCGTCCTTCAACCTGTAGTATGCTACCGGCATACTTGCGGCCGCACCTGCCACACTGGTCATCCATGTCACACCGAGGAATCGATTGACGGAAAACGGCCGTTTACCACGGAAGGCATGGAAAAGAAGGTACGCTGGCGGTACCGCTAGTGAGAGCGTTTCGGCTACCTTGAGCCCTGTATGTAATAGGATATAGTCTAGATTTGGATCGGCAGACAGACGAGGGTGAGGAGGGTTGGCCATTGTCGTCTTTTCGTCCGGTAAAGTTTCGGAAATCGGCAGCGATGGCAAGTCAAGGTCAGGGTCAAAAGGGTCTGCCGCTGGGTGTGGGAGTTTGCGCAGTAGGTTGAAGACTGTACTGAGATCTTCACGGCTTCAACGGCAGTGCGGCCAAAGAGTAAAGAGGAGAAAACGAAAAACCTGGTTGGTTGTCTGCCTGTGGTCGACGATCGTTGCGAGGTCATCAATGATGACGACACGCGGATGCATCACAATCTCGGCCTCCTGCAGCCAGTTCTGCAATCTTCCTGTAGGGCGACGTATAAGTTAACCCAGCTGTCCACCCTCAGCTTCAAATCTCTAGGAACAAAATGTTTGCAGTCTGGACCACCCTGTCCGGATATATCTTGTCATGAATATCATCTATAGTATTGGAAGTCATAGCTACACAGATGAATACAGTTCTGTAGTGCCCACAGCCATGGAGGTGAAACCAACATGTCGACACAGACTACTAGCCGCGTCCTCGATTATCGTGTGCGTCGCGGGACCCTTGGAGCCCTCGCCGCATGCTTCGTGAAATTGTCAACCCTATACAAATTGCTTTTACTGGTATATGCGGGGAGACCAGGATGTCCCATAATTGGTTTGTGGGCTTGACGCGGCGTGGGACGTCGGGTTGCACCGTACGATGCATGATTTGAATAGTCGCACAGGTTGTATAAGTCCATGAAGCGTACATAAGTGGCTTGACGAATGAAGTTGACGATCTCATTCCTGAATGGACGTCGTTGTCGGCTGTTCCCTTAGCTCCTCGCTGGGGCACTTCATCAAAGGTAGGCGTCCATAAACGATTCCCGGCCCAGTTGTCCCAATCATGCCTTTTCCTTGTCCGTAGACAAGCAACTGATCGGCATATCGCTGCATCTCCTCCAGGGGTATCGCTAGATTGAAGTCGTTGAGTAGAAGGAATTGAAGCTCTAGTTGATTTAGTTCGCTTTGCGGAAGACCGCCAACCTGGTAAAATGACCATTGAAAAAAATCAGTTCAATGAATATCATTCTCGGTAAGAACGCCGAAAGAGAGAAAGACTGACTTTTGCATATCTCGAGTTTGTGTAAAACACGTCTGAGAAAAATTTGCTGGCAACGGTGATCCCCGCAATGACCAGGCGATGAACGTTATAGCTATCGATCGCAAACCCCCGAATCCCCGTCTGATGACCAACCTCATTAGCGATCGCTTGACCGTTGGATTGACTGGTCCCCAGCTGCATTTTGCTCATGCGATCAAAGTAAACCAATAACGACAAGAAGACTTCGTTAGTGATCGGGCAATATTTGAGAATCCGTTGGAGGTACGCCTCGATAGAGATGGATGGCACGTTTCGAGCGTGGAAACATAGGATAGCTGATGGATGCACGAGTGACTGACGAGCGGCTGTCGTCGTGATCTTGTATAAGCCCGGAGTTTTGTCTCTTGGAACCGTGTCCGGCACGGTGTGCATGTCGTCTGACTGCCTATCGCTCTCCGAGGCGTTTCTGCCTTGCACTTCCTCCACGACTCCATCTGGGATGGAATGTGAGCTTTCCCCGCTTTGTTTATGCTCGCTTGCAGGAACAGCTGATGTTGACTGTGAAGACTGTACACCCGGCTGCTCCTGATAATTGTCTCCCGATGCAGGGCTTGTCGCCTGTGCCGGCTCCGTCACAGTGCTCGTTTGGCTAACCTCTTGACTGAGCTGCTCTGTCGTCTCACCGGTGACTGGTTCGGTAGGGGACTTGGGATGCGAGTGTGAATGTCTGCGTTCGCCTTCTATATGGGCAGGACGAGGCCGAAATGGTGGGATACAAAACTTTCCGGTCTTCTCGCTCGATGATGGTTTCCTGGTCCGATTGCGCGAAGAGGGTGAAGTCGGTTTCAAACTCGACGCCTCTGATTTATTGTTCAATACCTCTTCTCTAAGACTATCGTTTGCGGATGCTATTTGCTGCAACAGGCTCGCGAGAAGTCGCAATAAATCCTGCGTCGGGAACGTAGCAAGATCCATATGTGGTGTGCCAGATGCATCTGGCGTACTTGATGAAGGGCTTGACGCTTGAGTTGGAGCTGATTTTGCTCGCGACTCGCCGTCAGCAGAAGTCTCATGATCGCCATGAAGGGTGATGTCATCAGAACTTGGAGTCTTCGGCGGCGGCGATGATGCAGGTGTGTACGATGAATCTGAATTGCCTGTAGGTGGATTTGTCTGCGGGGGTTCTTGACTCGGATGACGGTGGTTGTTCTCTCTCTCCTCGTTAATCCTCACATGACGTGGTGACCGAGATTGTGCAGCAGACGTTTGAGTATGGCCCTCTTGCCTCGGGGGCGATTTTGTACTGCTGACGGGATTACGCGCTGCTTCTTCACGAACCTCCTCATCATCGTCTACGCTTTTTGAGTTGATTGAAGGTTCGAAGCCATCGACACGCTGTTTGGGTGAGACAGCAACGTCCATCACCATAGCTGCTAATGATGATGACGCTTCGGTATCCTGCTGTTTCGTTCCCGGTGAGGTATAATGAGAGAATGAGGAAGAGTGAATTGGCGAACGTGGCCCGGCCAGAGAAGGTCTTGACGATGAAGGTGGACTAGTCTCCTGCTTGTCGTCCGTTACCGCTTGTGCCTGGGACGGCGACGAAACCCTATCAGCTGCTATCATGCTACGCGGCTCGCCCGCCACGGAAAGTTGGGCCGAATTCGTGTGGTCGCCCGAAAGCGTTTCGGCTGGACGATCTGCCTCTGTGACAGGAGAATGGCCTGGAGACTCGTAAATCGTCTTGTCTCGGTACAGACCAGACGTCGACGTCTGAGAGTTGTTTTGCAAAGGCAGAGGGCGCGAGTGTGGGTGATGTGCAGACATGTGGAAGGAAGAAGCCGGTGGTACTACCGGTGGTGCAACGCTATATGAGGCCAAAGACGCCATGGCCTAACGGCTGAGATAAAGTTGCAGCTGAAGATGGTGCGAGTCGCCAAATTATGAGGTTGCTCTGTAGGCGCTGTCAAACGTCCTGGAAGAGTTTTGAAGTGGTCCGGAGTAATTGACCAAGACTTGATCCCGTGTGAATTGCCACGAAGCGAATCAAGCAGAATTCGAGGTGAGGTCGACACAAGAAAGTACAAGGAAGCTAGAGAAGGGATACCTGCGAGTAAGCTGTGGCTGTTCCCTCCTGTTCAGACCCAGGGCTGTCGTACTCACGGTTCGATATGCCAAAGAACTATACTCCGATATGGAATGAGAGGATGGTGTGTGCGCTGTGAATGGAACGATGAACATGGCACCACGACGGATCGAGTGAACGTGCTTGCGCCATGCCTGCCCCCGTGTCCCGCCTCGCCATCACCGCGCGCCAACTCTGGCCACCAACCGCCTCGCGCGCACCCGACCCGCCCTTCCTGTTGCACTCTTGGCCTTGCTCGCGTGTTCGATCCGGGTGAATATACTGGATGATCCAAGCGTCTGAAACATCCGGCATACCTTTCCTGACGAGCCAGATCTGCTATGGAATCTACCAAACGTCGACTTGTTGAGCAGTCGCTGAGCAGCTTATTGACGTAGGTAGCCTTCTCAACGGCACCGCAAGGACAGAAATACTACCGAAATTTCTGGTTCTTGGCATCCATCCTTTACCACCTCCATACTGTAGAGGATCTGGTCGTAACATTCTATACAGTATCGCGCTGAAAGATGCAAGAAGCTATGCAAGCGTTCGCTCACATGTCTCCACGGAAAACATTATGGTACACGGCGTCTACAAGGATAGCAACCGAGCTTCCGATTGCCTTTTGTTGAGGCTCCATCGGTTATTTGCTAAAGTGGACGCAGCAACAATAACTGCGACAATAACTGCAACCATCACCTCCACTTCCAGGTGTTCTCCCGCCAGCTATTCCGCCCACCTGAAAGGTCTGAAACGCCCTGAGAGTCAGTAATATCGGGCGCTGCCACCACTGAATCGTAAAAGTGTCCTCCTGCCTGGGCCTTATACTCACTCACGTCTCCGGTTATTATAGTGATGGTTTTCCTGCAACTCGGCGTTCTGAACTCCTCGTACACCATACCATTGAAAGGCTACAACTCAGCTGTTCGAAGCATTAAGATGCATTTCGGATACATGTGGGCTCAAAGCCGCGATTTCATATTACACATGCTGCGCGAGATCCGCGAAAAATAGGTACGGCAGTATCAATCAAGTCATGTTCACTCTGTCCCAGCTTCCGTTTCGGCATCCTGCCCGTTTCTTGTTCCCTTGACGACCACTGCGAGCATGTCGCCGGGCTCGAACTGATACCGCTCACGGTGGAGCACCATGATCAAAGACGACAGCGCACAGCTGTGAGAGGTGATAGAGATATCTACGACGGCAAAAAAGTGCAGGAGGGTGTAAGCCTCAAACAACGTCGGCGAAAAGAAAAACTGTGTCCATGCGATGCTCGTACGCACAAGTTTCCTTGCGCTCCTCGAATATCTTATACATCGCCTCACGTAACCTTGTCCTACGTTCAGCTTCAGTTTCTCTGCCACCGGCTTTCGAAACCATACATTTCTTCAGTTCAAAGATCATTTCTCAAGAAAGGCGTTATTCGTTGCCACACTCACTCGGTTGCCATGCTACGTCTTCCTCGCTAAAACCTTCTTCAAAGTCCCATTCCGGAAATTCGTTGCGCAAGTAAGTCTATCGCATGCAGCACGTCAGTCACGGCTTCGCTTGCCAGCGGATTAATGACCAAGCGGAGGACGAGATCCGAAGAGACCTATCAATTCAATTTACCTTTGACCTGCGCTTGTTGCATGTACGCTCGTGTAGGGTCTCTCTCAAAGCCTAGAAAAGAAATAGCGGCGTTTACCCTGGACATCAGATGCGAAACCCCGTAAAGTCAAGGTGAGCGACTGACCTCGACGAAGATGGGACGTTTGCCTCCAAGCAAGCCTTCGAAGCTAAGGTGCAATGTCTGGGCTGTTCTGGTAAGTGGGCTGCACAACCAAAGTTCAGGCAGAGGCGAGCCTGAAGCAAGACTTCTTATCCATTTCTCATTCACAGCCTGTCACAGATTTCATGCGTGAATACATGTGCGAGATTATCGCCCATAATCAGGACTTGAGCGCTAGTGCTCACTTTCGCTTGATCCACTCCAACTTCGGTCAATTCTGGGTCAAGAAGCTTGCCTTTATCTTCACGAGCCGTTTCCTGGCGAGTCTTACGCGTCAATATGGAATGGCTCGAGAACCACGATCACTTTGTCTGCTTACAGGCGGACCGGGTGGCAGAGCCAGAAAATTGTGTTTTGCTAGGCCATGCCTCCCGAGGAATAACACCTTATATCTCTCGTTCGCTAGAGCGTTGACCTGTAGATCTGCATGTGTACGATGCAAGATTGTGAATCAGTCGTCCATTCGCCGACTCGGTGATAGCGGAGGCCACTGACTCGCGATGAATGCTTTGAGATGGTCCCAACTTATGGAGTTATCATTGGTCAAACCGAAAGTTGCCGGCTTGTAGTGCATATTGACACATCCAAGTACAATATCAGCAGAAAGACCAAACGCCAGGGGGTTTACTTTCAGCGGCTTCCCAAGTGTGACCCTCAATCTGCCTCTTACAGTTTCAGAAGCAAAGGCGCCACTCTGGGCAGCAGTATTTTCGGCTTCGGAAGGCATGGTTACGGTCTAGAAAGACAGCAAAAGGCATGATGTATTGATTAGATCATCAGTGCACTACCCTCTTCGGTTCGGATCACCATGCGACTTTAGTGGCCCTCACCATAAACTGCCATGCATCGCGACCCCTCGTCCCTGGTTTCCGGCTCTGATTTGATGATAAGTGACTTCTCTACTTTTCCCTTGATGTGGTCGGAAGCCGATTGCTGTTGTAGCATGGTGACTGGTAAGACACAGGAAGCTGCTCAAGACACTGGACTGTCAAGTTGTTGCAGGATAGTTCTTGAGATACAGTACAAGCAGGCCGAGTCCTCTCACTACAGATGGTAAGATCTTGCGCAATCTCGGTCGGAAGCCTTGAAAATGATCTCTGAGGCTATATATGAATCATTTAGCAATGTATATTATCAAAGGGGAATGCCTTTCCACAAATGAAGCGACCCACCGAACCTTCCATACCCTTAAAGGCGTCCTTTGAGGCTCGCATGTGACCGAGCTAGTGACGGTGATCAATGATCCGCATGAATACATTCTAAATTCATCTGCTACAGTCTTACAATGGAATGGTCAAGCCGTATACATAGGTACCCTGCTTTGCAGGAAATAACGAAACCACAAGAAAGTACTGGTTACAAGAGACTGAGTTTAAAATCTATATTGCAGCAAGTCGAGTCGTGTGTTGAGCAGGAAATGGCGGTTTTGATACCGCAAGCAAATCGGAATGCCGGGAACCCCAAAAAGAAGAGTCGATAAAGAGGCTGGAAATCATTGCATCGGGAGGGTGCAGAGCAAATGATGATTGATGGTTGCATTTGTGACTATTACGCCAAAAGGCGTCATTGTTCGTGATTGATAGGTAGAACCATGGTTGAAATGGGAGTCGTCTCGCATACTTCATGGTGGTGATAGAGAACGCTCGTAACTACTTGGTTAAAGACCGTTGTCTGTAGATTCCACAGTGGCCTGGATAGTGCCAGGAGACGCTGAAGACGGAGTATGCATGGCTGAGGATTCCGTCGAAGCATTGTTGGTCTCTGAAGGACCAGCTATTACTGGGGCAATAGATACTGGTGCAGCCGTCGAAGAAGCCGCTGCCGCTGCGCTTGATTCTGGTGTTGTCACTGCCTAAATTTTGCAATTTCTTTAGTCATATGAAGATTTGAGCCTGTATGTCCTTGAACTTACAGCATCTTGCCCGGCTGACTTGTTGGCTGCATTCTCTCCCTTCTTTTTCGCTTCTGCTTGCTTGCGTTGTTGTTCTTCATGTTCCAGCATCGATAGCCTCATAGCTTCCATCAACATCAGCTAGACATTGGTCAAAGTATATTTCAGCAGCGGCATGACCACAAAGCTAGCAAAACACTAGCGCCAAACCTACCTCTTCGATATCTGCAGTTGCCGAGTTTGAGTCGCCACTGCCCATCCGCCTGGATCGTCTTCCGCTTCTTGAGCCGGCCCGATCAGCTCCGGCGAGAAGGGCCTGAAGAGCATTTTCGTCTAGGGTCCGCTCAATGGGCCCCGTGTCGCCAATGGCGATATTCGTGGCATCCCGAGATGATGTGTATCCTACAGGAATCAACCTGTCGCCGATCTTTAGGGAAATTAGCGAGAGGATCCTAAGGAAGTATTGGATGAGAAACTTACTCTGTGCATTATGATACGCCTGGATGCCCTTCGAGCTGCTGCCGCCTTGACAGCATTTAACTGATCCTCCCAATCCGGCCGAATTTGATCTGTAAAAGCATCATCAGCACAACAACTTCACCCGGAGAAGAACGCTCTACTAACCAATAGTCACAACCTCTTTCGCCTTTGAGCTGACACTTTTCCTGCGTGATGTCTCGCCGTTCGTCCTAGGATCTATAACGTCGCCGGAGTCGTTCGAGGCCACCGTCGGGAAGTCGGGTCTCGCAATCTAGACGCGGCAATGCGGTGCTCTCTCTCTCAGCTTCCGCTCGGCGTAGAAAATATATAAAATGCATCAAGTACTGACCTTTTGAATCTCGTAAATCACGCCGAACTCTGGCTCCATACAGTATGGACACGCCGCTGGTTCAGATTCTATATGTGTGACGGTTGCCTCTGCTCGCTTGATCTGCACAAAACATTCTGTGCAAATCGGCTGTTCGCAGCATCGCGTTGTATTGATATTGGGAGGGTAGTACTGCAGCGATAACGGGTATAAGCGATTCTACACTCGAAGGTGTGCGCCTGCGGATTCGACCTACCAGGAAGCAGATTGGACACTCTGAGGCACCTTTGTATGCTCTTGCCTCTTTCCGTTCTCTATCGGCCACCTTTACCAAAGGAGGCAATCCGTTGACATCAGGCTGGCCTTGTCCTGCCCGCAAACTCCTCAGACTCTTGATAACGTCCTCTTCATCCCATTCCGGCTCATAGTCCTCAAGCCCGCGATAAAATGGCGCCAGCTTCTTCTCGATAATTAAACCCTTTACCACTGCGTGATTATAATCGGGATTGCGCTGTGCGTATTGGCCTTGCGGATGTAGGTGTCCTCCATCGATCAGCCCGGATGGGGTCTGGGGCGTGTTCGCAGCATCAGTCTTATCTCTGTCTCTATTTCGACTGCCGCCGGTCAATGAAGCGAAAGACGCTGCCGATCCAGAGCGATCCCGGTTGAAGATGATTCCGGATAGGTTGGCGGCTCTTGAACTGCTTCCAGCCCCTTCAGCGGGCGAACCGTTTCCACCTGACCTGGGGGACCCAGATCCACCATGAGACTGGCTGTTGCCCATGACAAAGTTGTGCGGATTCTAAGGGAGCTGTTTGGCCTGTTGCCTGGGTAGACGTTTGCAGAGAGTATTACAATGCTCGTTCGACTTCCCAGCTCGAAGAAATGGCCGCTTGACAAGGATACTAGAAGAAAACTGACGACGAAAGCACAAGTACCGGGTCCCTTGTATATGGAAGAGACGGCGACAGAGGTCGACGACCAAGAGCCTTGTGCGCCTCCGATGGTCGATTGCTGAAAGATGACGAGAGCTGACGGGAGATGACGATATACGTGTTGGACAGTGGTGGTCGTGTGGCGGGACTTGTCGAGTTCCGTCCGCTACAGGAAAGTCAACACAGAATAGTGCTCTCTATACTGCAGTTGATTTGCGCAGTTCGTAAATTCTTGTCGAGCCAAGGGACGAGATGAAACCCGATAATAGACTATAGCACGGCAATTGCATCACAGGCCAGGCCGATGTGCCGATGCTACGCCGGACGTTGTAATGGATTACGTAAGCCGATGGTCCCGATCTGCAGGTTAGTTCTCAACTGCGAGAGCTACTGCGAGCATTGCCTGACTGGACAGGAGACACGGCCTGCAATCGCAACGCCACTGCTGCAGCCGGCAAGGCTGTCTAGGCGTCAAGGTCTCCTCGAGACTCCAATATCAAATGTTGCACCCAGCCCATTGCGTCGCGGTTCAGAATCCTCAGCAGTCAGCGGCGGAAGAGTCGGAAATTGTTCTACATTCGCGCTGCTGAGGAGGGAGGGAAGCCTTGATGGCCTAATGCACAGTGTATAGAATCTGTTACTGGTTTGATTTGTTCACCGCCCGGGAAGCTAGCTACTGAGCTGCAGTCTGCTGCAGTCATGACGAACTCGCCTTAAAATAACACGTCATGTCGGCTTGCCACCTAATTTTGTCCGATCGTCTCTGCCAGGACTCGGCGGATGAATCACGCTGCTTGTCACTGGCCAAAACTCCATCTTCTTCACGACAGAGCGTTCTCTTGCCTCCCGCTGTCTGCATTCTCGCTTCTCCCCGCTCTTTCGTGGTCGAGTTTCCAATGTCGAGAGCCGCGCCACTGCCGTTTTCCGTACGAGCCGCGACTTCATTCAGCTCGACAATACAGAAAGCGGCAAGGCCACCGGCGGCGGAACACGTAAATCGACATCTTCGAAACTTGCGCCTTCGCACTTCGTCAATTGGAACAATTCCTCAGGACGCCAACGTAGGGCTTCATAACCATGTTCGACCGGAAAGTGTAGCAGTATGTCTTGCATCTCTTTTCTTTCTGTCCACGATGGCTGATCGATCGCTACGACATCTAGTATCTTCGGCTAAAACCCAGATCCTTAATTCACGCGCGATCTGCTTCGAGTGCTAGTGCAGTCAGAGTCACTGAAGAGGAAGACAGCTACGACTGGTATGATTGGAACCACAACTATCAGCTCCCGGCGTACGTTGATCCGTACCTCCCCCTCGCATTCAGCTCTCATCATGCTAGAGTTGGAGGACGAAGCGCAGTAGAATTAAATGCTCAGGCAGTCACAGACGAAGGTTTGGATGCCGGAGAGAGTTCATATACCACTGGAGCCTCTACACCAACCCGATCGCCAACCATTCATCCGCCGTCGACCCACGAATCGTGTCCGCCAGCAAATGAGACGACAACAACCTGGAGTGAAATACAAGCCGCTCTGCAGCTGCCTCCTCAAGCTGCGGGAGCGGCTTTGCAGGAATGTGTGAATCGGGATTGTCACGGTGTTCTCTGCCTCATTCGGTCAAATGCGACCCCTAAAGAATGGCACAAGATACTCGACGGGTCACGCCAGGCCTTGCGCGTATTGCGAATCGAAAAGCGTTCCCTAAAGTTGCCGGACACGATAGTTCCCATGCGGATATTGCAGATCTTGGCATCTATACAGTCCGGCCAAACAGCAAAAAGTTTGGGTTTGCTATCCCGGCTTTTGGCAGAAGCGTCGCCAAAGACAATAGCTCAGTATCTTTCGCCGCTTCTTATGGTTATACAGCAGTCCTCAGCTCGTCACCACCGACCTGAAGATGTTCTGGCGGCCCTTGTCCATCTCTTCAATAAACGGAATATGACCAGTCAGAAACTTAACACCTCATTGCGGAAAGCCGCTGCCAAGGTCGGTGCGTCAATAGCGGACCCTGTATCATGGCTGAAACAGGAAGTCGACAAGGTCAAGACAATACCAGACGCCATGAGAAGCCAAATGCTCCAAGAAGCAATAGCGGAAGCAGTAGTTTTCGCAACAAAAGACACCGCCTCTGCCAGCACGTTGAAGAACCTGTACGACGAGATCTTTCGCTTGCAAATCAACATCAGTCGAAATAGCGCCGCCGGTCTATCCTTGAAATTTGCGCAACTGGGTTCACGTGAGGACGCCCTCAGCATCTATGCTAGTACTCGCCTTGAAGGGACCACGGACAAACCCGTTCCCGAGCAATACGTTCGAATGCTCCATCATATCGACGAATTAGGCGAGGTTGCCCGCATTTTGTCGCAGGACTCGCGTTCTACCGAGCCTAGGTTTATCTCCGATGTCCTGAAATACTGCATTCAGCGGGGGGAAGAGGACATGGCATCGAAGATTGTGCTACTTCACTATCCTCGCGTCTCTGAAGCTCTATATGGGGACTTGCCAAAGACACAATTGCTCAAGAAAGAAGAACAGGTACTTCAATGGTTATTCACTGCGTACCTCGACAGCGGAGACTTAACAAAAGCCCATGGCATCATGCAAACCATGATAGCACAAGGCGTATCCCTCAGACTCGCTCAATACAATGCGTTACTCAAAGCTTTCGTCGTACGGGCTGATATCGATTCGGCACATCGCTTGCTTGATCACATGCGCCGTGCATCAATCGCTCCCGATCTCAACATTTATTCCACTCTTATGTCGTTATACGTGAATCAGAAGGTTCCAGGGGCAGTGGAGAATATTTTCGACGAAATGCAAAAGGAAGGAATCGTTCCTGATGCGGTCGCCTATGCCATTGTGCTCAACGCCTACCTTGAGGCAGGCGATTGGACTCGAGCGGCCACTGTCTGGCGAGAATGCCCGACTGACGTGCGAGGTGACAAAAGTATCGTCAACACGCTCCTCAAAGGCATGGTTCTATTATCCGCGCCTTTTCAAGAAGTTTATCGAATGTTTGCCTCGGTATTTCCGGATCCCAGCAAAGCGGATGCACAGACCTGGACGATGTTGATACAATCTGCTTGTGATGGCGGACATCTCCCTCGTGCAAGGGAGCTATTTAGCGACTTTATTCACCTCAGCAAGCAAGAACACTCCACCTTGCGGCTGGATCATTTCCTTACGTCCGTCCTGGTCATTGGGCATATACGCAACGGAGAAATTGCAACGGCGAAAGAGATTTATGACGCAATGGAGAAGGAGGGAGTGATGAACACTTCTGTGACTTATGCGACCATCATCGACGCTGCATTGAAGGGCCAGTGGCCCATGTCGGCTACACGGGCGAAAGAACTGGCGCATCGATTGCTAGATCAAACAACAAGGCTTCAACGCGAGCCACGAAGAGGTCGAGGACAGCCTGTCGAAAACATCATTGTACCTTTGATACGATCAGCGGTCAAGGTCGGCGACATCGCCGAGGTGGAACGTTACTTCAAGCTCGCTATAGAAAAAGGTGTCCAGCCTTCTATACCGCTCTACACCATGCTTTTAGATACATACCGACGCGCTGGGGAATATGAACGTGTACAGCAGGTCTGGGAAGGTATTTACGCTTTGGCCATAGAGCAGAAGGCTGGCCCTCCAGGCGCCGAAGGCTCACGTGGCAACGCTAGCCAGGACCGACGCCTTTGTGTCCCGCTTTCCGTCTACATCGAGGCCATGTCTTCTGCGAGTCGCCACCAGGATATCCTTCGAGTATGGAGCGATTTACACGAACATGGCTTCGGATTCGACGCTCACAACTGGAATCACCTTGCTGTCTCCCTCACGAGAAGCGGAGACATCCTTAGAGCCTTTAACATTGTCGAAAATGTTTTGATCAAGAGAGAAGAGGAAATTGCCGCACGACGTTTCTCGGGACTGCGACCAGAGTCGGAGCTTGAACCGGTCGTACGCGTGGATTTCTCTACCGATAACCATACCTCCCTACTTGAAGAACATCTCCTGCTGGATCCAGCGCAGCGTCCGCCAAACAGGCGACATGAATTTCGTGAAGATCTCGAATCCTATCGTGCGATTCGGCAAGAACGTTCGTTCCAACTCGATTCGCCGTCCGATAAGCCAACTCCAGTATTCGATTCCAACATTTTCACGCGATGGAGGCCAACCGATGCAATGTGGCGGCCTGCTTACCTGACTATCGCGGTTCTCGACCGAGCCTATCTGCAACTGGAGAACGGACGATCGGTCTTTGGTCTCATGGCTGGAGAGGAAGAAGATGGCGATGTCGGGGAGGAGCTTGGCGTGAATTTGGAACCGAGTTCCGGCGCACCGGCACAACACAGGAAAGGCACGCCGATGGCACTCCTCACCAAGATTAATAGCAAATACGCAAAGACGGTATCTTTGATCATGTTGCACAGGCGAAAGCGAAAGGACGGGGAACTTATCCGTAAAAGATCAAACAACAATAATGTATAATACATCGGGTGGCTGGTTGTACTGAGTGGCAACAAACATGCTCTTTATGCCAGCTTGAACGTATCACATGACTTGGTTAGTGGTTCTGGCCTTTGAGACGCCTCCCGCTCCATCAACCCCGCCTCCCGATGAAGGATTGTGACGTTTTCGGTGGTTGGTAGCCTATGTATCAGGGCATGATTTCTAAAGATTTCTAATATATCTCAAACTACAAAAAAGGAGTCGAAATCTAGCGGATTATCTTTCAAGGAGGATTTCGACATTTATTTCTGCATCATCATCTTCACAAACTCGTTGTAATTCTAGAAAAAGGCAAATAACCATAGACATCAAATTCAATGCACAAAAGGTTGCTTGCTGGGAACTCACGATCTGACCATCACCGTCGCTGTCCGCTTCTCGGATCATCTCATCGACCTCTTCTTCAGTTAATTTCTCACCCAAATTTGCTGCATCACAAGAATTAGTGCGAAAGGTCAGATTCTGTGTTTTGGTAAAGAAAGGAAAAACCGATGCCTATTTACTCATAACGTGACGAAGTTCAGCAGCAGAAATGAATCCGTCTCCATCCTTGTCGAAGACCTGTTTTCGTTTTTTGCAATCCCGATTAGCGTCAACCTTGCCATGAGACAAAGGTGGAGTAAACAAAAGACTCGCCTTGAATGCCTCTTTGATCTCCTCTTCCGAATCGGTATCTTTCATTTTTCGAGCCATCATGGTCAAGAATTCCGGGAAATCGATCGAGTTGTTTCCGTCGGCGTCAACCTAAGTCATCCGCATGTACCACCACGTCAATTGCGAGTTTCCTTGGGTTTGATGGCGGCGACAACGTGCGACATACCTCGTTGACCATGTCTTGCAATTCCGCTTCAGTAGGGTTTTGTCCCAGAGAGCGCATGACAGTTCCCAATTCCTTGGAGGTGATCGTTCCATCACCGTCTGTTACGATTGATGCGAAAGAAACGAGTAGATGGTGTCAGGGGAAATGCCAGGCCAGAAGGAGAGCGAAAATGAGGGTATTACTCACCCTTGTCGAACAAGGAGAAGGCTTCCTTGAATTCTATTAAGCTCGCATACCATGTTGCGTGTCAGTTTCACCTCGGAACACTCCTTCACGTCATCAAACCATCCAGAGAAAGAAAAAGTCCTGCATACCGGCGATTTGTTCTGTTTCGAAAAATGGTTCACAATACAGGTGTAATCAGCATCATAAGCCGCTCAAGTGTGCAAGACTCTCCCACGTACCCTCTGTCTGATGTATCGAGGAACCACGGAAACAAGGGGATCAAAAGGAAAGAACACGATCAGCTCACGCATCCTACGCCAGCGCCTGTTCAGCGCCGAGGTCACCTTACTACACTCACCAATTGATCAGCCATTTTGAAAGGGTCAATATTCGGTGGTCAGAACTGATTTGACGCATCTAGTCCTGCCGCATGTTGTTATAGTAATCTCATGCTTTCACCTGACCTCGAGCAGCCGTCGCTTCCCTGCGGAACCGGGCGACTGCGGAATCGAATCGTCTGGGTGTCAGGGCGGAAATAACGCGCGACATTCTTGCTAGGCTCTCGCGCTCGTCTTTCGGTATCATGAAAACATCGTATTGCAGTTCGCATATGATACGACCTCATTTAACGGTACAATAGTCTAGGGTCCGTTATGACAGTATAAAAGGAGCGATATACGGGTCCCAGCCATCGTGAAAATCACGCTATAAAATCGCTGACACTACCAGACAGGCCTCTTCCAAGCGTGATCGGGTGTCTTTCCGTCTCTTCTGACCAGTCCGACGAGATTCGATATCAAGAGCGGTATGGAGAGCCAGTGACGATCTCAAGAGGCCTTAGCTCTACGGTAGGACAGGGCGATTCGATCATTTTGCGCAGCGGTCCGATATAGCGTTTGGTGGCTGAACTATTCTTACTTGCTACTGTTGTATAGTTCAGGTAGGATATTATAGTGAGATTCAGCCACTGCAAAGAGAACATTCGATTCAAATAAGTCGACAATTTGATGCTTACATAAAAGAGATCACTTACCTATAGGGTGGAAGGCTTGAATCGGCGTTGCGGACGAGAGGTTCACACCATGTCACTTGGCTGCTTCTCGGCTCTCTGCCATCGGAGTAGGCGCAAGCTGAAGTCTTGACGGGACGTCTGTCTATCAGGAGTACATCGATTCGAGTTCGGGAGTTTACGGAGGGAGGCTTTGACAAAGTGCCGACCGGGGTTAGGGAGGGGGGGGAGGCGCCATGCCTGGCTAAGCAGCTGTACCTTCCCACTCCAGCTGTCTGTGCGCATTATGCAGTTTCCTGCCTTGCCACTTCCTTCGAGTATGCTGTGTCATCCATCCTGGGGTCTCTCCTCCAGCTTCAATGATCTTGGCTACGATCTGTCGACGTTGATATTCCCTTCGTGCTCGTATGAGTCTCGTGATCTGAAACCCGCGTTCCAACCAGTATCAGCCATACGTACTATGGAAAAGACGGACAATTAACGACTTACCTTGAATCCAGCCACAGCTCCAGTAACCAATAAGACTAGGATAGCACAAACGATGGTGACCTTGACGATCTTTGACGTCGCCGGGTTGGTCAAGGGATCGTCTTCCGCTACCCCACTCGTGGCCACCTGCGACGCCGTAGCGGTGCGCGTGTCTGTGGGTTGGATGAACACTGGGGTGCTCGACATGGCTGAGCGATGCAGCTGGAGAACGCCGAATGGGTCGCTGAAAGGGGCGATCTATGGTTCGCGGCTGACGAGTTGACATACTTGGAGCTGCGACGGAGATGCCCCGCTCAAGTCCGCGTCGGGTAATCGGAGCTGTTTACCGGTGAGCCGATGTCGAGGTTTCAGCCCGGCTGGTCCATACAAAGTTCCCCACGCTGACACGCTTCTTCCCCCGCCCAAGACGGCCCCCCGCGCACCACCATGACGGATCTCTACGCCGCCACATCAAAGCATCTCCTGCTCCGCCAATATCCTGCAGCGATATCCACCGTACATGCCCTTCTCAACGATCTTCGGTCCCGACATCCGTTCATCTATAACCGTCCTGAGCGAACGAATACAAAGACCCCGCCGCTACTCGTGAAATGGGAAGCTTATCCATACTCGACCATCCAAGCCCTCAAGTTGTTGTGCACTGTGTATGTCTCTGCGTGGTCTGGGGGAGTCACCGAGCAGGAAGTCCTCAGGAAAGGAAGAGGTGTTGGGGGAGTAGCAAGTCAGCGATCGCAAGGCAAGAAGCAGGACGGCCCAAAAGATGTCAGGCTGGAAGCTTTAGCCAAGTGTCTTCCTCCGAATACGGATTCATCGAATGCCATTCTTACGACAACGCTTCACATGTGCCTACAAACGCTTGAATCATCGCAGCCTCCTCACACCGTACAAGACAAGTCGACTGGTAATCCAAATGCGCCCAATACCGCCGTGCTCGACCTACCGCCGTCCTTACTTCTGACCTTCTTGCTTGCCTGCATCAAAATCAGCTCATCAGCCGACGCTGCCACCAAAGGCCCGACGAATACCCAGCTCTCATCACGCACGACCCAGGACGCTATCTCGTTTGCAAGAAAACTGTTCGAAGATTGGCTCGCGGTCCTTCCGGACGAATCGCTCTATGCACTTTCCCAGGCACGCCCACTCCGCACGCCCCGGAAAGCGAGAAAGCCATCTGTCAAAGCCCCGCTTGAATCATCGACGTCCTCGTTGGGTTCCAGTATTTCGTCAATCAATGCTGGCAATACGTCGGATTC
This sequence comes from Naganishia cerealis, assembly GCA_030039265.1. Classification (NCBI taxonomy): domain Eukaryota; kingdom Fungi; phylum Basidiomycota; class Tremellomycetes; order Filobasidiales; family Filobasidiaceae; genus Naganishia; species Naganishia cerealis. The sequence continues at coordinate 152,309 of JASBWR010000016.1, read as the reverse complement.
ATCACCTTCCGCGTCGACGGTCCTCGTAGAGACTCCGTCATCAGACGATCAGGATCGGTCATTCCTCTTACAATTTAAAAAGGATTACCTTCGCTTGGTAGAGGTGTATGTATTGGAGGTACTTCCTCGACAGGATGATTGGGATATCGCAAGCGATTTTATCATGGGTGAATTCGTCATGGGAGCAAAACGGAAAGAGGTTAGTAGTGATGGACTCGCTATAGTTGGCGCTATCGATGCCTATTGTCTGAGCTGATTCTGAGTTTTAATGTGCTAGCAAATGCTCAAGCGTCTCCACGACGCAAAGGCAAAGCACATTGCGTCCTTGACCCGCACTCGACGGTCATCTGGAAACCTGACAAGAAGCACCTCGGGAGGCCCTAACTCGATGACGGCGCTATCAGGATCATCCGCCTTGGAGCCCGAGGACATGGACACTGAAACTATTATTGCTGGTGGTAGTGTTTCCCGGCGAAGCTCGGCTGCGTCAACCGAAAGGACAGCTAGACCTTTCGATAGGGGTACTATTCGGACTACTCGAGGTAACGCAGTGACAAGGGATGTCACCGACGGTCGCAGAGAGGAAAACGATCAAAGTCTAGCGCAAGACATGGATCCTCGGGTGACTCAAGACTTGGATGATCACCCCTCGAGATCCGTTGCAGACAGTACGACTTCACTGGGCGGCAAAGGACCAGTGAAAAGAGCTGTTTCGAGCTTTGCGGCATTAAGAAGCCGCATCATCGAATACCTGGATGAACCTCTGTCCGAACCGCGCAGCACAGAGGCTCAAGCGCGAGCCGCCGGAGACTCGGGCGGAAACGAAGGGCGCCGAAATCGGCCAAGGCTTCAGGGTCAGAATCACTTGCAGAAGCCATGGCGGATCTTGTCCCTCCTCCGGCCAAAGCACCTTGTTCCGCTTGTTATCGGTCTACTTTTCCTCATAGCAAGTCGACAGTGGCGCCGCAAGAACCGAAAGCTCTTGGATAGCACTGGGCAGAATAGAGGGAGTACTATACCCTTGTGGTACATCATGGCTGCCCAATGGTGGCGGAACACCTTTGATTTTGCATTGCAAAAGTTCCGTGTAATGATCGCGATGGGCACCACCTTGACCTATGTTTAGCGTGAGGTGGCAGGGATGAAGAGTTCATAAGTGCAGGGATTCGGCATGAAGAGGTAAATAGTTGGAGTTGCATCTTGGTTGTGAACTCTATGTCGAAAGGAAGAATAATGATGATTCACATAACGTCTGTCAATGCACGTTGAAGCGGTAACTTTATATTCAGAAACAACCATCTAAGAGACGAGAATCTATAGATGCACAAAATAATATGATTGTGATACCGTTTTCCTTAACATTCAGTGCCACCGTGATGGGATTTCCTAAGTCTGCTTGATTGCTTTGACAACGACCGGAATCATCTCCCCGGTGTCGAGGGAGAACGGTCGGTGGTTAAGGACCACTAAAAGCGATCTCAGAGCGCATGAGTGGGACGTGACGGATATGTCTAATGTACCATGCAGAACATGATGGTCAGATTTGCGCCTCAACTATGCCTGTTAGCAACACTCACAAGTCTGGTCGTTCTCGTCGAAAAGCTTGAACATGGCGTTCCTCAATCGCTCCCGACGGTTACCCTCGGGTTCTCGCTCGTCTATTTACCAGTCTCGTTAGTATGTTATTCGCAAGCGGCTGTGCACCTAACATACCTGGCTTCCACCAAGGATCTTCCTCGGCGAATCCTGGTTCGAACTCATACTCGGGGTATCGTTCCTGCAAGTACGACTATGGTGGAAAGCGGAAGCAGCGGTCAGCTTTCTTATGACATATTGGAGCTATCAGAAGTCTAAAAACAGAACTTACCTTGCTTCGCCTTTTATCACATGTGTGTTCCCCGTAGATCTCGCGGAACGCCTATAGAGGAACTTTCGAGTCAGTGCTGCTCATCGCTTGTGCGTTAGAAGACTTACCTCGACAAAGATTGGCGTTTTCCCCTCTAGGATATCGCCAAAGCTCAATCGCATAGTCTCTGCAGTCCTTGTCAGCGGGCTGCTGAACCAAACCTCCGGTAAAGGTGCTCCAAGGGCAAGATTTCGTTTCCAGCCCTCCTGTACAGTCTACGATATGCGCCGAAGACGTCAGCAGGAGAATAAGACTAGCGAATGAGAATGGTACGAATACTTACAAGTGCCTGCTTTTCGCCCAGCGGAGTGAGTTCGGCATCCGGTCCCCAAATTATCTTGCCATCTCCATTTCGTTTCGTCAGGTCCATTTCCCAGGTCTGCGGAAATCGACAGTCAGCTGCACTGCGAACTTTTCTTGTTCCGAGTGATTATACGCACTACTGGGTCATAGTTTGCAGCGCCAAAGTTGTGCCATCCTTGACCATGTCGACCACAAAACATGACCTTGTATTTCACGTTTTCTGGAGCATTCGTCTGGAGCTCTGATAACGGAGCCATTAATAAAAGCTTTAACTAGCTCCGCGCCTGTGAACTCACCTTTTACTGCTTCCTTGAACTTTGCCCAGCGTTCCGGCGTTTCGTCAAGCAAGCCGAACCCAGTTTCCAACTTTCATGTCCAATAAAGATCCCAGGATTCAGCTGCCAAAACTTTCGAAAACGCTCTCTAACCGGGTTCGAAACATACCATTTGCTCGGGCGTAAGTTTGACTGAATCAGCATGACTCTGTCTAAAGAGACCTTTGACAATCTATTGGGATGTAAAAATCAGCCGCTGCTTGCGATGGCACAGTATAGATCGAGACATGCCTCAAACTTCCAGGGATCCTGGCTTTCATCCCGGTCGTCCGGAAGATCATTTGTAGCATAAGCAGCGAATACTGCCCGAATTCTCTCGTCCTCTGCTCCGGGCTTGTAGTCTGGGGTCCATTTGGCGCCCATTGCCTTGAACTCGGCAACAGCGTGGGCGATATGAGGCGGGAGTTGGGTGAACGCTTTGGATGCCGAGGTCTCATCTGGCCGCGAAGGCTCCTGTACGAGGGTGGCGTTACCGGAAGACATTGTGCTATGGTGTGGACCTGTTTAGCTATTGACCTATCAAGTCCCGAGCCTTTGTTCTGTTTTGACTATATTCAAAGATGAAAGCGGCGGTGTCGGCCTTGTGCTCCAAGTCAACCAACGGTATTCCAGTCAACGCGATCGGCGATCCAGTCATGGCGGCTTTTGTGTGCGGATGACTGCATCCGCAAGTCGCGTCATTATTCCGGTTGAACGGAGCAGCCTGGAAGCCCTGGAGAAGCTATGTCGCTTGGCGGCCGTGATTGCAGCAGATGCTGCGGCAGACTAGGATTCTCCAGAATGGGCAGCTGTTTGAGCCTTCAGTCACTCCGACTGATCAGTAACGCAAGAAAAGTCATAGTAAGAGACCTTATTGAACCAGGTAGATGGAGAAATATAAACAAAATGAGAACAATGTTCATCATGTATCATGTAATGCGCCAATGCCTCAATGACTCGTACAATCAAAGCTAGCTAAAGCGAGGAACTGATCAGGAACCTTGCTACAGAATACCGATAGAGAGCGATGTATGTCACAGCCTTGGCGAGAGGGCGGTTGTGGGAAAGCGAAAAGCGAAGGCGTAAAGGGTAAGCATCGATGCATGAAGCATGTGCCGGGTGTGTTCAAACGACGATTCTACGTTTATTGACCGAAACCGTAGAGGGTCTTGCCCTGTCGCTTCAAGGCGTAGACAACGTCCAAGGAAGTAACAGTCTTTCGCTCTAAAAGTCGGCAATGAAGCAGGTCAGGCACTGTCCCGAGGAATACCAGAGTGGGTAGTACATACTGGCGTGTTCAGTGTAGGTGACAGAGTCCTTGATGACACCTTCCAAGAAGACCTTGAGGACACCTCGGGTCTCTTCGTAGATCAAACCGGAGATTCGCCTGGAAAAGGGTAAAGGGTATGAGAGTTGCACCTAAGAGATATGATGTTGAGAGACTTACTTGACACCACCTCGTCGTGCCAATCGTCGGATGGCGGGCTTGGTGATACCCTGGATGTTGTCTCGTAGCACCTTTCGGTGTCGCTTGGCTCCACCCTTACCCAGACCCTTTCCTCCCTTTCCTCGGCCGGACATTGTGTATAAGTTGTTGGGTGGTGGTGGTGGTGAAGAGGTGAGAAGAGGGTGCTCGTGTGATTACTTTGATTGCTGATGAGTAATAAGGGGAAGGGTATTAAAGACTGGTCGACCTATCGGCAACTTATATATCAGAATCGTAAGTGATGTCGTTGCCTCTGTTGCGCGGCTGCGTGCTGACTGAGTGTTCCGGACGACCTGATCTGAAACCACGCTAGCAGATCAAGACGCGTTGTAAATATCAGCCTCGTCTTATTCCACTGATGCGCGAAATCAGGTCACGTGCGCGGTTTTCAGGCATCAGGCTCGCTCGACTGACGCGCTGCAGAGTTGGCGGTTCAGCCTCCTGATGTGCCAGTGCAATTGTGCAAACATAGGCACATGAGCTTGTCAAGCTAAGGGTTATTGAATCCATGTTTAGCTTTACTCCAACTCGAAGCGAGACTGCTCAACTGCAGCTGACTGCACACAGCTCTGCTCGCCGCTGAAAACAAGGAGCTAGATAGGCGCTGCAGGCCGAGGGGGTAGCTCGTGGCTGCACGGACGAAGCTGTTGAACATGCAAATGTTCTCAGCTGTATACTCTACAGAGCAGCTCGTAGAGCCAGTATATTGATATCACAGAATTAGATGTGACTACCGTCGATTTTCAGTTTGCTACTATCCGCGAGCCGGATACTGCTTCTCAGTGCTTCTCGCTCCGCCTAGAAAACAGGTTTCGAGAGAAGCTTCGAAAGACTGTGCATTTTTGCAGATTCGGAAGCAGTGGTATATATGACATCTACACCTGATTGCCTCGAACAAGACCAGCACTATGCTTGACAAAGATTGCTATGATAGATTACGAGCGTTGTCACGACGGCGAAATCAGTAACCAAGAGTGAGGTATACCACCTATTTCATTGTCGCTAATCCGCACCCTCAGTCCCAGCTCAGGCCGCGGAACTCGTCCGTCGCCTGGACCAACAAGGCGAGGGTGTTTATCTCCCGAGAAGAATGTCCGGCATTCGGCACCACCCTCAGCTGCGATTCAGGCCACTGTTTGTGCAGGTCCCAAGCTGTCTTGAACTAAGCGTCCAGAAAAAGGGGGGTTGTCAACGACGATTCGTGCGACTTTCTCACTAATGGGAGAGACGTACGGGACAGACGATATCGTACCGCCCCTGCACGATGATACAGGGAATGTGTTTGCTATATCGGATCCGTGGAGCAATCAGCGGTTGTTGTGGTTTCATCTGGTCAAATGCGTTTCAAACTCACATCTTATTCACGTTCTCCTCCTTGAGCAATTGACCTTGTTCCATCCAGCCCTGAAATATAGCCGAAAATAAATCAAAATTGTTGTATCGACATGGTTAGTCTGTACCTACCTCGTTCACGAAATAATGATTCTCAATCCTGGCAAAAGCGCTACGTAGGAAAATGGAAAAGGTTAAGCCTCGTCGACGCTCTGAAGGGAATCAAATTGCCCTACTTTGCCCAAGTATCCTCTGCAGCTTTAGCTACGTCGAGTGGATCGACTATCAACTTGGAAGTTGCCATCCTGTTGCCGAGGGTTAAGATCAGCTTTGCGGGTTGGCTGAGAGGCTCAAGGAGAATTTGGGCCCACTTACTCCCACTTAGACCAAGCCTTTGCTGCGTTAACCCTGCAACGTAAACAGTTCAAGTCAGTGTTGCAACGAGCAGCATAAGCCTGTGCAAGAATCCTACCGAATATCGTCGTTGTCAGAGTTGAGAAGCTTGTGGTACGCTAGCACCATGTCGTCCCTCTCATTCTCCGGCACAGGCGCAAGATACTCCTCGCTATGAGGATGAAATGGTGGTCAATCATTGTGCCAGCCTAGCAATTTTGCGTTCGGCTCACAAGGCTTCGGGATGGATGTCTGTACGAATGATGGGAAGCCGATCAAGACACCCAGTCCATATGTAGTGCGATTACGTTCTGGTCACTCACAACTGGCGCCATGTTGGTAGAAGAAGTCTAGTTCCGTTTTTCTAAGAGTGAATATTCCCCCTACAATGCACTTTGTCATATCAGCATATCAAACTTGGCATCACTTCTTGCGCCTCCTACTTACGCAAGACTAACCCCACGACTTGCGCAGTATGTTTCTGAGGTTGTTAACGAAATGTGATGCTGAGATTAGTGGTTTCTCACGATATCGCCAGCCAGTAGACTGACTTGACTGTAGGCTAGAGCCAAGCAGCTGCCCCAGCTGCCGCCGAAGACTAGCCACTTCGAGACACCGAGCTTCTTCCTCAACCGTTCGATATCCTCGACTGAAAAAGTAATTCAATATCAATTCAGATGGGGAGCAGCTACGGCTGGCAAAGCGTACCCAAGTCCCATGTCGTACTACATCATGAAGAGGGAGGTAAGCATAGAACTGAAAACAACCTGGAACGCGCTGCAAGAACGCACTTTTCCCGGAGATCAGCAGACGGGGTAGATCTGATGACAGAATATCAGCTTTGGGTTCTTTCAGGAGAGGGATCCAGTCGCTTCAGCTTACTTCCCGCTGCCTCGCTGGTCGAACAGGATAATTCTGTAGAATTCTGGATCGAAAAAGCCTCGGTCTGTTAAAGAGATACCGCCTCCAGGTCCGCCATGAAGGAAGACGACGGGCTTTCCGTTGGGATTACCACATTCTTCGTAGCTATAGCGATTGCGCAAGGGAAGGAGTGGATGTTAATGGGCAAAGCCGCCTGTGTCTATATGCATTAGGCTAGGCGACCTACTACAGAGTGTGAATATCTGAAACCTTCAGCTGACCAGTCGAATAGGGATCGATTAACGGGTAAGCTTTAGACATAATCGATTCTGGTAGAAATAAGGGCGGTAACGAAGTTGGAACTGGTCGCTCGTTTTCCCAATTCCGTTTCACAAGCTGTTTCATAACGCATTGACCTTTCTCTCGATTGTTACTTTGGAGGTGGATCGTATGGACTGAGGAGAGCTCCAAGGGCATGACGGCTTTATCCGAAGTGACCCTAATTTAGCTCCTGATTTGATGTACAGGTTGTACGAGTACAACAGTATGATTCATCATTCATTTTTCATGCCGTTTAATGCGAATGATCCCCTGATGTAATATCAGGGATAATAGAAGCTATACTGTAACAGTGTCTTCAACAGAAGGGCAGCAGAAATTCCACGAAGGCAGAATGTACCGGGAAAACGAAGGCGGGAAGGTTCTCTTCGCGGCCGAAGTGCTTTCGAATTGCCTTTTCCGGTGCTCCTCGATCATGCGGTTGTATACATATCATCTTCTGCTCACAACTGCGTATTCAATAGCAGCTAATGGTCCTGGTGATCGTATGATAACATTGTATTTTTATTGAGTGACTACGCTACATCGCTATACCATTTCTCTCCATACCGCTCCATGGGTTTGCTGTCTATCCAAACGTTTACTGCATCAATCATTGTCCACTGCAAGCCGAGACAAAAGATCAGCCTGAAGTCAGACACTTGCTCGCCCAAGCTGGACTTACGAGTAAACCGTGCGTCAAAACGGAGCGCATCATTGATATTCCCAAACTACAGCTCGGAGAATGGGTTAGGCGATACACCTCCCTAATCGATGATGGAACTCACCCTCGATATAATCTCGAAATGCCAGTCAATAGAGGCTGAGGATTTGTTTCATCGCGGCCTCTCACAAGTCTCGATAGTTGAGTCAAGAATGGTCTGCCTTTCAGACCTGATAACACGCGCTGCTGCGTTCGTGTCTGCAAGATGGTCGGATTGGTTAGCCACCTTCGTGCAGAGCATTGGATGAAGCTCGATTTACCTTGATAGCCTGAAAATATGTCGAGGAAAGAAAATATACGTTAACTCTTACATTCAGCTTTCTTGGTTGGTTCATAGCGCACTTACGTCTACAGGGTAAATCAGAGCCCAGCTGGTTACACCTGCGACTGCGCCTGCAGAAAACGGTATGAGGCTGGCCGGCAGCCATCCTTTCGCCCAGTCGGGTACGGGGCCCTGCTTATCCGTCAATGGATCTCTCCCTAGAAGAAACCGGAAAACATCATATTCCGCAAAATATAATGCAGTGCCAAGTGTATCTCGAACTGTTCAAGTACGGGGTGAGCTAGAGATATTCACTTGGAGTTAGAGATGAGCCTTACCTGAATGTAACCTGAAGCCTGCCCATAGACCTGTAACTCCCTTTTCCCTGTGAATGTCCTTCACAGCCGTCCACGTTCCTGGAGGCTTATAATCAACCATGAGATCCTTGCCAGCGTTTTTCAACGGATCGTATTTCTGCCCGAGTGCAATTGCTTTCAATTTCTCTGCTCTTTCCAACCGGTCCCTCGCTATCTGATATTCCAGCTGCCTCCGCACTTTGACAAGCTCAAACGGACAAGACCCAATACTGACAACTGCGCCCGAAGCAGCACCAGCAATGGAGGACGTCAAAGCCACATTGAAGATTGACGGATTCGAGAAAAGGCCAAGCCCGGATCCTTTATGAAATGCCTGGTTAAACTGAGCCGTTAACGAGCGTGTGCCAGTCGATATTCTTTCTTCGCCGTCTAATTCAACGAACCCGTCTTTCCGCGTCGACGGCGCATTATTCACAAAGCGCTTTGTGGAGGTATATATCGTAAAGGAGATGGACCGGACTGCGGCAATTGTAACCAGTGGAAGAGGAAACCCTCTCCAAAGGCCCCGGATCCCTTCTTCCTTTACCACATCTGCGGCCAATCTGGGTAACGATATGGGTTCTCTCGTCGACTGGAGTCGAGATTTCAGTGAATCGAGCTGCGGGGATATTTTAAATAAGCATTATTCTGGTAGCTAGGATATGGTTAGAAGAGAAACCTACTGGATATCCGGTAAAAGTAGATGCAAGTGAAGCTGTTCCTGCTGCGACCACCTGAGAAGCGGGGCTAGTTCAGATGCATTGCGACTTGGTTAAGAGAAGCTGGGGAATGTGATTTTACCGTGTTGTGGCCTGGAGAGCAGAACTTTGTCAGTCTATAACCACAGGTAACTAGAGATCAGAATAAGCTCACGTTTCATCCACTCATCTGCTTCCTTCAACCATGGGACATTCCCGCGATCACTAGCCTGCATCGGACATTCGCCGCTGGGCTGATTTGAATGGCGCAAGAGGTCGACAGGTGACTGCGTTGTGACTCTGTATCAGGTTCTCGCAAGTACTCTAACCATATCTTGTATCGCCAGCTCGCTGCAGTGGGCTCTGCGTCATAATTCAATCTTTCGGATTGCAGGATCAACGGAAACAAGTGATCGAAATGTCTCAACGTTTCTGCGTGCGGAAGTCCGATAATCCGGACAAGCTTCCGGACGGTAGGTAATAAGAGGTAATAAGAGGAGCTCAGCGACGGCTGCTCTTCAGTATGTTGAATGTGCTGGTCAAACAAAATACTAGAACGGGCAAGGAGAATACAAAAGTGCATTTGTCTATAGCTTCGATCGCTGCGTTCAACAACCTGTTTTATACAGTTAAGACTTATGAAATTTCCATAGGTGCACTCTCGCTACCATTGGCCATGTACCCAGGACCCATCGGTTGACCAGCACTATTGCTGCTGGTTCTTACTCCGGCTTCTCCAAACATTAACAAGTCCTGCTGCTCCTCAATGAATGCCAGGCTGCGTCCGACGTCGGTGAAATACTTGTAGGCCATTCGCAGATCCTGGACGGAAATCTGGGTGGCCTTTCGTCGTTTCGCAACGTGGCTAGACGGGGCGATCAAATTCAGTGCGTATCGAAGCGAGGTCTGGGACCCGATTTGTGTGAGCGCGTCCAAAGCACTATCTTCAAACGATACGTCTTCTTCTTGTGCCCTGTAGGTTCACAAAAAAAAAGATGAGAATCCTGCATTGAAATTTAGTATTCCATTGACTTACCGAACCCGGATGATCTGCTTGATGTCCTCGAGTTCGTATTTTTTCGTACTGATAATCAGCACTCGATCTAGCAAATCGAGCGGGATACCATGCGGTGACATGTATTTTGTACCACGAATCTGCGTGATGCCTCGGTTCGACGCCATAACGACCAAAGGAGCCAGTTCTGACTCCAATGCCCGATTCAAGAAAGAGAAGCATTCGATATCGAGCATGTGGACTTCGTCGATAAACAGAACCTGTAGATAGAAAAAATATCTGTAAGTGTTGGATTACGAAATCGGGCGATGATTGAGCGTACCCCTGGCACAATTTCAGCTTTACCCTCCTCTCGCCATTCAGAAACTTTGGTGTTGATTTGTTCCCGTAACTCAGGCTTGATTTCTCCAGTATCACCTACGGCAGAAATTGATGAGCTATCATATTGCTTGCATATCAAGATATGCCACTCACCGGCGAATAAAGCTAGGAAACCCTGCGTTTTGCTATTGATCACGTCAATTTCGTGCAATGAAACAGTGTGCACCACTTCCTTTCTCGTTTGAAGTTCGCCATCAGGGCATTGGACGAATTTGGTCTGTTTAGGTAATATCGGTCAGCAATGTTTCCTCTGGCTCAGCGTAATAGATGAGCTCACGTCAGCTCCGAGTGCATCATAATCCCTGGCTCGACCGTAACTGCGGCCAAGCTTCGAAATTCTGCCTGAAGTCTTGTCTATTTGGATTACATCGCCAGCGAGAACCTTTTCTTTGGTGAGTTGATCAATCATCTTTGTGCCCAAGTCGTATATTGTTTCCATGTCTGTTGTTTTGAGGGTCAATCGTCCAGTTTTTGTAGCCTATACCAATAGGTAGTTTCATGATGAATAACATGATCGACCAGTGTAAAGTCTCACTTCAAACAATGCTTACTCCTGTAACACTTCGATCGACCTGGATCTCTACCACTTCTCCTTCGATGAGTTCCGTCTCCTCTTTGATCCTGACGCCTATTGACCTTCGGAACGCTTGGGTGAGAGATTCGGTTTTCGACATCTGGATGTGACCCGTAAGCAAGGGCTTCTTATCGAAAATTTGTAAAAGTTGACGTACTTCCAGACTATAAATTTCACTTCCTGCCAATGTGACGAAAGGCACATCTGAACCCAACGTCATCGCCATGCCCATAGCAATCGCCGTCTTTCCACTACTTGGAGGGCCAGCCATCAAAATTGAACGTCCGGCGATTTTTCCTTCCTGCACCATCTTGAGGATGATACCCGCAGCTCTCCTTGCAGGGCCTTGTCCGATCATTCCCTGAGATGATGCCCGAGGTTCGAGATTCTCGTCCAAGCCCAACCCGTGAATATGGGAATGTGCACCTGACATATGATGACTGCTTAGTTTCTGTGTCGCAACTTGGGAGACTGCGAGCTGCACCTACCTATTCTTTCCATCTTGGTAACATCCCGCAGGGTAGCCGATGTCGTAGCAATGTTGGCAGCCTAACGGGATCGTTAGGATCAGTCTAAGATCAAAGATGTTGCTCTGTAAAAGATAGTTTACCATGTTGCGCTCTTGGGTAAATTGCCAGTCCAGAAAGTTTGGGGCGTTGGTGTAGTGTAGGCTCTGGAGAAAGCTGTGGCGAATGTGTAGCTATGACGGCGTGGAGTTACTGTGCGGCACAGATGATGTGAAGTCTATGCTTTGTAGCTGCCCTACAGTATTGATCAGTGACCCAACAACTCATTAATCATCGCTTCTTGCCTCTGGGCACGTGACCCGGACGATCGAATGCCAGCTTCCACCCTCCTTGACACACACGGCCATCAACGAGAAGGATCCGAACAGCCACCCACCTGATTCTCATCCAAGCAGAGGAGCGAGCAGTCGTAGAATATGAGCTACCTCGCCACTCAGGAGGATGTTGAAATGGCCTCAGCGGAGGCGGCAATGAACGAACCTGGATCTTCGAAGTGGACCACCAACGGCAGCTCGATCAGCCAGAACAATGCTCAGACGTCTGCGACAACTGGCTTTTATATTCCGCCTGATCCGTCGGAATCCAAGGCAAAAGCTGGTAACTTCTCATATGTTACTTCAGCATCGACGTTGCCCCCCAAAAGTATCGAGGCTTTCCCACCTTCACGACAAACTGGAGTGATCTATGATGCTCAAATGATGCTACACGCACCACTGCATTATGATGCTACTATCGATTGGGAGAACTTATCAAGTAATGATGATGACTTACCGTTGACTTGGCATCCTGAGGATCCTCGACGTATCCAGAGGATTTACGATCAGTTACAGCAGCAGGGGTTGACGAAACAGATGTTATCACTGCCTTGTCCGCCTGTATCGGTAGCAGACATCCTGTTAGTACACTCAGAAGCTTTGTGGCACACGGTAGAAAAGACACAATGTAAGAGACTGTTATCATGATTATAGTATCAAATAGTCTCTGATCTGCGATTCACTGCCTGCAGACGAAACGAACGCGGAGATCGAAGCGCAGACGGATCTTTACGAGTACAATTCGCTATATGTCAATCAGCACACGGCCAGAGCCGCTGTCTTGTCCGCAGGGGGTGTTGTATGTGCTGCGAAAGCGGTCGTTTCTGGGAAAGTCAAGAATGCGATGGCAATAGTTCGTCCACCGGGACACCACGCAGAGCCTGAGTGCTGTATGGGATTCTCCTTCTATAATAACGTCGCGATCGCCACGAAGGTGGTCCAGAAGGAATTAGGAGTAAAGAAGGTTTTGATTCTAGATTGGTGAGCGATATACCTGGATGGGTGCGATGGCAAGTGAAAATAACTTTCTGTTCTATATTGTTTCGTAGGGATGTACATCATGGTTAGTTGGCCTTTTGCCGTGAGCAATCGGCAGCGACTAATATGTGAGCCGAACCAGGTAATGGTACTCAGAAAGCTTTCTTCGACGACCCTAGCGTGTTATACATGTCGATACATCGCCACGACGGCGGTAGCTTCTATCCTCAGTCGGACTTTGGAGCCTTGGAGGTCACAGGAGCAGGAGCAGGGGAAGGGACGTAAGTATAGCAGAACTTGTTCCCATCCATAGCACTGAGATTAGACGCTCATCTCATCCCCCGCCAACGGCTCAGGAGCGTAAACATACCGTGGCCGAAACGAGGGTTTGGCGACGCAGATTACCTATATGCCTTCCAGAAAATCATAATGCCGATAGCGTACGAATTCGCACCGGACCTTGTTATCAGTAAGCTACTCCCATCCCATCTATTCCCGTATGTTTAAAACTATGATTCTGATTCCCATCTTACCATGACTTTCCTCAGTTTCTGCCGGGTTTGATGCAGCAGATGGCGATACTTTGGGCCAATGTAAAGTCACTCCGATAGGGTACGCGCATATGACCTACATGCTGTCCGCTCTCGCCAATGGGAAACTGGTCGTTGCACTGGAGGTAAGTTAGGTTTGTTTTTCCCGGTAAGCCACGCTGACATGGCTACCACATTGCAGGGAGGATATAATCTGAACGCAATCTCGAACTCCGCGGAAGCTGTTGCTAGAGTGCTCCTCGGCGAACCTGTGCCGCCACTGCCGCCGTTGCAGGCCAGTGACATCGCAACAGAAGTGATGTATCAGGTTGCGAAAATGCAAAGCAAATACTGGACGTCGATAGATGTTCAAGCCTGCATGCCTATTGACGGTAAGTGTTTCTGCCCAGTTCAGCCACCAATATCGAAATAGGGCATCTAATCTCCTTCTGCCAATTGCCATAGAAATTACTGCCAATCCCGATATTTTCAAGGTCACTTACATACCAGGTATGTTTCCTTCCCGTGAAGTCCCTGAAAGCCATTACTGAAGATGTCGGGCATCAAAGATATGATCAAAGCTCATCGCGCACATCACCTGTACAATAAATACAAAATGACTTGCTTACCTTTGGCATTGCAAGATCTGCAGACCAAGTTCCCGGAACAGATCATGAACACGTAAGGCTTCCCCTTCTCGTCAACGTAGTGAACGATGTTACTGAATCTGGGTCTACTTCATTGTTCAGGGGAAATATCTATGGTGCAAAGACTATTATCTTGTTTGTCCATGACTTGTCAGTCTTCTTCGTCGAGGATTCGCCATTGCGTACACCCGCTGATTCGCCTTCCGACTCGCTTTAGTGGGAATATGTTTGTAGAAGGACAAGCAAGACTACATCATCATCCAGATATGGAGAAGACAGCAATCGTACGTTTGCGGCGTGGCCTTTTTTGAGAACTCCAAACTGATCACGGTATGACTGCCCCTGCTTAGTTGGACACCAGCAACCGAGTTGTTGACTGGGTGAATTCCAAAGGCTACGGCCTAATCGACGTAAATGTGCTCCGGGCTCTTCCTACACACCGTACTGTATGTTTTCGCCCTGGTCTTCGTCCTCAGAACTGGTATTGAATTGACGCTGTCGTCAAACTACGTAGCACCTCAATCACAAGATCAACAAAATGGGGGAGGAAGAATATGCGCCTACCTTTGGATACACTTCCAAAGGGCATCCGGATGGCTTGATAGCAGAGACTCAGTTGCTCAAGTATATATGGGACAACTATGTTCAGTGAGTCCAATTTCTCGCACGAATTACCCTCACCATTTCACTAAAACCTTGGCAATCGCGCAGGCTGACAGAAGCGCAAAACGTGATTTTGATCGGGCATGGCTCAGGATGTCAAGCCCTGATGTGTTTAATCAACGAACGACGTAAGACGATCTCGCCGTAAAAGTCTGTGCTTCTGAGACGGGCACTGATTACGATCATCTGAACGCTGTAGCTGTTGAGGACCTAGTCAAGATGGTAATCCAAATTGCGGGAATGAACACCTTGGTTAAACCAGATACACGGCAGGATGATAAGATCGTTTGGTTCCGTGAAGTAAGCACCCTTGCTGCATGGACAGCCATCCATCATTATATTACCAGCATACTTGGTACTGACTACCCGGTGGTGATATAGCACTCGAAGCTATATGTGCCGCAAAATCATCCTGTGATGGACGAAAAGGGAATCGCAAAACGGCTGAGAACACAGATTATTACTTTCCGTAAGTGACGACAGATAAGCTACCCTTTACAGGGTTTGCTTCGTCCCTCCCGCTCACTTTCCTCTCATTCAACAGCAAATGCTAAACCAACGGATATCATGAACGCGGCTTGGTCTGACTTCACAAAAGCAATCTCTGTTGCTCTCGGTGAGCCACAACCCAAGGAGCCTTTCAACAACGTTCTTTCCGATGAGTCAGGCGGAATCATCGGCACTATCGCCGCCGCTCAGCAAATGACGTCTGCTGCAGTGACCGGTGTGGCTTCTGCCGTTGCTTCGGTTGTGCAATCCGTCATTCCTGGTTCAAATGGAAAGCAAAAGTAATTTTGGGCAATATCTTCTGGGCAGCAATGCTATAACTTCTATGTATGTATAGCGAGGAATATAGGACGTTATCTGTCGTTGTCGCTGGTTATGATATTCTTCACGGAGCGATTTACCCAAACGCACCACGTCAAAGCAGTTGGCGGAAGCAAACTGTGCTTCGTCATACCGCACCCGTGCTGTATGCTGCTGCAGCATGCATGTCCCCGGTGTTAGAGCTCACCGTTCGGAGAACAAGATTAACCGACACCGTTGAGCGCCTGCCTGGACTGTTACACGTTGACCGTACAAACAAGACCTCTACGCTCTTGCCCATCTGAGCCTTCCAATCGGCGATACTGAGGAATCGCATACCGCAGTTTGCAAACGATACAACATGTCTTTCGAGAAGGGTGAGTTGGTTTACCGCAGCGGCTTCTGGGCTCAACTAGGCGTCGTTGCTCACTTCTTTTTTTGACAGCCGCTACCTTTGCTTGTAACCCTGCTACGGCTAGGCTGACTTCTGTCAAGTTGGGATGTGATCCTAAAGGAGAGAAGATTGTTTACGTCAATGGACGAACGGTTGTTGTAAGTCTCCTCGACGATATTTGAGCGGCTGCGTTGAATGGTATAACCTGGTGTGTCTGTGCTGACTTGCACTGGGCATTCAGATCAGAGATTTGAGCGTGAGTAATGGAGAACAGAGCAATTCGATCAACTGAGCTTTAATTGACGTTAGCCCATCCTCCAAATTGCAGAATCCTACGAAATCTGTCACCTATTCTCGTTCGTATTATAGTCCTCATACAAAAATCTGAAAGACTCAAAGACTCTTGTGTTTCTCAGAACATACGCATACGACAACGGTTGCTCGTATCTCCCCGTCAGGCTACTACTGTGCCTCGGCAGACGTCGCCGGCAACGGTAAACATATTCTCTCGTGTCTCTGCTCGATTATCATGTATCTAAAGTCCTCCCTGGTTCCTACAGTGCGGATCTGGGATATCGCGGGATCAGATCAGGTGCTGAAGCTCGCAGTCAGACCTTTGGGCGGACGTGTCAATGACCTTTCCTGGGACGGAGAAAGTAAACGGATCATCGCGGTCGGAGATGGTCGGGAGCGTTTTGGTGCAGCTTTCCTCGCAGACTCTGGTTCGTCATGTGGCGAAATACAGGGGAATTCCAAGGTGAGCCTATTCTGTTCACATTCTGTTGAGAAGCCCTCTTTAGCATTTGAATCACAGGTTATCAATGCCGTTAGCATTAGAAATGAGAGGCCTTTCAGAGCAGCTACAGCCTCGGACGACGGAGCGATTGTATTTTTCCACGGGGTCCCTTTCAAGAACGACAAGGTGAGCCAACTGGGAAAGATTTGACTTGTAGCACAGACTGATCTCGCTGCAATAGATCATCAGAACTCATAGCAATTTCGTACAAGACGTGCGGTTCTCTCATTCTGGAGATCATCTCGCATCAGTGGGTTCCGATCGCAAGCTATTCATTTATGATGGAAAGACCGGAGAGACTTTGAGTGATATTGATGCTCATAATGGATCCATCGTGAGTGTATTATGTTTCCTGCTTCGAGAATCGGTGGTTCAACCATACAATTTCTACAGTTGGCCTGCTCATGGAGTCCTGACTCGAAGAAGCTTTCGACTGCCAGCGCTGACGGGACTGTCAAACTATGTGCGTATGTCAGAGCTTGTCCCCGTCACACGCCGACTGAAAATATTTTCCACATCAGGGGACATTGAGACTAAGCAGGCAACAACTACGTTTACCATTGGTAGTGATGTAGCCTCTCAACAAAACGGTAACATTTGGGCGTCCGAGAATGCGGTTGTTTCGTTGAGTTTCGATGGCACGCTGAATGTCTTTGACCCTCGAGATGACAAGTCTTGGCGGAAGATCTACGCAAGTATCATGGTACTTGGGGGGCTGAGGCTTCGAACTGACTTGAATTTATTGGGGATTGCAGGGACCGACAAAGGCAGTTACAGCCTCCGCACTCCTGACCAAGCCGGAACCAACCTTTTTTACTGGATCCTTTGACGGATCCGTGCGTGCTTTTGAGTTGCCTTCTGGACAAGCTTATGCGGTAGAGGGACAATCCGGTGAAGGGCAGATTTCTGGAATGGCTGCTGATGAGGATACAGGAGATATCTGGGCTTCGACATGGACCGATGGACAAGGCTTGGCGCGGTTAGATAAGAAGGCCTTTAGGTAGGTATGACGCCCTGTATCGGAATTTGCCCTTCACTAACATTCACAGTTGCATTTTGAAGCTCCAATGTACGCCTTGACGCATCTTTGTCCGCCCCCAAAGATGTTGCCGCTGCGGCTGGTGTTGTCGTCTTGGCTGACAGTCAAGGAATGGCGGCGTTCAAAGATGGCAAAAAAATCAAAAGCGCGTCTGCGAAAGATGGCTATTCAGCGGTTGCCGTGAAGGGTGATCTCGTTGCTTATGGTGGAGCGGTAAGCAGCGCAAACCACGAAACCAAGAGAGGTGGCTGATAGAGCTGTTTGCTGCTATGACAGGACAAGAAGGTACATCTAGAATCGATTTCTAGTGCAGATAGCGATGTCATCTTTGACGATAATCGGGGAGAGGTCATCAGTCTCACTTTCTCGCCAGATGGTAAACTTCTTGCAGCCGGTGACGTAAGTGTTCAGTTACATTTCTCGCAGCAACTGGAACAACCTGTGCTGAGATGTTGGCGTTTGCAGAGCTCCGGACGAATCGTCTTGATTGATGTCTTCGAGAAAAAGGTGCGTACTCGCACACATGTTCTACCTTTGTGGTTTCTAAACATGTCCGCGTCGCGTTTTAGACCTTGGTCAGCTCTAGGTGGACAGCCCATACAGGACGTGTGAATTCCCTTGCATTCAGCCCTGATGGACTGCGGTTGGTCTCGGGCGGACTGGACGAGAGTATCTATGTTCACCACGTTGAGCAATTGCTCAAGAAGGTCGCGATCACGGTGAGTAACGACGTTGCATCAAGATTACTATTTTCGTCTGATGATGGACGGTGCTATCTGTGGAATAGAACACTCATGCTGGTGGAGTGACCGGTGTTGCCTGGCAAGATGATCAGACTGTGATCAGTACAGGAAGTGACGCTTGTGTGAGGACTTGGACCATCAAAGGAATCTGAAGCCATTTAGAGCGTTGTATGTATTGTTCGTAGAAGTATGGAATACCCAAGCATCACAGTACAACTAGTAAATCGTGCTGTCTGACTTAGATCAGACCTTGTCTCTTCAAATCTTCATATGTCTTCTTGTCATAGCTGTGAAGAGTTTGATCAGTTTACTGAGTTCTTGTAGAGCGATCTACCGTAAGCCAACTTACACATTTCCTTCAGCATCCTCGAATTCCTCCGTTCGCTCAGCCTGGTTCTGCTCTTGCCTTCCTTCCCTCTTTAGACGTTCAGCCACTAATGCAGGTAAACTGGGTCAGCAATGCCTCACCCCGGCGACTCCTGTGTCATAAGACTCACATGCCAAAGCATCGGCAATTTTGGTGATTTCATGGAAATGCTTGGTATTTGGGAGACCAAGAGCACGCATACCAAATGCATGCCTCGACTCCTGGAAATGACGATCGAACGCTTTCCTATGATTGGGAGCAAGCGACGACGCAATCAGACGAAATTCCACTCAGAGGTAAAAGCTTCTCAGACGCACCTGCCCATGTAGACATAATCTGAGCAGATTTCACACTTGTACTCCACACCCAAACCGTGTAGTTTGTATAGCCAGTACGGAATGGGCTTGCCGTCCCACCCGAGCGGAAGTTTAAGTGGGTTGTAGATCCTGCCATCATCTTCCTCGTCTTCGGCGACATCATCTGCCACAGCTTTGGTTTCCTCCATTGCATCCTCGACTTCCTGTTCTCGCTCTCGAGCTGTCAACGCCGATTTTCTTTCAATGTTCTGCTGAGTGTCGTTGATCAAGGCTGGGATGGGAGGTAACAGCAGCAATGTTTCCGTGAGCCGCGTTAGGAGCGCGGCCGCGTGCGCTTTGCTGGTGGATGTCGATGAGTGATGGTTGGAGGTGGTGTCAGCAGTCGAGGCAGGCTTGGAGGCAACAGCGTCTCCATTGGCAGAAAGTTTTTCAGCAGCCTTTATATGCTTCTTGGAAGTCAAATGCGCATCGTAGACTGTCTGCTTAGCATACTGTTTTTGACCTGGACGGGATACTCATCAGTAACTACCGATTCCGGTACTTGGAAAGAGAGGAGAAGGCTCTACTCACATGCAGCACACCAAATACCATCCTCGCCGTTCGCTGCATCCCCATTCGCTTGGCTAGTGGTAGCGGTCTTCCGCTGCCAGCCATCGACTTTGCCCTCTTTCCACTCCTTCTCGAATCCTTCCTCTACAGGTTTAAGCGCAGCCTCTACAGTTCCTCTATCTAAAGGATGCGTGCGGCGCAAGAAATCTTGAAGGTAGGTGTTCAGGGTTTGCACGTAACTATAGCAAGAAGATCGTTCAGCCCATTCGCTAGAAAAGAAGCAAGAGTAGGTAATGATCGCTTACTCCAGGTATGCAGCGGATTCCTTTTCTTTTTGATCAACCGCTTCGCCAACCAAACCCTTGGACAACATGTTCAGATATTGCATGTAGGTTAACCTAAGAGAGGGATGGACCTTTAGCTTCTAGTGGATGATTGACGATGACCTGCTTTCGAGCTGTCACATACCTCCTCGCACTTTTCAGGTTGACAAACTGAGTATGCGGAATGTATAGATCGAGATATCTCCCCATGGACTCTTCTCCAGTAAACATCGTATCCAGAGCTACGGGTTCGAAATATCGCCGTAGGTTCAGTATTCACGTTGCTGTCGCAGAATATCAGGAATGACTGACGATCTATGACTTCCTCTTCGCCATCTTCCAGTGTCACGCGTTCTAAGCCATCAGACTTTACTAGCTCCTCCAAACTTCGCAGGAAAGTCCTTAATTCAGGTTCTTGGGTATTTCCAGCTGCTTGTCTGTCCTGATGAACTTTCTTGATGTGGTTGAATCGGGTATAGAATTCCGAAAGATCATCCTGCGGGTTGCCTCCTGGCACGTTAGAAGCCGCTGGTACGGACAATACATCGATTTCTGCAGCTCGAAGACTATGGGAGCAGTGAAGGAGATCAACGAAAGGTCTATCGTGCCGTTAGTTCTTGTTGTGACCCACCCATCTGCGTCATCGTACTGGGTCTTAAGAAGACGCTGCCTATCAGATATACGATTCAATACATCCAACGCTTTGTGTTGATTTCGCAGCTCTGCTCTTCTCTGCAGCGGTAAGAAATGGGTACACTGGTAAGTATCACGAAAAGGTTCCAATGGAAACGGCTTACTCCAGTGACTGGCTTGTTCAGGACGTCGGCCAGTGCCTGCTCATACCTCTCGACCTCCTCGTGCTCCTGACGCTGAAGTTCGATGATGGACTCCATACTTGCGGGTTTATCAGACGTTCGTCCCAGAGCGAAGAAAGCTGAATGCGGTATACCACTCTACATTCATGTGCGTACCATCCCACCTCGAGCGTGGGTCGTCGCCTCGCGCGCACGTGACTGCGATCGGCAAGCGCAGGCGAGTTCCTCTGGCTCAGCTGTGTTTGAGCCATCAATTGTTCACTGCGATACTCTTCACCTGGAATAGGAAAGCCGACTCTCATCATACTTACACAGCCTATCAAGACGTCAGAATGGCTGTAAGCGCGCATCCTGATATTTCCCACAAGTACAGTCAACTGATCAAAACATTGCCTGGCCTCCTTTTTTAGTTGAACACGTAAGCTCAAGGGTCGCCGCCCTCCAACGACGCTTTACTGATACCTCGGATCCTGGATGTAACAGTGGTGATGAAAAACTCGTTTTCGAGTCTTCCGAGAATGTCAAGGTCGTACGTATCAGGCGGTCATCGTAATCCTCACCGCAGCCTTTTTCGTTCCGCTTCCCGATGTATCACGCAGACATCAAAGCGGCCGTAAGAGACCTCGTTGCGGATCAGAGTGATTAGCGATATCCGTGTTTTATCGGAGGGAGTGAAAGTAGAGACCAAAGAGCTCACCTTGTCACTTCCTTCGGCTTATAGGCTGGTACTTGTAAGTCACGTACTCAACATCGCTTAATCGTATCTATCTCACCCTATCTTGCCTTGCCATGCGCTTTGTGTTCCACAGTCGAGCAACTCGGTTTGAAGGAGGATCTGCTGAGGGGTATCTACGCTTACAGTAAGCATACTTCACTCCGGAGGCACATCATCTATCAGTAATAATGACACAAAATTGCCATTCTACAGACTTCGAAAAGCCCTCCGCCATTCAACAACGAGCCATCTTGCCCATTGTTTCCGGTCGAGATGTTATTGCGCAAGCACAGTCTGGTACCGGTAAAACGGCCACTTTCAGTATCTCTATCCTTCAGTCGATCGATACCTCCATCAGAGAATGTCAAGCCCTCGTTCTGTCGCCCACCCGTGAATTGGCTGTTCAAATCCAGAATGTCATTCTTGCTCTGGGTGATTACATGAACGTGCAATGCCACGCTTGTATCGGTGGTACCAGCATTGGAGAGGATATCAAGAAGCTCGAATATGGTCAGCACGTCGTCTCTGGTACTCCAGGCCGAGTGTTCGACATGATTCGACGACGAACCCTTCGAACTAAGAACATAAAGATGCTTGTTCTTGATGAATCCGACGAGTTGCTTAACAAGGGTTTCAAGGATCAAATTTACGACATTTACCGATACTTGCCTCCTGCGACACAAGTCGTTATCTTGTCTGCCACTTTGCCCCACGACGTGCTGGAGATGACCACCAAGTTCATGACTGACCCCATCAGGATTTTGGTCAAACGTGATGAATTGACCTTGGAAGGTATCCGGCAATTCTTCGTCGCAGTCGAAAAGGAAGAATTCAAGTAAGTTTGCCAACCACCTTTCCGTCCGCTTTCATTCCTTGTATTCTGATGAAATTCTGTGCAGATTCGAAACTTTGACCGATCTGTGCGTTATTGATAGTATCCGTGGTGGGTAGCTTCGACCAGTAGCTGAGCTTTCGTCATTTTATGCAGTTACGATACCCTCACCATCACTCAGGCCGTCATCTTCTGCAACACTAAGCGAAAGGTTGATTGGTTGACCGACAAGATGCGAGATGCCAACTTCACCGTGAGCGCTTTGCCGATAGAGAACCTTGAGCTATCAACTTACTCGATCGTTACAACCCTTCAGGTCTCTTCTATGCATGGTGACATGCCGCAGAAGGAACGAGACGCCATTATGTCCGAGTTCCGAAGCGGTTCAAGGCGAGTATCAGTTCTTTGACTCAGTCCCAACACCCGATACTAAAGTGGCCCATTTACCGAACAGCCGAGTTCTTATCACTACCGACGTTTGGGCTCGAGGTATCGATGTTCAGAACGTTTCTCTGGTGATCAACTATGACTTGCCCTCCAACCGGTAAATATCCGTACCTGCTCATCCCCCTGCATGTGGAAGCTCACCGTATCTTCCCTGTATGTAGAGAGGCCTACTTGCACCGAATCGGTCGAAGTGGCCGATTCGGCCGAAAGGGTGTCGCGATCAACTTCGTTACTCTCGAAGATGTCCGTATTTTGCGAGACATCGAACAATTCTACAGTACCGTCATCGACGAAATGCCCATCGGTGTGGCAGATCTTGTATAAACTTGTCAACAGGGCCTCTGCGACTGACTGAGTACGAAAAAGGATGTAACAAATGATGATATTGAAGAGGGGGCAACGATATACAATTCTGCTGGGCAATCTGATATTCGCTCTAGGACATAGTCATCCTCTCCAACTAACCTGTGAAGAAGGAAGACTGCCCTGATTCAGGCGGAGGTCATAATGGGAGGCGTGGCCTTTGGATACATAGCCGTGCGCCCAACTCGTAATCTGCTACTTTGCCTACATGTATGCTTTCTCAGATTTGAGCTTTTCCCAATTCTTCTTTATTCCTAAGCTCCTTCTTGGACAGTTCGCCGTGAGTCATCACTCGGGAGGTAATCCACAACGAGGCTGTAATCACAGCCGGAAGAATCGACATGTATACAGAACTGTTGGCGACATTTCAATACCGCGCAGTATATGCTCCTCTCCCAGCAGATGCAACATCGGCCCGGCTTGCGCAGTCACTTGACTGTAGACTCGAAAGTACCGCCATCCTGCAAGAGCTACTGTTATGCAGGGTGCAGCCGTTGCGTTAATAGCATTGATAGGGAGCCCAAGCATGATGGTTCGAGGCGAAAGTGCGCCCAGAGTCTTCTTCATTCATCTTGATAAAACCCGAGAAGGGTTGGATAACAAGGACTTTTCACCAGCAAGAAGATACAGTCTGTGGTCAGGGCTTGCAGCACTAGTTACCTTGTGCGTTGTCATATTGGTGCCACTTCGGCTATCTCTGCTGACTTACTAACGCAGGACAAATGCGGCGCTCCCGACGTAAGATCAAGTCCATCCCTCTTCGCTTCCTCTTCCGGGGGCTGGGTCTGGGTGTCTGTCTTTGGCTTGATCTTGTTTCCGCTACCTTTCCGTTTGATGATAGGCTTGTCTTGATTATCGCGCATTTGCAGATCGCTAAGTGTAGAACCCCGCCCGGAACTGGCTGAGCGTAGAGAAGAATACTCCTTTAGCGAACGACCATCAGAAGCACGTTCCAAACTACCTACTTGAGGGACAAACTACAGGACTCCTCCTTAGCCACAGAGATGATCACATTATCGGCACCGTGGATATAAATGAAGGACTGTCAGGGCCTGGCTGACGAAGCAAGGGGGAGTAGGATGAGTATAATGCTCAGCACTGCGAAGACTGTCCGGCCACACAGCCGCCGTGCTCTGACAGCACGAGTGTCGTCCGCAGCCTCCTCTTTCTTTGTTTACTTCTTTGGTTAGCAAGAAAGCCCGTCGTGCAGCCTGCCATTTTCCAGACCAACTCAGTTTTGCATTCCCAGACATCGTTCTTTGCTTCAGAATGGAAACTGTTCCAACTTTTCGCTGGCGACGGTAGGAGCGCGTCGTGGTGTTTCCGGGCTAGAGGGAAAGAGTGAGTTTCGTCTACTTGTTTGGTTGTGCCAGGAAGGTATTCGACGGTATTAGCGCAGCAATTTCACAGATGGGGAAAGAATTCAAGCCCTTCAGGGGTAGATATATATTAAAATGCAACAGTGCTGGGCGGGGCGCGGACTCGCCACACACGGCGTGCTTACGCGACACCTTCGAAGCCATTCCTGCCTCCCTGAACAAGCAAGGGAAGCCGAGAACATGATGAAAGAAGGGAACACGCAAATAACATCTTGTCGCCGTATAATGATTAGACAAGTTACTCCTAAACAACATTGTAACAACTGTATCTCCTTGCACCGCAGGACAAAGGACGTGGTGACTATGGTCACAGCGAAATCCGTCAATTGTCATCCTGCTCCCTTTGCCAACCAAGACCGATCTGCGAGCTCTTATAAGGCTGAATTCCTGAAGGTAGACCAGATGGTAGCTTCGTAGTCTTCGTTGAACCTTGAATGCATAGGAATTTTCGCAGATGTGTTCTCGATTGATTTCCGTTAGACTTCTTGTTTTTGGGACCCGGTAGATACTCGGAGGTTTTCGCCGCCGTAACTGGGCTCTCTATACAGACCGATAGCAAAGATTCTTGAAGAAGGCGTCAGCTACTCAGTCTCCAGCCGTTCCCATAGATTTTATGAACGGCAACGATTCGTATTTCATTTATTGTCACCATCGGTCGAATAATTTGGTGTTATTGGGAACCTCATGCAGGAGGGAGTGACAGCTGAGCGATATCCCACAGGGATTAGCGTCGTAGAGGTGTTCATTTCAGCGATGCTTAGGGTATCTTTTGAAAGTTGATGTGGAGTAATCGTAGTTTCTGGTCGCTCCCAAACCACAAAGCTGCTCCCCTCGGAGTTTGCGGAGGGCGTACTTGAGATGGCTTTTCGACTGACAGACTTTCCTTTCCCGCTGAAGGGCGACCGAAGGAACGGAATTTGTCTTCCGAATCTCGAATTGGACTGAGATACCGTGGCTATAGAGCGTTCCTCCTGAAGCGCATTACCTCTAGGTATTGGCGGTGTATCAGACCTCGGTTCATCCCGCACCACAGGATGATAGCAAAAGTTTCCAAAGAGTACGAACTTTCGGAGAACAGAGCAAGTCGGTCAGTTAAGCGAGTCACCGTTACCCGTGCGCACTCACTGGATTAGCAAGAAACGTGCCAACTTCGGTTATCCAAGTCAGATAGAGGACCAGGCAGATCACCGGAATGATAAGGCCTGCACTACATATGACGAAGCGACACCTCAGACAGGATTCATGTTGGCAACAGAAAGGAGCTCACCCTATGGACAGATCTCCTTTGAACCTCGATAAAATTGAAGCTACCTTGATCATCTGTTAATCGAGTATGAGCAAATCGATTCATGCCCCGTCTCCTCGGAATTGCAGTATGAAGGACGAGTAAAACAAGCTCACAGAGAGAGTCGTTGATAAAAACGTCGCCAAGAGGAAAAAAATGTTCAGAGGGGCATGGTGATGGCCCCACCAAAGCCAGAATATCACCACCAAGTCTTCTTCCAATGCAAGAGTGTATACCCTATCTAGCTTCTCTCGATAAGTCGAGGACGATTGACCCGTCGTAAAGTAGCACACCGGCAAGCGTACGCTGCCGAGCAGCATCGACGACAACAGCACCGTTATCGCCAGATACGAGGCCAGAAAGATGGAGAAAATACAGCTGATGGTGAAGCCTATATCAACCAGGAGTAAAGAGCTGAAGAAGGACCGTGCTTAGCGTAAGTAAACGTCTACACTATGGAATTCTGCGGACTGCTCACTCTTCTGTCAATTTCCATTGACTACCGGAGTTGACCAACTCTAAAGAGCCATATCTTTCGCAGTGTCGGCTACGAGGAGGTAGAAACTTGGCGACTGGTCAATTCAATTACGATGATAATGAATGGAAGGCTCCTTCACCTACCTCTTGCTGCTATCCATCAGGCAGACTCCAGTCGGGAACAGTTCGACATGTATTATGTCGTTGCTCAAGTTGGCAAAAGCGCTAGGGGGAACTTTGGCCATCATGTTAAATTCTGTTTTGGGACCAAGGCTACAAACTGTGAGGCAGACTGCCAATGAGATTGCTAAAATGCAGGACAAAATGGGCGCGCTTCGACGATAACGATCCAACAAACGCTCCCTCACTCCGGGGATTCGTCCTTGTGCGCCTGATTTCTCTTGAGAACCTGCACAAGCCTGCTTGAAAGAAGGTAAACTGTAGTTGGGAATATCTGCAACTGCCGAGGGTGGCCAATTGATGTTCGGCGTGTGGAAGGGCCCATGGTGGTAATCGTGAGCGGATTCGAACCTCGCATCTTGGGCGAAAGTAGGAATCGCGCCACCCGTCACTGGGACATGATTCTGCGTAGGAGACAAGAACGGTATTGCACGAGGAGGCTTCGGAGAAAAAGGACTTGGCGATGTTGGCAAATCCGATGGCGTTTGGATGGTGCGACAAAGTTCATCTAAGGGAGACCGGCTTGGGATTTGCACACGCGGCGATGGCGGGGCTCGATGGTGGTGTTCAGTCACACTTTCTCTTCGCTGCTGCATTTGCAATCTTTCATGGTCGAATCTCTTTGGTGTCTCTTCACCATCAGTATAATACTCTACATGGTTGTCATCATCACTCTTGATATCGCCTTCTTGCTCGCTCTCGTAACTCAGATAATCGCTGAACGGATCGCTATCAGCAGGTGATACAGGACCGCTAGCTACTTGCGTCGCTGGGGCGACAGGACTTGCGCTCGATAGCGGCGGCTCAAATCCTGATATCCTGAGGGCTAGAGTTGGAGCAGGACTCTCCAAATTCGTTCCTCGAAAGATAGTTTCTCTATGATATGCTGATAACACCCATGACTCAGGATCTCCTGGCTCCAAATCCTCCTGTGCCGTGTCTTGGTGGTCGAGACCGTCTGAGCTGTTAAGCGGTATGCGATTCCCTGTAGTCATCTCGCCTCATGGGGGAATTAAGTCGTGTAGAGTAGACTATGGCGCACTTAAATGACGCGGTCACAAGAGGGTGCTGAGGTACCGGAAGTCGTGACGGAAAACTGGGCGGACTGCTTGAGCTGTTCCAATTCGTTACTTAAGGGTGGTTTTAGCTGGGTTTGCCCAATGACCCGCTTTCCCTTTAACCCAGTAGACACTGTGTCATTATCTTTGTCTCCTGGGCAATAGGGACTTACAGGAAAGGATGAACAGGGCGCAGTCAAAGGAGCGACAGAAAGCCATAACGCTGCAGAGTGACTGTTTGAAAAGTACGGTTCATTCGAGACTAAATTCCAGAAAGGCTGGAGCTTGATGCGATTTTGATATGCGCTCTTGTGACGGCGTTGCGTTCGGCGTTGAGTTGTCGGGCAGCGGACACGAATAAGCCAGAGGCTCAGGACGAGCACATGGTGGCAAAACGTACAAGTGCGCTCTTCAGTCATGCTTAACATAGAAGCGGTGGGTGTGAGCTGTGGTGGGTGGCGACATGTCTCTGCGGTGCTCTACGCGCTGTGTGCCTTGCAACATTACATATGTGAGGGACTGACTGCATTTGCCTGGTCGTCCCTAACGACCGCGGCCGATAATCTTCGGTGGCAAGCAGCGCGGAGACAACGCTCATCGAATACAGCAAATCGGTCAGTGCGGGCCAAAGGAAGGATTCGGATCGGATAGCTATCCGAAGTGGGGAGGTGAAGGACCTGCCTGGTGAAAGAGAAAACATGCATTAGGTACAGAACCTCGGTGGGAGTCGCAATAAGTCTCCCTGAGGTCCCCCGCCTAAGCACAAAACCGAAACTGTACGAGTATCGGCCCGCAAGTTCATGCTCACAGCTGGGCTTGGGCCCACAACCAGGTTGGCAACTAGCGCTGATGCTTCGTACAGCTCTTCGTAAACATCTACCCAATCAATGCCGAGTGACATGGCGGGGAAGTCAGCCCCCTACTACTACAGCACAGTCATCCCGGCCGGTGCCAGATCTGTCTGCTGGGGCTGTCTGCTGACTAAGCATATTCCAGCTGGCTGGCTACTATTTTTTGTCGGCTTGCCGGAATTCTAGGTGTGTAACAGGAGATAACCGAAGATGCTTTACTTAAGCGAGCTGTTCCAACTTCCAAGGAATTCTACGCCTCGGAAGCACCCCAGATCGCTCGCTCTTCGCGCGGTTAACAACAGTCTTTCTTCCAAACTCTGTTATGGTCAGCATGTGTAGCTGCTGGCTTGGGAGAGCTTGGAAGTATACCACGCCACGGCGGCTACTCCATCATCCAGCAGAATGAAATGTCACTACCTTTTTCGCCCCAAAGAGTTGTTGTCCATGTAATCAATCATGTAAAGGCAGGCCTTTTATTTATGATGCCCCTTTGATCGCGTCAGATTGCATCACAAGCACCAGCATCACGCAGCCGGCGAAAGGAGGCGAACACCAAAATACGCTGCCTTGCTCTGCGAAATTGAGAACCTCTTATCACCGACGACGATCCCTTTTTATGTCAAGATTCTGACGACTGGCGACTTCGTCATCGTAATCTATATCCTCCGCCGTAGCGACATTCCTATATCCGTAAGCCATCCGTATACCGGACATTGCTCTGTCACTGCGACACCTCCGTAACCACAGCATACATCAACGTGTCTAGAACTCGGCCACATCACGAAGACACAGCTGTCGGAAAGCTCTGGAAGAATTGGACACTAGACCTGAAGCACTATACGGTCATCGGAACTACGGTCACCTTTTTAATACTGGTGTCCTCCTGTGAACGTGCGAAGTTGAAGCTTATAGTAAGTGTCCCCAATACAATCGTCAACCACACGTCATAGCTAACTGGTTATCATCATCCCTACTTGCAGCGCACTTTTGAACAGCCTGCTTGCTCAGGATATGCAATTCGCAGGAAGCAGGCCATAACACCAACGGAATCGCTCGACGAGGTATTATCGATTGGACTAACGGTTTGGATCAGTGAGGTATCACACCGAACATGGTAAGTCAGGTTCAAGGCCTTCGCTACCACTCTGCCATCATGCTGACTGGTCGTCCCGCTACAGACCACGAGCAACAACGTTACGAGATCGCGATCAACGACTTCGCTGGGCCTCGAGTCGCGAGGAGAGTTGCGTAAAGTTTGCTGCACCATCTCGAGGAGTAGCAGCGGCACTTCGTCTCCTCGACGTGGCAGGCCAAGGATGCCTGTGGTTATCATGAGCAGTCAATTTCCACGATCAATCAACACTCGACTTCACCCTTACAGTCAACTTTCCCAATCTCCAGCTTCTCCAAGCCTTTTGCCCAACGAGCCAAGCATGATTGGGGATACCTTACAGATTCCCGGGAGTATTTCGCAGAGGGTAGGAATTGACAACCCAGATATGGTGCTGGCAGCGCCTGTAATCCGTCCTCAATACGATCGAGGAGCTACAGACGAAACGCCATCACCATTATTACTCCCTTCTCGAAGGGCAATAACGACCGGTACACTTCAGCCCTTACGCCAATTACATGTCAACCAGCAGCATATCAAGTCTACTCTCCAGCCAACCGGTATTAACTTGTCGGGATTAAACGATAAACTTGGCTTCCATGTGCCTGCCCGTGAAACTATCACACCTAGAGGTTCGGATGACGAGGGGGAAGACTCGTCAACCATGAGGCGTATGAGGAAGGATGGAAAGAAGATGTCTAACAGTCGTACAAGAAGGAACGCGAGAAGCTTGTGCATCGAGGAGAGAGCCAGAGGACGCTCCTATCGCCAGGTCGCTCCTAGAAAAGCACTCTCGGCGCTCCCTGCAGCTCTCCCGCCAGCGAATTCAGGCACTGCTTCTCCCTCCGAAAGACGAGGCCGCAGCAGAGACATCAAGCCATGTTCCAGGTTCCCTGAATCCAACGCTCGACTACCTGGTCCTATTGTCATAAAGGAAGACAATGCATCGGGGGGATCGGATACCGCCGCTGAGGGGGAAGACGTCGGCGCGATTGAGACCGCTACAGTCGAAGATATGCTGGCACTCAAAGAAACGCCCCGCCGACCTGCGAATCGACAGAAGCTTCGCAGTTACAATGGCCTTGTGCACCGATCCTCCAATTCTCGTCTGTCTGGTACGAAGTCTTTACGATTGACAACATGCTCACCTGTACAATCTCGCCAACTACACCGTTCTGCACAAGTCGTCCAGGCTCGGTCACGGGTGTTATCCAGTCCTTGCTCGATCGATAACCTTGTCAGTGAATTGGTTACAGAGCCCCGCCCGTCACTGCCATCAACCAAATCACCAAAGTGTATCGACAGCAAGAAAAATCGAGACATCTCGGCCAAGAGCCAGGCTACATTGGTTCCTCCCAAACCCGTTCGAGCGCTGTCTCAGAAGTCATGCCCGACCATCGTCAAGCACATTGCCAACATCTTCGCACCAGCCAGTCCGGTAT
The DNA here is from genome assembly GCA_030039265.1 of Naganishia cerealis. Lineage (NCBI taxonomy): Eukaryota > Fungi > Basidiomycota > Tremellomycetes > Filobasidiales > Filobasidiaceae > Naganishia > Naganishia cerealis. The sequence goes on along the minus strand of JASBWR010000016.1, from coordinate 121,437 downwards.
CTAGCCAATCGGAATTGCCGACGGAGGTCGATGGCCCCAACTCTACCGATGTCCATATTCCGAAGTTGCCACGCCGAACCGCCTCAATTTCGCTCAAGAGGATCCAGGACCAAGATCTGGAAAATATCATGGGCTCATCGATAGTCAGGATACCCTCGCCAATAACCTCTCCGCGCGCCGTTGATTCGGATCAAAGCAGCAAGGTTACGTCCGATTCAGACTCCGACGAGCAAGGTGCGGACTCCGGATTGGAAACCCCTAGCGTTCCAGTTCAGCGTCATGGACCATTTCATTGGCTACGTCATGCAGTGCCTTTGCGGAAGAATCCATTGTTGGAAGCTCGAGCTTTATTCCAAACTAGGCAACCGAGCTCTCCGCGACCTTGGCGATCGGTTTCATATCAGGTTCTTTCCCGCGGAGCGCCTGGCCAGAGCAGCGACGATAGTCTCAGCAGAGGATTCCTGAAGAGAAGTCGAACTTCAAGCAGCGCAACAGAAGGCGGGGATCAAAAGCGTCATTATACTCGTTGGGATGGTGTAAAAACTCCCATCACCAAGGAGGACCATCCTGTTCATTGGGCTGTGTTGCAGCGGAAGCATCAGCAAGACTTGCGAAAACAAGCTAGCAAACAAAGCCTTAAACATGGACTTATCAGTCCAACATCGGGTTCCCCAGGATCCAATATGCTAAGCCCTCAGCCTATCGGCTTGCATGTACACCTTCCATATGCTGAACTCGACCCGCTTCATCTGGAAGCCCCGCTCCGCCCGCCTCGGGTTGTCTCTGCCACTTCGCTCAATTGCAACACGGTCAATACACCAAGTCGTCCGATGTCGTACCGACACGAGTCGAGTCCAGCACTGACAACACGTCACAGTACGACAACTACCCCAGGTGACTTCCTCCGACTATCTCTAAGTCATGAGAGCTTGCCTACAGCTTCCCAAGCGTCTCTCGCGGGTAGTTTTGACTCGAAGGTTGCCTACAAAGCCTGCAAGGGAGAAGCGGGTTACGTCAATTTCGACAAAGTACTAGGTCTGCACAACCATGCAACACATCAAGGCGGTGTCTTGCCGCAAGACTAATGTATCAGCAACCATTGAGGGAGGACAGCACAATCATCCATCATTACCAACATCTCTTACAATATATACGAGACTCCCAACAGCCCTTTGGCGATGATGCCAACACATACACAAGATATGTATCACAGCTTGTAGCATAGTGACCTAGAAACAGCATGTATCTCTAGTATTCTGCTTCCACCAGACAGAATCCATTGACATCTCAATGTTGTAGCTTTATGATGTTCCTGCTTGTCATTCATTCTCACCTCGAGCCATTCTCAAGGCGCGTTTCCCGGTCCATCTGTTGATCGGGTATGAGTCCTTTACCGAGGGAGCAGGCGTAGTACAGTTTCCTGATCAAAGAGAACAAACACGCTAGCTTTTTAATGGTCGCCAGCAAACATTTTGACAACTTCAAGTTTCAAATCAGCTTCCATGTGCTCGCGCGCTAACAACTGAACAATTGTGATCGAACAAGAACAGCGATAGTTGATCTGCAACCTGAAACGAGCAGACAATAGGCAGATTTTGCGTACCAGGAGCTCAGAAAGCCTTCCGCACATAGCACATTGGTTGGGATAACCCGAAATCTTTCACGGAAATCTGCGACAGCGTCCACGCCAGACCAGCTGCTAGAACAATCCCTTTTGGCACAGTATCCACCACAATCGAGCAGGTGGCTGCCATGAACAAGGAGGAACGGAAATCTGCAGAGATAGTTGATGGGGATCAGGAGTGGGAGCTAGCTCGAAAATTACTCTTGAAATCATTTAAAAGGCTACGAAGATGATGCGAACGTATGTATCTTGATGCCATTTCGTATGAAACATCAGTCCTTTCTCCGGTTCCAGTCCTATACAATTCAGCTCCGATCAGCTCCATCAACTCATCCATAGTCACTCGTTAAACTGACCTCATACAGCTCCCTTTCTTGTTATACGACTCAAGAAAGCGAGTACAGCCACAGCTATTACTGCGTCGCGAATCTCTAGCTCCAGCAAATCCCTTTGATTGTCCAGCCCCACTGTCATCGACCCGTGCACCGCGCCATACGACATCCCTTCTTCAGATCGCTTTATCTTCAACTCGCCTTTCTTAACCCTTTGTGGAGTGAGTTACCCCTCGAATAGCTCATCACGCTCGATTTGACAGGGCTAAGCCTCGCACCGTCCTTTTAAAGCCGCCATTGTTCAACGGACAGCACGACCACAGCATTTGTCAAGAGCATCGCTTGTCTTTTCTCCATAAGAGGTAAGAGTCACTTTCGAAACGGCCTGTCTTCTTCTGGTTGATACTGATCTCAGTCTTCCAGTTATTTTCGCAGCTTTCTTGAATCTCCACATAGTCGAGCTCTCACACACAAACGAAGCGTCGACACCAGTCAGTAATCTCACCATGGCTCAACCCGACGTCCAACAACAACGTTCAACGAGGCCTGCGCCTCAACAACCTTCGCCGGCGCAACCTCGCAAAGTCAAGTTTTCGGTTGGAACAGACTATCAAGTCAAGGATGTTATCGGTGAAGGTGCCTACGGTATCGTCGTTAGCGCTATCAGGCGACGTGACGGACACAAAGTCGCCATCAAGAAGGTCAGCAGAGCTCCAGTTCGCTTCACATCGCGTCATTGCAGCATCTAACTCTTCAATTTCCCTTGACTTTCCAGATCAGTCCCTTTGATCATGTGCTCTTTGCGCTTCGAACTCTTCGTGAACTTAAATTACTCAAGCATTTCACGATGAACCAAGTCAGCGACAATGTAAGCAATACGACTGGGTTCTTGGTCTTCACGCTCATAAACATGCATTGTCGGTTTCTCAAACAGATTATCAGCATTCTCGACATCATTCAGCCTTCTTCCTATGACAGCTTCCGAGAAGTTTACCTTGTTCAGGAACTTATGGAAACGGATTTGCACCGTGTCATCAGGACGCAAGATCTTAGTGATGATCATTGTCAATACTTTGTATATCAGGTAAGCTTGTCATCCTGCCGAATTCCCAGAGCTGTGGCTGACCGTTTCTTCAGACGTGCCGAGCTATGAAAGCTCTCCACAGTGCGGAAAGTACGTACCGTCGTTCGCGAAAGAAGGAAGCTCTCTCACTGAAGTCTTACATTATCAGTCGTGCACCGGGACTTGAAGCCTTCAAACCTTCTTCTCAACGCCAATTGTGATCTGAAGGTGAGCTGCCATAATCGGATTCGCAGAATCAAAAGGTTGACATACACCGCTATCCTGCAGGTTTGCGATTTCGGATTGGCTAGATCCACGCAAACAGCCTTGCACCAGGAAGGCGCGGTAAACGGAATTATGACCGAATATGTGGCTACCAGGTGGTACCGAGCCCCTGAGGTTATGTTGAGTTTCAAACAATACACCAAGGTGAGCGCGAATTTGAAGATCGAACCATCCCCAGCTAACAACCTTTCATTGGGATAGGCGATTGATGTATGGAGTATTGGGTGCATTTTAGCTGAAATGATTAGTGGAAAGCCTTTGTTCCCTGGTAAAGATTAGTCAGTTTTCCGGGACATGCATAATTGTCACACACCCAGACTCACAGAGCATTCGAATTCGTTATAGCCACGATCAACTCAGACTGATTCTGGACGTCCTGGGCACCCCACCGATGGAAGAGTTCTACGATGTCACCTCGAGAAGATCTAGAGATTATCTTCGGAACTTGCCTGTGCGAACAAAGAAGAACTTTGAGGGCCTGTACCCTCAAGCCAGCGCTGCCGCCATCGACTTTTTGAAGAAGACGTTGACGTGTAAGTATAAATTCTTCGGGTGCCATTTGTTCTCGAAATCTCACGCGCTCGCCCCCCCTCGATATTCAAACACAGTCAGCTCAAAGAAACGAATGACCGTGGAGGAGTGCTTGGCTCATCCGTATCTCGAAGCTTACCACGATCCGGAAGACGAACCAGCTGCGGCGCCACTTGACTCAAGCTTTTTCGACTTTGATCTGCAAAAGGACAACATAACCAGAGAGGAGCTCAAGAAACTTCTGTAAGTCTGCAATGTACGATGGAGCTGGCTTGTCATTTTCGACTGACACACCGTTCTTGGATTGAACAGTTATGACGAGATTGTTACTTTCCGCACACCTTACACCGCGGGCGCGCAACCGATGGAAATATAGGCATTTAAGGTCCATGAAGGATATTAGGCAGTAGGTCAAGGCTATCGTGTACATCCCCACATCTGTAACCACGACAATTGTTGTAAAAGTTAGTGTTTTTTCGTCTTTCAGATGTAACCTATCATCCATACTAGCACATCATGCATCATGCACGTATGAGTTTCCATAGTTACATGGAAAGCTATCTTCTCCGTGATAGTCGTCTATAACAATTGGAAAGTGTCGTTCGGACGCCGGGAAAGTCTCGCCCGAAGAGTCGCAATCGGGTTGCCCAGATAACAGACTGAGACATTCCGAATCGTCAAGAAATCAAGCATTCCAAATTCTGAAGCCTATCACACAAGCGCCCAGGCCGCTGTCCCATTGCGGGCTGAGCCAAATTTACTAGGTGTCCCATTAAAAGTCGGCCTACATGGTTTCGAGCTGAAGATCCAATGAGTCAAACTGGTTCACCAAGTCTTCAGTGCTCATAGTGATGCCTGTAACCTGAAGATTATACTGTGTGGCATACGTTTCAACATCCCATTTCGAGAATCAAGTGAACGGGGTCACCCTTTACCCTTTACCCTCTTACAAGGACCTCGATCGCTCGCTGGCGGTGTCATATCCCACATCTGCTCACACCCGGAGCAAAGGTCCGCAACGGAACGGAACATCCTCCAATACTACAAAAGTGATAGATACCATCACACTCTCCGTCGCCAAGTCAGCAAGTTGATAACGGCCTACATTCACTTGCACTGAATCCCACCCTATCAGCTCAATATGCCTATCAGCCACTCGGGAGCATCTACGCCTACAGCCTCGTCTCTGTCTACAATGTCTCCGCTTAAAAGCAACTCTCGAGATGCAACAGCACCATGGGTAGTTCAAAAGTTTGGTGGAACATCAGTTGGGAAGTCTCTAAACAACATCGTTTCCATCGCAGAGTGAGTTCATTAAGAGCCAGGCTTGTCAGCTGCGTGACCGCTTTTCTAATCTCCCGTTCATAGCTCGTATTTGGCACAACATAAAGTAGCTATCGTGTGTTCTGCTAGGTCGGGAACCACAAAAGCATTGGGTACCACCAATTTGCTGCTACAGGCGTCGAAGGAGGCTCTTCGCCCGTCGACCGGGGCTGCTAATATAGGTGGCAGCGGGTTAGCATCTGGATCGCAGACTCCGCTTTACCCCAAAAGAGTTGGCTCCGGATTTTTCGGATCAACTGCAACTGGAGCTGGTTCCGAAAAAGACAAGATGTCGTCCTCGCTCTCATCTTTGAAAGACCTCAAGATGACCGCCAATGGCTACTCGCGTTCAGCATCGCCATCGCCATTCCAATCGTCTGCACCCGTTCCAGCTTCCCCAACCACGGCACAAACGGACTCTGGCCGAGAAAGCCCAGAGTCTTTTCTCCCCGCCTTCCATGCTACTGTCGATATCCTAAAACGGGATCACATCGCTGCAGCAAGGGAACAGATCAGGGATGAAGATTTGCTGGAGGAATTGATACATGAGCTTGAAAGGGACTGTGAGAGCTTAAGAAGTTTCTTGGCTGCTGCGCAAGTGAGTTTGGAATGTTACTTCATCAGAAGGCAAATAATCTCACTGAGGTTTGATTACAGATCATCGACGAAATCTCCTTGAGAAGTCAGGATTCAATTGTGGGAATGGGCGAACGTATGGCTTGCAAAATCGTAGCGGCTGCACTACGGGATAGTGTAAGTGCCGCAAAAGCTCTTGCCCTGTAGCCCGTACTCATATCTCCTCCTGACTCATCCCAGGGTATCGACTCGGAGCTGGTTCTACTGGATAACATTGTTGACGATGCACTTGGTGGAGCAATCGAGGAAGCCGCTGCTGCTGCTGCCTCTGGAGACCAAGGAGCTGCCCAACTGGATCAAACATTTTATGACAAGCTCTCCGAACGCTTGGGGGAAAGACTTAGATTATGCGGGTCTCGAGTGCCTGTCATCACTGGTTATTTTGGCCCTGTCCCGGGATCTTTGCTCGCCCAGATCGGCCGTGGATACACGGATCTCTGTGCCGCCTTGTGTGCCGTGGGATTGGCAGCGGCAGAATTGCAGGTCTGGAAGGAGGTCGACGGTATATTCACGGCGGATCCTCGAAAGGTGCCGACTGCGCGTTTAGTGCCTATCATCACTCCCGACGAAGCCGCCGAGTTGACATATTACGGGAGTGAAGTTATCCACCCATTCACCATGGAACAGGTAATCAGAGCGAAGATTCCTATCCGAATCAAGAATGTCGATAATCCAGCTGGAGAGGGAACTATCATCTACCCTCAAGAATCGAGTGAAGTAAACGGACATACTGCTTCAGAAGCCTCGACTTCTGGTATTCCCACTGGAGGTATCCAAGCAGTGAAGCTGCCTACCGCCGTAACCATTAAGGACAACATTGTTGTCCTGAACATCCACTCCAACAGAAAAACCATTTCTCATGGGTTTTTGGCTAGGATCTTTGGAACTTTGGACCGCGCGGGAGTAGTTGTGGATTTGATCAGTACAAGTGAAGTTCATGTTAGTTACCTCATCGTACCCTTTCTTTCACTCCCTCGCGCTGATTCCGAGAGATATGTCCTCAGGTCAGTATGGCGATGCAGGATTTCAGTAACAAGAAATCGCTAGATCGTGTCGTTCGCGATTTAGAAAAAATCGGTCACGTAAGTCCGCTCGTCCGCTGGGCTATGCTCAAGGCTTACCAACTCACCTGTTCTTCGATAGATCACTGTTTCTCATGATATGGCCATCCTGTCACTTGTTGGTAGACAAATGCGCCATATGGTGGGTACGGCCGGAAAGATGTTTGCTACCTTGGCCGACGGTAACATTAACATTGAGATGATCTCGCAAGGGTCAGTATACATAACAGCCGTGGTCGCGTCTATAGTCGCTGAAGTACTTCTGTCCTTAGTGCGAGCGAAATCAACATTAGCTGTGGTACGTCTTCCCCATGCCAAAGTCATTTTCATCCATCTTACCTTTTCGATTCGATTACAGTCATCGACAACAGAGATTCCATTAAAGCGCTGAATTTAATCCATCAGTCATGTTTGACCGCCCCACCCGCCTCGATGCTAGCTGACTGTCAGTACCCTTTTGCTTATTTGATTTGATGTCTACGCCTACTAACGGCCCTTTGTCTTGTAGCGGGTATGCTGTAGGAGGGAACACAAGGCAAGGACTTTTGAACGCCATCTTGAAAATATCAATCACATTATCATTATCATCATCATCGTCATATCATCAACCATGATTACGTTCGGCTCCAACGCCGCTTCACAATAATGTCAAGTTCAGATTCGCTGTATTTACAGGTTCATCACCTTGTGTATCTTTAGGACGCAACGCAGAAGTAAACGTAATACGGAAAAACGCATTTGTAACCCTATCAAATACTATATATCGAATGGCCCTTCGTGCTCGACTATGGCAAACGCGTTTCAACGTTGAGGCGATCGCCACTCTCATTGGGCCGGAGTGCTGAAACATCCTTTGGACCTCCTCGAGAGGGTAGGAATGATACTATGGTAAACTGTATCGATCTGTCATCGTCGCGCCATCGCCACTGCGGTAATATCAATAGTGACTGACCTTACGTTGGCAAAACTGTCCATTCGAAGCATTAACCCTTGACATGGCGCGAACAACGAGCAAGAGCACAAGCAAAGGAGGGGGAGGTGAGTCGTAATATTCATCTTGAACGCTTCTTCTGCATTTCTCACGACCGTACGTTTGACCCTCGAAGCTACTAAAGCCAGCAAGCACACGTCTGCGAGCACAGCACAGAAACGCAAAACAGTCCCCATCGCCAAATCCGCGAAAGCACGTATCAAGGCACCGAAGGCGAAGATCAGTAAGAGTGACAAGAGTGAACAAGAGGAAGAGATGGAGACTGCTGAGGAAATTGAAGGAGCTTCGGAGGAGGAAGATGACATGGCTGAACAATCCCAGGAAGCACTTGAACAGGTTGAGCCTAATTTTCTGGAGACTCAACAGAAGGATGAGTGAGCCTGTTGTGGCCAACTTCTGACACAGGACATTCCTGATGGTGCTGCTTATTGACATCCAGGATGGCGGAACTGAAGGCGAGGCTCGAAGGTAGGACTGACACTAGTGAAGATTTGCCGGTGCCATTCTGAAAGTTCGCCTCGCTTCAACGACTTTTCTAATCTTAGCGAAAAGGATGCAGAAGCTGAAGAAGACAATGAACGCAAGGGTAGCGCAATTCGATGTCATCTTTACAGAGGCTATGGAAGAGGTCAAGCAGCAGGCGAACAATTCTTCAGCAGCCAAGGAATTGCAAGTAATGGTTCAATCATGCGAGGGTGTCACCTTGGTAGGGAGACTGATGATGTTCTTCACAATCCTGCAGACAAAGGAAATCGCAAATTTTCCAGGCTTTCATCTCGCAGAATATGCAGCTCCAAGAGACTTCGCAAGAGGAGGATCCGGAAGAGGTTGTAGACGGTTTGAGGGTGCGTCTTTTCTGCCTTACCTGTGGTCGGGAAACTGTGCCAATGTGAGTGGAGCTGCTTCCAATCCCTCAGATGGCATCGAAAGAAGTCGGGTCTGTATGTCGTCGATTTGCCGTCAAGGACCTTGCAATGTTCAAAGACACGTTGGCTGGTACAGATGAAACTAGTGAGTCAATACAACTCACGAGTCCCACAACAGCAAGTGATGGTCAACATCTTGATCCATCAGTCGCCGCGCGTCCGAAAATCCTTGCGCTGTCCGCTCGTAATGTCCGCAACCAAGTGACGGAGGAGTTCAGTGCTATCGCGGAGAAGACAAAGGTATGGGCGATTTCAAATCGAAGAGTCTTGTCTGCGAGAAATTAATCCTACCTATCGTGTTCAAGGTTCGGCTTGATGCGAAGAAATTCATGAATGCGCACTTCAAGGCATTGGCGAGATACGGCGCCGCATGAATACTAGTTCTCCTATTTCGCATGCTAGCATATTGTGGATGTTCAGACTCGTAGACGAAATTGCCGCTTTTGCTCCGACCAATTCTCAATTCACGACAGTTTCTTCTCGATACTGTCGTCGGATTGTATATGGAATTCAGACGGCAATGCACATCACATCGTGCCATATATCTATGTGTTACAGTTTAGCATTTTCGTTGTATGCCTTGACGCAGTTCCTCTTCTCTGTACTCAAACATGACTTGCGCAGCCACAAATAAACAGACGCAAGAGAATATAATGAATCCGATGCCTAGCGAAGCATAAAACAGGTCAATCGACATCTGATATGGGAGTTGATCTTGAAGTGACATACCGTCCCACGTTGCCATCAGCTGGCGCAACATGTATCTTACGCCGTCAGTACCGATCACAAAGCCAACCAGATTGGCTATCATCATCAACAGAATATTCAAGACGGCACCAAGAGCGCATACATGCCGATACCAGCTTGTTCCAGCAAACTGTGGTGAAAGGCGTCAACAAGATTTACATGAGCAATCCTGCACTGAGCACTTTACCTTGGCTGCCGGTAGGAGTTTTCTGCCGATAATTTCCGGCAAGATGAATAAGCTGATAAGCCATCCCCACGCCAGCAATCGGAAAGACAGGTCGTGCCATAGCGCGACAAATGTGAAGACCAGTGTGGTAGCCAGAAGAAGATTGTTGCCTCCTCCGAGAGGAATATAGATATATCTAGACCGAGAAGAGGTGAGTTTCGAAATGTGAAAAGTAAAGCAAGGTACAGCTTACTTACCGAACGGTCCATAGATTGTAGCTTCTATGCCAACTTCTCCAGAAGCCCAATGTAGAGTAGTTATTCGCCATACATCGGACCATGTTTTCCGGCGGATCTATCCCATCTGCTAAAGCCCAGAGGCGAAAGAACCGCCAAGGCACGAGCAACTGAATATCCAGCGACAAACCCGCACATCATTAATCAGCAAGATGATCTGTGTGCCCGCCATGGGGCCGCATCACAACTCACCTTGAGCCACACCACAATCAAGTTCCAAAAGCCAATCATGCTGAGCTCTGCCGGAGTATCGCCCTCCCATGCCCCTGCGTCCTTGATGGCAACGACATACATGTAGTGTAGGACGATCTCCATCGTAAGAATACACGAAAGGAACCGTAATGCGTAGGAAAGCAGTGCGCGAGGCGGTGTCGGTGCAGGCCTCTTGACCTGCCATGTGAAATCGTTAAAAGTCATGATGGGACCGGCAATGTATAACGCCGGGTATACTGCATAGGCGAAAAAGTTGACGAGCGAGTATTCGTGGATCGGAAGGCTCGTCTTGACGCGTTCTCTGTACCCGATTGGCGGTGATATATGCGTCGATGACGAGTGAATGGCAGAAGACGAGGTTGTGAGTTTATGGGAAGACGACGACGACGACGTCGTGGAGTCGGTCGTGGAATGTTGCTGTGAAGCCCAGTGGTAATCCATGCCGAATGATATCAGTCGTAACATGGTAATGTTGAAATTAACGTGCCATCGGGGAAGAAGACCAGAGTATCTATCCTGCCTGGACAACAAGGAGGAGTAATCAGCATATTTTCGTCAAGCATAACAGAAGCTGAATCGTACCAAGTTTGCAAGGGAAGGATGTATAGTTTCAAGCTTATAACCTTCGTAATAGTCGTTTGCAAAGAGCATCAAGCCATTGAACGTCCATACAAGTGTCGGTGTAAGCCACGTTGGCGCTCCATTGCCTTTGGTCAACCTGACCGACCAGCGGGTCAGGCCCCAGTTGAGCAGAACAATCAACCCGATCTTGACCGCCCCGATCCCGTGCAGAATCACTAGCATTCCCAACTCGAACGCAACGATAAATTGCGTCTTGCTGGCTGAGGGAAAAGCATGAGGGCGTATCAGGGTGAATGCATGGGATAAGAGGAGGTAGCTTCCTCCAAGGGCGAGAAGAGCAGGGATATTTTGACGAAAAGTTCGATACTGGGGATCAGAGATATCCTATACGACCACAACATGTTCAGACGTGAGTACTGTACACTGGATTCCAGAGCATACATACCACTTTGCGTCCTGGTATCCAGCCATCGCCGAGCTTATATGCGTAGTTGTAATAGTTTGGATGGGATTCTAAGAGGACGGCGTTCAAGGTATCAGATACTTGGTCGACATACTCGAGACACACATGTGGTGGGATGACTTGCCTTGGCTCAGCCTTATAGGCACCCACACCATCAAAGGTACCACCACAGCGAATATCAAGCCGTAGATTTTGAATTCAAGCGAGGACCACCGCGATGCCGACCTCGTGGATTTCCCGTAAAGCTCGGCCGACGTCGTCAAAGTTGAAGCGTTTGTATTAGCATCAGGGATATGGACGGTGAACTGGGTGACACCTCTTCTTCTATCTGTGGCCATTGAGGAGGTTGCGATTCCCAAGGAAGCGGCTCGATGTGCCGACGGAAGGTCGAGTCCGGAATGGCCCATGAAGAACGCTCGATCACACGGGGATGAAAGCGGCCGGAGCGGAAGGACAGTCGAGTCGGACGAGGAAGCTTCGTGATCACCGGACGGACGGGCATCTGCTCAATTTTGCATCCGCGATAGCCGAGTCGTTGCGACCGAGCCAGGAGCAAGTGGTACATATGATAGTGCTCATCTCGCTATTGCACTCTTACACTCCAGTGCACGTCGGCGTATCGTCAGGTCGACCCACCATCGTAGCCCGCCATCACGATACATGATACCCGTGCATCTTCTATAATTGATCTATGCGAGAACTGCGGCCGGCGTTGCCTACAGTCGCACGCCTGCAACATCCCTCCCTCCCCCAACACTAGCGAATCCCCTGACCCGAGTCGCCTTGGCCCGGTCCTAATCATACGCGCACTTGCCCCGCTCCCCCGCCCCTACCTCCGCTCTAGTCGGAGAAATACTGCACTTCCATTCCAATCGTCCGAACCGGGTTGGACGAGCGGGACGAAAAGTCCGAGACGACGCCTACGGAGACGAGGCATTTCCGTATTCGGGATTCGTAGAGCAAGGACACGAGCTGCAGTGCGGTATGTAGTTCGGGTTGGTCAACGCGAGCCAGTATGAGGCCAGGGGTGGGTGGGTGGAAGAAGCAGCACTTACACCGTTGCCTGATACCTTGGCTTTCAGGACTCCATCGCGATCAATATTTCTGTGCGGCTCGGTATGCGACCTCATGGCCGCCATGAACGACTTGCTTTCGCCTCCCTCGGCCGTCGTTGTTACGCATCTCTGCCCTAGTGCGCCCAGTTCCGCAACGCTGACTACGCCATCGTCGTCGTCGTCGTCATCGTTGTCAGGAAGGAACGAGGTGTCCCCCTGCGCGTCCGTATCCGCTGCCAACCCGGCCCGGAGTCCCCTCCACCCGCCCTTGCCCGTGCCACTGCCGATCCACCATTCGCCACCGATACACAGGTCGCTCTCGTAGCTATACACATTAACGCCGTAACGTGATGAAAGTGCGAGATGTGGGGATATTTGGGCAGAGTATGCGGTGGAGAGGAAGCCCATGAGCGGGTTGTACAGCAGGGTCAGCGTTGTTGGTGGAGATGGCGAGTGGTGGCCGTGGTATGTGGTTGACGAGGGAGGGATAGTGGTGAATCTCAAGCCGGTCGAGACTTTGCAGAGGGTTACCACCGCCGGGTTAGACTCGGTTGCGAATGAGAACAAAGGGGTCAAGAGCGAGCTCACCACCCAAACTGCGTTGTTTTCGGGAAAAGTAAATCTCCCCTCCGGCAGAGAAACGACCACGAAGTCCACCCTCCATCGCCTCTTCTTCATCAATTCTCGTTTGTTTATCCACCAACAGCTCCTGCGCCGTCGTCGTCGTTGACGGCGGCGGCGGCGGATGATGCCACCCTCCCGGTTCTTCCGCTGTCAACGCGGCCTCGGACATGCCGAAGTTATACAGTCCACGAAAACCGAGCATTCCATCCGTGGCGGAATACGTGTACTCTGCGGACCAACGACCGGTGTCTTGCTGTAAGCTGAGGATCATGTTCCCCGGCGGTGGCGGCGGTGTGACGATAGTGGATTGACTTGGACTCGAGGAGGAGGACGCTCCGTTCGCGCCACCGCCGCCGCCGCCGCCGCCATGAGTTACGGTGTTCCCCATGGCAGAGGTCCCTCCTTCCGATATACTACCTCCTGCGGTATTCGACGTCGCATTCGTGCCGCCAAATGCCCGCACGCCGGTCGCGGGACTATGCATAAACATCAAACTGGCCTGCAAGCCGGGTGTGAGTTTGGTCGTTGCGAGTGCGGATAGATGTAGACTTGGGAAATGGAGACGAGAGTAGAGGAGGTAGTCCCGTGCTGGAATGACGAGTTCTCCTGCGAGGTATTCTTCTGCAGCTGGGGAGGGACGCCTGGGCGGTGGGAGGACGCGGAAGTGGTCAACCATGCTGCGGAGGGGTACTATGCGCGAGGGGGATATCTGGCGCAAGTAGCGGGGTTAGTATACGCCGGGGCGAGATGCCGCAGCGGACTCACGCCCTGAAGAGGGATCGAGCTGGTGATATAGCTGACGGAGCCATTGAGTTGCGGGAGCGCATCGAGGGCGTAGGACGCGTAGAAGATGTCTGTGGGGGCCTTTGATATCTGCAGCGAGAGGGTCGGGGGTACGGTGAAGTCGCTGCAGGGCGGGTGAGACGGGGACGGGCGGAGGGACGGGGCGGGGCGGGGCGGACTCACAGGATGGCTGCGGGCGGGGAGGGGAGGGGGAGGAGGGGCGAGGAGGCGGGCGTGAGTGCAGGCCGGACAGGGACTGGGCGCGGGACTGACCGGACGAGCTGCGGGTGAGCGCGCCATAGAAGCTGTCCTCGTTCCAGCCGATGCCCGTGTGGTACGCGCGCAGCAGGAGCGTCGAGAAGCCGAGCATCCGGGGCACGTGCTCAGCAGCCAGGGGCAGGGTTTCATCCTCGCGCATGAAACGTGAACAGCACGTCAGGCCCGCGCGCGGACATGCCCGCCCATCTCCGCTGCGCGCCCAGGTGACGCCCGTGGCGTGTTATTGGCCCGCACGACTGCCAGCCCAAACACTCCCCTCCACCCAAAGCATCCCCGCCCGACAAGCTGAGCTCGTCCGCACCCAGGCTTCCTTTCACACGCAGAACAGGGACGCCGGACATCTCCGCCTTATATCCCTCGCACATCATGCCCGCCTCCCAGCTCCAGGCCCTGCTCAGCGACTTGACGTCCGACTTTCAGGCAAAACAACCCGCGGATATCGTTCAGTTTTGCGCAGATTGGTTCCAGGACAGGCTGAGGCAAGAGGTGGGTCCGCCGCGGCGGCCACGTGGGAGCCCGACTGACACTCCTCTTCCCCTCCAGCGACCAGCATATTCCACCGCCTCGACGTCTTACCCCTCCGGGGCGAACGCCGCACCATCATCACAAACCGGCGCCGCTCCCGTCACGATCAGCCGTGGACTTGGCAAATTCCCCAACTTCCCCGCCGCCATGAGTCTGCCCCCTGCCCCCACCAACGTCTTCAACGCGCACTTGACCCAACCTTCGCCCTTTTCCGAACATATCCCCTCCGACTCGCCGTTCGGACACGGTTCCACACCGAGCAGCACTCTTGCCCAGCGTCGAGCTACGTTCGCAGGTCCCAGCTTTGGTAACTCGCTCACGGGCGGCCCTGTCAGCGGCGAGTTCGGAGGTGTCTCCGCGCCCCAGAGTCTCGCTGGAGCCCCATTGGGAGAAGTTCAGGAAGAAGATGAAGATGCATTTACCGCCGGTCAGGGAACAGGAGGAGGAGGAGGGTTCCCCGACAACAGTTCCAACGTCGCGGGATCCTTTGCCGCGTTCTCCTTTACCGGAGGAAGCCCCGGTGGACTCGCCACACCCGAAGGATCACCATTCAATGAAGCCCTCACGCCGCCGTCGGGATTCGGATCATCCAACACATCCTCCTCTGTTCCTGCTGCCGCTGCCGCCAACACGACCACGCCCAAGTTCCCGCCTCTTGCACACTCGGCAGGCAAGGCGACGGCCCCGGCTGATGATCTCGTCATCCCGTCCTACGCGCTCGGTCGAAGAACATCCGTCTCGGCCGAATCCTTGGTCCCGACTGCCGCACTTGCAGCAACAGCAGCAGCAGCAAGAGGACATCACGAGGCGGATGAGACCCCGGGGAGCGCGGAAAGCCTGCCTCCGAAATCCGAAGCACAGCTCGCACGGATCAAACAATCCATCTCGAACAATTTCCTATTTAGGAATCTGGATGAAGAACAGGAAAGGGACGTGCTTGCCGCTATGCGTGAAGTCTCGGTGGATGCCGGACACGTCGTTATTGAACAAGGCGCCGCGGGTGATTACTTTTACGTGATTGAAGACGGTCAATTCGACATTTACGTCAACAAGCCTGGAAACGAGACCAGCGGCGGCGCAGGGGACAGTGAAAGCAAGTGGGGCAAAAAGGTTCATACCGCCGTTCCGGGAGGTTCGTTTGGTGAACTGGCGTTGATGTACAAGTAAGTGCCGTCGCTACGACCGAGCCGCCGTGCCCCGCGCTCACACATGCCCCCTTTTTCTTCATTCCCGCAGTGCTCCTCGAGCGGCCACCGTCGTAGCTAGCACCCCCGGCACTCTCTGGGCGCTTGATCGAATCTCATTCCGAACAATATTGCTTGACGTGAGTCTCATGATTGCCTTTTCCTTATCGAGGGTGGCTCCCTTCATGTCGCTGACGCCCTCCCCCCGCGCGGCCTGCCTATTCTCGCAGCACACTTCCCGAAAGCGAAGAATGTATGAAACCTTCCTTGCGACCGTTCCCATCCTTTCCTCGCTCGAAACCTACGAACGATCCAAGATTGCCGATGCGCTCGAGTCCAGGACGTACCAAGCCGGTGAAGAAGTCATCAAGGAGGGCGAGCCGGGAGATGACTTTTACTTGATCGAGAGCGGGGTCGCGCAGGTCGAGAAACAAGGGAGCGGTGTGGTAGCAGAGTTGAGCAAGGGTGACTACTTTGGTGGTTCGTACTTGTCTTCTCCGTACCTCTCCTTGGCCGCTTGCTAACCATATACGTACCTTTTCTCAAACTATTCTCCAGAACTCGCATTGATCAATCGAGCTTCCCGAGCTGCGACCGTTCGTGCGGCAGGCGGCGAGGGCGCCAAACTCCGTGTAGCGGCTTTGGGTGAAAAGGCTTTTACGCGACTGCTTGGGCCCGTTCGTGAAATCATGGCCAGAAAGGCGGGCGAGCGATATGGAACTGCCTAGAGGTAGAAGGAACGGTGGGCTTCGTTGGTACAAGTAGCGCATGCATGGTGTGGATGGTGTGAGGAGAGTAACGCTCGCGACGTGCAGACCTGATGAAGCGGTGGGAAGTTGTAGTGGAAAACCGAAAGGAGGATAATGAACCGGCAAAGAGTAATTTATGTGTATCACGACTAGAAATCTATAGCAAGCGAAACCTAAAATCAATGTAGAATCCTGTGTGTCGTACTGTAGGGTGATAGTAAACTATCCATCAGTCTCATCGACAAGATATGAAAATGATTGTTATGTCAACGGTGATGATCAGAAGCTAGTGACGCATGCCGGGCAAAATAAATAGGAGAATGACGGAATGCAAGCAAGCGAGAATACAACAAAGTACTACAAGGGTGGATTGGTGTGATGGATCTGACAACGCCGGGCAATAACGTAAAACGAACCGCCGGATCATCTTCTGCCTCCCGAGAGATTTCCACCATCATCGATCTGGCCGGTGATATAACTGCGTATCTGTGCGAGGATGTCGTTCTTGACGGGATCTGGCAAGGTATCTATACGAAGGGAAACGACATCACGTCGAAAATCCTCTTAGTTCCGTTATTGAGCGGGATATCGATGGTACGAATGAACCTCGGGAAACTGGAAAGCATACACACCGAATGCGAAATCCGCCGTGTTCTGCTGTAGAGCGTCGAATTTGAGTGGCTGCATCTGTCGTGCATGTTCTGGGAATACCAGGATGTAGTGAGGGTGACGGTCAAACAGAGTTATCAGCCGCGTCCGGCACACCCGTCACTTTCGTTGTTTCAGGCATTTTACGCACCCTTTGCGTGGCTCTTTACCTGATCCGTCCACCCGCTCTCTGAGAGCCTTGTTCGCAGCGTATCCTGTATGCTGAAGAGACGGCTGTCTATCAGGGTCTGGAATAGCCCATGAGGGAGGGAGCCGCAATGCTCACCGCTGCCACTCGCCGGATTTGATCATCCTATTTGCCAACCTGTGCTGCATGTCGTCGAGCTCCTTGTCCGAGGGCAAGGGCGGTGATTCTGCCATGGCTGTTGTGCTCAAGGGGTAATGGGGAACAGGGCCGAGGGGAGTTGGAGTGGATACGGTTTTTGCTTGGCAGCGTTGGCCCGATCGCACCCAGGCTGAAACATGGCTCAAGTTCTCGTATATTTGCAATGGCCTCCGCCATTTGCGTGCATGTCGGTGGCGAGCCCTCATCTTCGCCATGGAAACAGCAACATCGAAACCTGCCGACCAGCCTACTCCACAAACGCTGACAAGAAGCCCTTGGCAGATCGACATCCGCAGCCCCTCTCCTGCAAGTTCTGACAACCGAGGTGACGCTGCAGACGGTTCAGATGGTGATTGCAATGGGAATAGAACAGGTTGGAAGAAGGATAGATTATGGTTTGAAGTGAGTTCAAACGAGGCTTGCGCGGCGCGCTTCACACTATCCAGGGTATACTCACCTCTACCACGACCACAGTTGGATCTATCTAGCAGAGAGGATCTCGCAGAAGTGCAGATCAACCCGTTTACTATAGCAGCAAAGAACAAACGCAACAAGACGCAGCCTCTGCCTCCTAATGGATTGTATTTGGGGAATGCCTCTGACAACGCGAAACCAGGGCCGAGGATAACACTTAATCATCAACGTACAGGTGAGTACCTTCCATCGAAATCAACGACTCCGTTTTTGGCTGTAGATCCGCTAAGCATATGTCTTGATCTATTGATGGGGCCTTGATAGATAATTCATTGAGACCGGCCAAGATCACATCATCTCACCTCGGCCCCCTTCAGCGCACCGTACCAACTAACTTTCCGCCAAAGGATGCTCAGAAACAGGTCACTCCGCACTCCACCACGTCTGGCAAAGCGAAGAAACACGGACGAATACAGCAAGGCAAGAATGAGGGATATATGAAGCACAAGACAAGGACTAGCCCCGTCAGTTTCGGAAAGCTACGCAAGTATCCCTTGCACTTTTTGCCATTGACCTTGTACTATCCATTTACCCATTTGCGTCCCTATCTGTCCCCCTTGGCTTGCAGCCAAGATTCAAGAAGGATCAACTCACACGTTTCCGATTATTAAAGGCTTGCGACGACAAGAACAACTTGCAAAAGTTCAACAGCAGCGGAATACAGTGTCCTCTTCCCGTGATCTATCAAGTGCGGCATTACGCGTTCCGCACCTTCCTTTACAAAGCCAGGGCATTCGTACTCGGCAAATATGCGACGAACTCGTGCATGATATGGCTGAAACTGTCAAGCGGAAGCTGATGCCTGATCCTATTTCGTCGCAAGAGGGCATGGATACAGAAGTACGAAAAACGCCAATGGAATCTCCAGTCTATGATCAGGCGCGTTTTGCTAAATCTACCGTCGTGGAACGTCCAAGGCCCAAATCATATGCGTCAATGAATGCTCCTCTGACTATGCCTTTTGCGTTAACATCTGAAACCAGTTCGACGGCGCGAAACTACGAAGAACATGCCTCCTATCAGTCGCAAGTAGCTCCGCATCAAGATCCTGGTCGACCTTTCTGGGTCCACCAATCTCCTCCTCGGACAGATGATAGCTCTTTCCTTGCGACTCCCTCTGATTTTAGTGATCATCAATCTAGCTCTAGCAGACTGTCTCTTCAACACTCCCTGTGCCATGGACGAGGCTTCATGGCTACGTTTGATCATGTTTCTGAATCAGAGCATCATACCGAACCCTCACGCACATTAGGATCTTCTCGAGCGCCATTGCATCACCCTCAGTATGCCCCATCGTCTCTTGCGCTCTCTCGCCAAACAACTAGACCGTCATCGCATTTCACCGATCGTGCTCCTCAACCACAGTTTGGCCAGATCGCAGCCTACGGTAACGCCACAGGAAGAGGTCGGGCTGATTTGACAGATTCTAGTGAAAATGAAGATGTGGTGGCCAAGAACGAGGAGTGGTCCACTATACCTACCAAGCGCAAGAGAAGTTACAAGGAGACATTCAGCAGCACTCACTCCCAACCTTTTAGACTTCCCGGCATATTCTCTGACTCGTCTTCCGTACTCAAAGGAAAAGTCAATCCTAGAACACCGTCGTACCGGAGTAACGATAGTGCAACCGAGGTGGTTGTGCCCCTCCGAAGGCCCAAAATCACATTGTTTCAGCCAAGCCCGCCAAAACCATCTCCTTTAGACTAACAGCGCCACGCTTCGGATTGCATCCCTTGAACTCTAGAGAGGTTATCGAATCTAGCTTCAGAACGCACAGAACCCTCAGGTCTCAAAACTAGGAGATAAAACTACATGGACATACTGGCAACTGCGGTCGGATTAGTTCTCGAGAACAACTCCGTTTACCACCAGAGCTAATGTGAACCCAAGGAAGGCCTGTCGCTCGGTAACGCCACTTCACCGGACAAGATGGGACCGCTCACGGGATAGCCAAAGTATTGTTTCAAGGATTTTTATAGCTCTTTCGCGCTAGTATTGCAGTACTTCCAATGTATCCGTTTTATAACGCGTGTACTCATTATAGTGTATAAAATGCACCCTTATGTACAAGCCGATACAACAGCTGGAATCCATACAACTTACACACCAATACAAATCTAATCTCTTCTTCACAATAGCTACACTTTCTGACGCTTGGCTTCATTCGAATCTGTAATCGCAGCTGAGGTCGAGTCCGCTGGCCGTTTCCCGAGTACTGAAGAAGGGTGTTGTGAAGCCATAGTGGACGGTCTAGGGATGGGTGGCCTGACAGATGGCGTGGTCCCACTATTCGTCGCCGACTGGGCAGTTCGAACTGGAATAGCGTTCGGAGGGATCACGCCTGTACTAAGAATTTGTGTGGCAATGCCGATGTTGACTTGGGAGCCAACCTGTTTCAAATATTGTAAAAGAACTTTCGCATTGGCGGACTGAGCGCTGTTCGTTTTGATGGCAGACTCTGCGAGTTGAGTAATCTTGCGCAGGGTTTCCGGGTCTAGCGCTGGCGTAGGCTGTGGCGGCCGGGGAACATTGCCGCCGCCATTGACTGGACGAGGAGCAGGTCGTACGCCTTGGCCACCAGGTATGCCGGTTGGCCGCATGCCGGGACGTACCGGTCCGCCGTTCGCGAGAGGTCGCACAACGGCGCCGGGTCTCGCCAGTGCTGGACGGGGTCCAGGTTGCAACGGTCTCACTTGACCGGGAACTGGACGAATGCCCTGAGGCCTCGGTGCGGCAGTACCAGAAACAGGTCGGACGGGTAGGGCTCCGCTGGGACGAGGAGCTGCCGTTGTCACTGTCGCCACAGGTCGAGTTGCTGGACTACCCGTCCTCGGCAACGATGATGGACCCAGCTTCTTTACTTTCTCCTGCAACCATCGCAAGACATACGTCCGTAAGACCTGTATAGCGCTCTTTGTCGGCAAAGCCTGCATTTGCGCCAGTTGTTGCTTTGAAAATCTGCCAAAGACGATGGGATTGAGGATAATGTTGTTATTGTCGTAAACATAGGGCGGCTCGGGCAGCAAGTGTTTGAGTTTGATGTCAACCGATTTGAGATGCGGCGGGATGGCGCCAAGCATGAGAGGTATCTGCCGGTTTAGAGGTACCAGTAATGGCGGAATGAGGCCACTCAGCACCGACTCCACGCCGTAAGCAGGCGCATTTCCTCCCCCTACCGAAGCAGCCGGTTTGTACTGATCAGTTTCCGAATCCCGCCTGTATAGCTTGTCGGCTGGCCTTTTCGGCTTCGCGATCTTGGAAAATGTAACAGCTTTCTCGGCTTCGCGTCTCAGTCTCGCTTCTTTCTGTTCAGCAGCTTTCCGCTCCCGTTCGACCAACTCTGGTGCATGGACCGGATCCAGTATCCATACGGATCCCTTCGATTCCGGATCATCTTCAGGAACTCGCGGCACTTTCAGGAATGCCTTGTTCAAAGAAAGATTGTGACGGATCGAGTTCTGCAGAAGTAACGGCATTCATCAACGTATGTTATATCGGCTTGCAAATCGGTCAAGCTTACCTGCCAACCTGATTCAGGATTCATTCTGAACCATTCCCATTCGTTGGCAACCCAATCGCACACCTGACCGAGTGTACCGCGACCACGATCAACACCTGCAAGAGCTCGGTATATGATGGTTGCATATGTAAGGTCCGGTTTGATAGGCTCGGGACCAATGAAAGGCTGGCCATCCAAACCCAGAAGCGGCGTAGTGCGTTTCTGAGAAGATGGGTCCAGCGATGGCGACCGAGAGGGCGCATCTTGAGACAAGACCGATGTAGCTCTGGTCGGGGTTCTGTCTGGAGACATCATTCGGAAGCCGTCCTGCGGGGCATGATAACTACCCGGATTCATGTGCGGCTGCAAAGGCGGACGCTGCTGGAGTTGTGGTGGTCTCGCTAAAGGGCGCATCGGCTGACCTGGACGCACGGGTCTCATACCTGGGGGCAATGGTCGCATAGGCATGCCTGGTCGCATTTGAGCTTGGATGGGTGGCACAGAACCCGGACCTGGACGCATTGAGGAACCTCCCGCCGGACCTGGTCGGATCCCTTGCATTCCCGGTCGCATCGCTATTTCCTGAGCACCTGGTCGCGGGGGTCGAATCGTGGCACCCGCAGCAGGAGCATTGGCAGCGGAATTTATCGGTCGGAAGCCATTCGCCATCGGTCGCGGCGGACGTACCCCAGGCATACCAGGACGAAGAGCAGGCCGTATATCGATTTGGCCGTGGCCGGTATGCATGGGCCGCGGCATCCCCGGTCGAACACTCGGTGGAAACGCAGCTCCAGAGGTACTTGCAGTATTTCCCGCGATGCCCGCTCCTGACGAATCGTGACCACTGATCGAGTATTGATCGGCATGGGTGTTTTGCAAACTCTCCATTTTGGCGAGCATGCGTTCTCTTTCGAGGGCTTCGGCCTTCTGCTTCTTCGCTGCCTTCGCCGCCGCCGCATCCGCTTTTGCTTTAGCCTTTTCAGCCTTTTCTTTCTCCTTTTGCGCTAGCTTCTCAGCCTTTTTACGCTCCTGTTCTTCTTTCCGGGCAGCTGCCTTAGCCTCTCGAATCCGCGCAGCCAAAGCCGACTTTTCTGCTTTCGTAAGCTTGATTTCGGGTACCGGTTCCATTCCATCTCCATCGCCGTGTGTAAGCGAATTATCCATTGACGAGAATATGCCGTTACCAAAGGGAACACCGTTAGAAGAACCTTGAATTTGCAAAGGCGCAGCTTCTTCACCCATGGGAGCCATCGAACTCGCGATAAGGTCTTGGACAGCTTGAATGTCTGCTTCTGTCGGAGGGAAGACATGCGAGTCGGGAGGTGGCAGATCATCAACCTGCATTCCTGGTGACGCTTCGTCATTGAAATCATCGAGATGTGGCGTTGAAAGTGAAGTAGGTTTCAGGGATTCGTCCACCTTGAGCTTTGAAGCAAGTGTCTCCTCTTCACTCTCCTCGTCACTGTTGGCCGAAATACCTTCGCGTCCCACCGTCGTGTCGATGTGCGTCAGGTCCTGCACAACCTTCTCATCCATGTCAACATTGACCTCTTCTGCTTTGGGGGTTTCGTTCGTTTCCACCGCAATCCCTTGGTCATCCTTCTCTATCTCGTCCTTATTGTGCTTTGCTGCTGCCTCTTCCTCATCATCGTCTTCTGCTTCATCCTCCTCATCTCCTTCTTCATCGCTTTCCTCTTCATCGGAAGAGCTATCCTCACTGTCCGATACACTGCTGAGAGAACTCGAGTACTCGACTCCTGATTCTGGTGACGATGACATCCACTGTTTTTCGCTCGCGCATCGGCTACATGAACAGACACTGTTCTCTTCGGACATGGCGGCATCGTTATCGCTAGCCGAGAATTGATGATCGGCTTCTTCGTCGTCGCCTCCTCCATTGTGCTGGAACTCATGGAGCCTGCATTTCTTACACTTTCGGCCCTTGCGATGCCTAGACCTGTAGCCATAACCTCCATTCTTGCCCATACCTGCTCCCATGCCGAATAAGCCCATACGTTCGTCTTCCCATTCCTCACGATTGGTAGAAAATGCGTTGAAAGTCGCGGGTTGACGGAATAGATGGTGCAAATCCTTCTCGTTGTCGGGTGTGGCTTGCTGCGATACGGAGGCAGTGTTCACATTACCGAAGGGAAGTGATGAGGCAGAAGGACCTGGCACAGCGTTTTGGTTGAATGGAATTGGATAACTTGCTATGGAAGCAGGAGGAAGAATAAAGTAGAATGTCCTAGTTGATATCTGTATTTTGGTACTGCCGTCATGAAGACCTTGTCAGCTTATTATAGGTAACCCCGCAATAATAGACACGTACTATGGGCCTAGAGCAACTCGACTACCCTTCACCTTGAACACGTCGTCGACCCAAGCGCCATTTCTCCCTAGCACGTCCAGGTAGAACTGTGACAACGTATACGAATAACTATATACGAGTGTTTTAGTCCTATCATATTCAGAGCCAAACTACCTACACTCACCCAATACGCGCATGCAAGCGACTGACACTCTTCAACGCGCCCAAGTCTACATCCACTTGCCTCTCATCCTCGTCCTCGACCTGAGTTTGACCACGACCTTCCATTTCTCCATCGTGTTCATGTTCTTGCTTGACGACCGGCAATTCCTCTTCCTGCTTCACTGGACCGTGATCTGATACCTTTCTCGAAACACTTGGATCTTGGAGATCGTTTTCGATTGGCGGTTTAGCGATTTCTTTAGCAGGCGGGACTTCAGGTGGCGCGCTCCTCTTTCCCTGCTCTGATGCATCTTCCCCTTCAATGTTCTTTGAGATGACAGCGTCATCGTGAAATGACATTGCAGAATTGACCTTTTCATTGCGTTCTTGTTCCTGGATGTCAGATCCCTGGATGTCCATCTTTTTGGTATCCCCTTCGCTTAAATCGACCTTTATGCCAGTCGAAGTCCGACGTTCCTGCTGCTTGGTTCCTGCTCTCTTCAACCGATTCACTTTTCTACCGATAGTGACATCCAGCGTTTGCATATAATAAGAGAACGCCTCTTTGGGCCGATATTCGCCATGAGGACCCGAGGTCTGCGCCGGGGGAGCCTCGAGAAACTGGAGTTTGTAAAAGGCAGTGATTGGTTCTGTGAGAGCGTGATCGATAGGCAAGGGAGGATTGTTGGCGGGAGGCGTTTGTACCATGGCTGCAGCGACTGGGCCTGAGCCATGTGGGGGGTCCTGAACGCGGAGAGACATGGATGATTAGCGCAACGAGCTCTTGTTACGAAGGACGACATTAAACTTACCTCCTGGTGTAAAAGCTCTTTGTCATCACACCCTACATATTGTCCTTTTGGTATTGACGTGAATAATACCTCCTCTGACATCGGAGCCAAGCCCACATCATTGATTAAAACTTCTTCGTTCACGATTTGCACTCCTGTTGGAATAGGCGTCTCTTCCAATGGCGGTTCCGCTTGTGACATGCGTCCACCGGGAGCAGGAGCCAGATTGAGTTCCGAAAATGATCCAGTATGTATATCGTGGCTTGTGGTTTCGATTCCGTCCGAGAAATGCGGTCCGTCATCGTAATCTGCTTGATCGTGACCGTTCATAGCCTCATTATGATTCTGTGGTATGGAGGAAGAAGCGTCGAGCTCTTGATGAATTTGATGTAGGTCAAACGTTGGTGCTTCCGCATCATGATTGTGAAGAAGTTCGTGATCGCCGTCAGGACGTAACTCGTGCAGATCCAGATGCGACATCCCCTCGACTGGCGAATGGTGATCCTCCAGTCCGATCCCCATACTCAAGTCTTCCTCCATGCCCATCCCCAGGTCCACCGCATGGTGATCCTGTGGAACATCGACCCCAGCACTTCTAAGAAAACTGGCAACATCGTGGTCGTGATCCTCTGCGACATGTAGAATCTGAGACGGAGATTCCTGCAAATCCGTTAACTCCATAGTGTCGTATACCTCTCCGGAGGGTTGTGCGTCGTTGTCATCTGGTACCGCGGTATGCATCGGAGCATCATCCAGAGAAAGTTCCCCAGGGATCGATTCTTGCTCCATGTCGACAAGTGTCTACCTGAATCGGTACGCGGTACTATCGGGATGTTTACTTTTGAGGCGGGATGTTGTTGACACCTGTCGACGCGACCAGATAACCACTACTGCGTAAGCATCGACATCGCGATTTTCGACCGGTGTGAGTTTGAGACTCGACGTCGACGATGCGGGACGCGACTAAGCACTCGGCGACGTTATTGGCCTTGTGAATGGCGATTTCAGAGTATCACTGACGGAACGCACCGGAATACGAGCCGTATCGCCCTCACTCGATCGTTTTTCGAAAACTTAGGCCCTAAACGGTAATCAACCGGGGGCACCTAGCTGGGCACCGGAAGCGGGTGCAAACTGCCCGCCAATGTGCTGTCATGTTTCCCTCCTCGATTCAACAGAGGCAATGGAGCCCTGTTACTGCAAGCTTCCAGGTAATGGACATCATTCTGGCGGGAAGAGCAGCCGACTCAGGCCGCGGGGCACACTGCAAGCTCATCATGGTATGGCAGTGGATCGCAGATGGTCACCTTGCACGATCAAGGAAATACATGCTTGACTTTGGGCGCCGCGCTTTCCAGCTCCTCTCCTTACATCCCTCTGTAATGCGCTCTTCTTAGAGTAGGCACAAGGCCAATATGTTGGCCCTCAAATGCCCCTATTAAGCTACTACTTTGTACTCCCTGAGAACAACAACGTCCATGCACCGCAGCCAAAGCCAAACCCCAACTGAAACACGCAAGCCTTTCCGCTCAAACAATAACATCCGGATCGCGAAAAAATAAACAGAACGGGTAATTCACCGCTTGTCTGAGCGGGACAACGGAAACGGAGAACGTCACTCAACTATTCTTCTGCACATTCCGGTACAAGGCATCACCCTCCCGTGGCCATTACTTATTCTGATTTACCTCACCTCGACTATCGACGGTCACACATCCATTCTTCTGGGGCCTTTACATACCATACATCTCTAACTCTCCAGCTCAAAGGGACGCCAAAGTGGAACAATCGTAGGGCATTAAAGATCAACAGGGATCATAAGAGGGGATCGAGGCATATACCAAGATGTCAGGTGAGTTTGAGCAACATACTTTCACCTTACGTGCGCCTGGCCATGGCTTGGTTTGCGGCAGAGACGCCGCGGGAGATCGAAGTGGCCATGAGCCATCCTTTCAGAAAGACGGAACGTGAAAACAGGCGTGCAAGAACGATTGACACCCGTCATGCGGGGATAGATTATTTCGATGTCGGGCGAAATGTTCTCTTGGTCTACCACACAGTCCAGTTGCTGATTGCTTCGCTATTCCCTGTGACCTCGCCTTACCATCTTGCAATCCGTTTAGCTATCTATTCCGTGTACGTTCTCGCCATGTTGGAGGCATCAACCAAGTATCTTATATATGTCGCATCTTTCCATGCAGTTTCACATCCCCTCATCATGCGCCCATGCCGAATCACCTACCGACTCTGATCATTACCCCACATGGTAAGCTTCATTTGGGTCTTTAGGCAACGGCTGTCAGAGCATCGACTGATCGCAGATTCCGTGGATTCATAGGCCAACCTCATCAGATCCTGTACTCTTACTTGTAAGTTGAGAAAAAGTGAGACCATCTCGGTAAAACCTGACCTGACATCATCACCAATGATATAGGCATACCGAATATGTAAGGAGGCTACCGTTATCCACCTCTTAACGTGTTATTTATCCCATCCTGTCTTTCAGAACGCTGTCAACTACCTCCTCACTCCTTCACCCCAAGGCGACCTCTGTGTTGCCAAACTGTTCCCCCCAAATAGAGCACGCCCCGGACATGCCTCTGATTCTGGTCATTCCTTATCACGAAATAATATCGTCAAATGCGAAGCATCCCGAGACTTGCGATGGACCATCGAGAATACCGGCATCCGCTCCCCGATCTATAAAATCGTCAATTCGGATGAAACTCCCCTCTACCAAATCTCTAAGCCGAATCCCAACGCCGATTTCTGGACCATGTTCTACTTTGCGTATGCAGGACATCAGATTCCGCCGAAGCGTGTAGAGGTGAGCGTAAACTGTCGACTAAGGTGTAGACAGATCCGCACAGCTAATACCTGCTTGGTACACGGATAGTTTGGTAAAATCTCCAAGAACGCACCAGAGAAGGGCGGCGGTACTAGGATCACTGTGACCGGAAAAACAGAAGATGAAAAGAAAGTTTGGCAAACGCTTGGGGAAGGCAACGAAGATTGCGTGGAATGGGTGATTGCTTGTGCCTGTTTGAACTTGCTTGAGTGAGTCTTTCCGCACAGCCCTGTCATAATTGAATATTGAGAGTCTCTTCCATCGCTATCAGTGACGAAATCATTAAAGCTGCAGAGAAAAAGGCAATGGGAGCTGGACCGGCATCGACCGGTGCTGGACCCGCCTTAACAAGCGGCCCTGCAGCAAGTGCTCCGGCCGCTACCAGACCGACGGCATCTACTCTTCAAGCGCCTGCTGCTAGAGCACAGCCCGTTCGCTCCAATCCCGCCATACCACCCTCACAAGCAGCGAGATCAGGTATTCCTCGCCCAGGACACGGTATCAGCAGACCTGCTTCAGCTGAACCACCTAGTCGGAATGCGTACCCAGCTGGACCTCGAATGCCTGCAGGCTCGCCGTCCGGAAGCTCTTCCCAAGCGAGTCGTCAACGTCCAAACGGCCCTGTTCCTGTTCAAACGGATCCTCGATATCAACAACAAAGTTCTGGTTATGGCCCTCCGCCTCCAAACAGCGCTCCGCTTCAGTATGACCCGCGAAGGGCAGGAAGCGCGCCTGATCCGCAACAACATCACTCATACAGTGGATATGCACCCCCTCCGAACGCTCAGCAGCAGCAGATGATGTCTCGACAACAACAGGCTCCTCCTGCGCAGATGCGAGGAGGCCGTTTTTAAGAATGGAAGATCGGTCTCATCGGTACACCTTCATAGGCATTAGCATCAACACGGAAAAGGAGTTTAGGCCAGAACATAACAAGCAATATACCCGCGTCTCACGCCACACATTCACTCACACTTTCTTCACCGTTCACCACCCGATCTTGCATTTCTTCCTAATACTCAATGGATATTGCTTAATCGTCTCGATTCGTTACAAAGCGAAGCTCAAAGATTGGTCATATTAATTGTTACTTTTCTGCAAGGGGAAAAGCGTTCTCTACTTTATATGGAATCTCTGCTGGATATGTACTTGAAGAGCTTCATGTCCGTTGCTCCGGCGATTGGGCCAGGTGGGCGAAGCCTTGCTATAAGAGTATACAAGGGAACCACGATATACAACTGATTAAAGCGTAGAGAAGTACAGACTTATACAACTTGAGGGGAAATATTCTCACGGGACCTATGTGGCTGTTCTGCTCGGATGTGCTTTCGTCGCGATGGTAGTAGTGGGCGGCTCTTTCTTGTATCCATCGCCAAATTCCCTGTTTTGCGATAGTGCATTGCTTGATCAGCCAACTTGTTCAAATTCAAGAGTGTTCAGGTTACACACCATCTGAAACAGTCGACACAGTCATCCTCGGGTTC
The DNA here is from genome assembly GCA_030039265.1 of Naganishia cerealis. Classification (NCBI taxonomy): domain Eukaryota; kingdom Fungi; phylum Basidiomycota; class Tremellomycetes; order Filobasidiales; family Filobasidiaceae; genus Naganishia; species Naganishia cerealis. Next base: position 92,439 of record JASBWR010000016.1, on the reverse strand, counting down.
TGCTTGCGGCACAGCATTTGGGTTTCTCTTCTTCTTCTTGGAATCGCTAGGGTTGTCGTCCTCTTCATGCCCAGAACGTCGGCGCGAACCTCGTCCGGGCCATCCCCACAGACTTGACCTGAATGTAGCAGATGATTGCCCGTCGTCGTCACCTACCGAGGTACTTTCCGAAGACGGGGCATCCCAATCCTCATTCAAGACTCGGTTGATGATCTCGGTTATTCTGTGAGTACGGACGTCCACGGCCCAGCCCTTCTTGCCCACGGTGTCATAGACAATAGATTCCCCCAGATGACAGCGACTCTCTATGGCCTGTTGGGAGAACGCAGCGTAAGAGTACAGCTTTCTCCGAACAAAAGGTAGAGCTTACGAATCCTGCAGCATAACAACCGCCTACGTCGGAAGACCGCACAGTATCAATACCCCTACGTATCATTGGCATATCATTTATATTTCAGTTACTCACTATAAACCCCTGTGCAAACACCCATCGGTATCGGATCCGCATTGTGGTACACATGAGTGATGCCCATTCTGTTCATAGGTATCCCGGGGGGCAAAGGTAGATGAAGCCGTTGAGCAGCAAGGCGGTCGGCAGGGGCTTCGAAGGCAACTACCGGAGCCCCAAACGAAAGTCCAATAAGTGACGATAGAGCACCGCCGAGCTATGCGATGAGATGTACTTAAAACACGGGAATGGAGGCACGAGTAGTAAGGAGGAGACCTACGGAATGGCCCGTCAACCAGATGCTGGCATTTGGATACATGAAAGAAACGTTGTTGTAAAGGTTCTGTGGCGATAACAGCTAAAAATTATCAGATTCACTGAAGTGTGGAAAAGTTCGAGGCGTTTACTGACAGTTCCAACGGCGGTGTACACACTCTCCCCAATTAACGCATTTTCCAAACAAGTTTGTTCACATTTGTAACCTCCCGCATAACAGTCGCAAACTGGCGTCCAAGAGAAATCAACTCTTGCACAACAGCACGAGAAGAGAAGATTGTCCTACACAAGATAAGGGTAAAGTTGTCAACAAAAAGTGTCATCTCCTGATCGGTAGCGATGCTTACGTTGAATTTGTCGTTCTTCGTCGTGGGCCCGCCAGAGCCGAGAACGCCAGCCGAGGTCCCTTTGATGCTGATCACCACTGTAGAATTGGTGTCATCCGCGAACTGGTTGGAAAGGGTATATCCTCGGTCATTAGGGTCTTTCACGGCAACAAGAAGAGAGAGATGTGGAGTACCCACAATGTGACCTCTGAGACCGTCTGCGTCCTTTTCCCAGCCAAAGGGCGTTGTCTAGGGCAGAAAGCACGAGAGGATAAGTATGATACGACGACATGTCACGGAAGAGCTTGAAACTCACAGCGTTCCAGTTGTCCAACGGATACCACTCTGGCGTATCAGGTTCTATGTAAGCATTCGAGCTCATCATCGCCAAAGACAGAAGCGTTTCCCTATCTGTGACATCTGGCGCCTCGACTTCCATTTCCTCCCAGTCCGGAGCCGATGATAAGAACAAAGATCTCTGTGAGAACGTCAGGTTCCGCAGAGAACTCGGGGAAGGTAGATGTCGGGGGCGCATGATAGGGATTCGCCGTGTGCGTAATACGAGTGGCGGTGGATCAATGGCTTGTTCGCCGACCATCGGCTCGACCGCGACGTCGGAATCGAGGGCGAAAGATCTCATGTCCTGCAGACTATGCCTTTCTGATGCATCGTGCCATAGCAGTGCTTGACTCTTGGGATGAGTCGCATGAGCCTTGATCGGTCTGAACGTCCTGAGATCGGTGGTGGTTGCCGAGACGGACGAGGTGGAAGCGGGAGACGAATCGGCGAAGAGAGGTAGTAGACGTGCGATTACTGGGGGCAAGTACATTGCGGAGCCTCGGAGCGAAGGCGAGCAGAGCAGCTGCAGCGGCGTGGGCCGTGAAGAGCGTCTTGAGGCGACAAGCTGACGAGGCGAGTGATAAGGCGGGGCCGGATGCAAACGAGCGGATGCAAAGTCCGGGTGTTCCGTCCTGGACAGAACCACCACTTGCTCAGGAGGATCGAGTCTGATGGCAAGGATAGCTCGAGGTTCCTCGCAAAGCGACTGCAGCCAACCCTCGCACGGCCTCAAGTCGAGAGTCTCCTGCAACATCTCTATCGCAGCGGCCATGAGCAAGTTCTCGCAACTTCCAGGCTTCGAAAGCGAGCTTGATTCGTCATCTAATTCTCTGCACAGCGGAAGAAGGGTTCTTATCACAGGTATGTCCTTTCTTACACAGGATGACCTCTCTTTGTCCGTCAAGTTGACGCTTGCGCCCTGCTTGTAAATTTCCCACAGGCGGTGCAAGCGGTATCGGAAGACAGGTAGCACTGCGATATGTGCAGCAAGGGTAAGCCCGCTTTCTGTAGCACTGACACCGTCGTTCTTACTTTGCCCGTCACTTATAGCGCTAGGGTCGTGATTGGCGACCTTAGTGTTGCTGGCTGCCAAGAGACTGTACGATTATGCGGAAAGACGGGATATGGCGGGCAAGTCATACGAGTATTTCTGGCGGCAGCGTCGCAACATCCTGACGACTGCTCTCGCTTCTGAAAGTGAATGCCTGACGCCGACAAACCCCTGCGATGTTACCTCAAGGGCCTCAACACTAATGCTATTCGCCTTTGCGAGAACAGCTTTCGGTGGACATCCGCCAGATATCGTGATCGCAAACGCAGGAGTCAGCGAAGTAGGGCACCTCGAGGATGACATTGTGCTACGCAATGAATACGGGGTATATCCCAAAAAGCCCTTGCAAGTCACTTTAGACGTCAATCTCGCTGGAGCAATCCTCACGGCGGAAACGGCAGAAAATGTATGGGAGAAGGATACCCTTGAGCCAGGGCATCAAATGGCACGTCAGCGCAAACTGGTTTTAATATCATCCATGGGTGAGTTCTTCTTGTCTGTATGAGCGATCGCAACTCATGTATACTTTGTATTCCAGGAGGATGGGAGGGCATACCTATGGGGACGGAGTATAGCATGGCCAAGCACGGACTCTTGGGCTATTGGGTAGCTCTATCAGCAAAGCAAGAAAGTCGCAAGGACACCACGTTCTCGTATGTCTACATCTTTTTTTTACTATTACTATCAACCCTTTGTAAATTCTGCCCCATTTTCAGTTGTCATGCCATCTGCCCATTCTTCGCTGGTGAGTCCATCCGTCCCTCGAGCACGTTGTGACGTTTGAATGCTGAGACTGGGCGTTATTCAGCCACTCCAATCCTTGACACAGCTGTAAGTTCTCTTGCAATAAGAAACGGGATCCTATCAGATCTGACTGGAAACACATCCGGGGCGATTGGCCGTAGATATTATTAGCTCTAGCGGGTATCCCTAAAACTACTCCCGAAGATGTCGCGCATGCTATAGAGGCTGTGGGAAGAGATGCCCCTGTGGGCACACAAAGGTACGCCAAAATAAAGTTTGCTCCTGGGTATACGTTCCCCTTAACACATAATTGCGCGCGAGTTCTTTTAAGTGAGAATACAGCAGTCTTGCTGCCGGATGATAGAACGCCGCTGGTGATCCGTGCATCCGACTTTGATCCCCTGAGTAAAGATATGTACGCCCAGTTGACGACAATACTGAACCATCGACAACCGTAAGAAGTGTTTCGGGCTTTGCGGGATCCACGAGCTGTTGGTTCCCAGCTAACGGGTTTTATGGCTTCCATAACAGGCAACCAGGCGATGCTGAGTACAAGAGCACAACAGTGGTTGATATCAAACAGGCTCTTGCGCATAACAAGCAGGCAAAGCCTTTGCTTGTACGTCGATTGCAACTTCGTTCTTGCTTCTCAGCTAATCATGTTTGCTTCTCTGGCAGGGCGCAGCCATAGCGGCGTTTGCCGTCAACATACTCGCCAAACAGCTTTCTGCTTTCCATAACGTAGCATTCGGGTTCCTCGCTGCAGCTGTGATTTCTTATGTCACGCCGAAGGCAAAAGCGAAGGGAAAGAATGTGTAGACCTGGAGCCTGGAGCCTATAGCTTAGACCATATTCTCGGAGTCTTGTGTACATATATAGCTCGTTGTAGAATACAGACATTGGTCATGTTTGAGGAGATTACGTTATGTCTTTTATTTAGTCCTCCCCACTACTATGACTATTCTGATTGGGATCTTTCGCAAATTCAGGACGCGCGTCCAATTAAAAATGGCTTCATCCTGTTTTGAACAATTCTGCCCGAACAGCGTTCTTCTTGTGTCTTCCACTAATTACATCGTGATTTAACTACTTTTTCCTTTTAGACGGACCTGAAGAAAATGCTCGGAGCATCAGCGTGGTACCTAACGGGCGCTGATTTACTTCGGCTTGAGCGAGCGTAGATTCGAGGTCGATCTAAATATAAAAGAAGTTGAGCTACACGTATAGTCCAGGTGATTTCGGCAGGCAACGAGACACTCACCGTCTCGCTCAAATCGTTCGCGTATTTTAGCACTTCGTCAAACTCTACCAAGTATCGAATGATCACCTCTCGATGTGAATGCAAAATGGCAAGGGCAATGAAGATGACGAATTCGTTTGAATAGTAATCGGTAAACAAAACCTGTAGTACCAAGACCGAGTCAGTATAGAGCCGAAGGTGGATGTTGCCCAAAGACTCACATCCCAAAGGCGGATCACGTCGTTAAACTTGAACTCGCGCTTGAAGGCGATTCTGAGAAGAGTCAACGACGATGATCAACGGTGAATAAACATCCCTGAAATGGCTCTCACACACGACCGACTTACAAAAGCCATCGGAAACACATAAACAATGAAGTACTGTGTGTGCGTTCTGGCAGACCAGGTATCGCGATGTCAGGTACGGTACTACCAGCCTTCATAAAAAATCTTACCTAGTTTGCGGTACAGTTCTGGGTCCATCACACTGATCAGTTTCTGCAATGTTCCCAGCTTGTTCTTCATTCCACTCTGATCGCGCAGGAAGTTTACCTCCTATAGGACCGCGTATTACCGAATGATTAGCTCAGCTCGCGGTAACCTGTAAATGTGAGGACTTGCCATGACCTTCATCCAGCCGACAAACGCCCAGAAACTAGACGCTTCGTCCGCCTCGTACACGACGTAAATAGGGCTTAGCAAGTCGCTCATCCCTTGCACATACCCAAGTGTAGGCGAGTATTGATGATATGTCATCAGAATCGTTCGTAATGCCGCCGTATGCGCTGTTGTCGCCACAAGCCGTAAAATGTGAGTATCACAAGCAACGGAAGTAGGACGCAAAGCGCTCACGATTCAACGCCGTTTGGCTTCCTTCCTCTGCCTCTCCGAATCGGGCCACGTACTCGACCGTAGGCGATCGCTGTGCTCCGGCGCCACCGCCCTCCTTTTCCTCTTGCCCCGCCAGATTTTCAGGGACGGCAAACATGGGTTGATTTCGGTCCGTTCGACGACAATCGACCTGTAATTTAGCGGCGGACAAGGAACCGTCGTCGTCGGTAATGGTCAAGGAGGCGCGGTGATATTCAGAATCAAAAGGCAGAGGTTTTTGTGTGAGCGATTTAGGAAGGTCCCGAATAAGAACGGATAGCTATCTATACGTCAGCGTGGTTTTCGGTATAACGTGTACTAATGCAAGAGGCATGCACTTACGTCAATTCGATGCCATTCTTCCCTTTGCTTATCAGTGAACGCCGTATTCTGTGTTCCTGATCCGGACGCGGCCTCCTGGTCATCTCCCTCGCGCGTGATGTGCACCGAGCTGTCGTTCTGCCACTGAGACTTTAGCTCGTCGTATTTTTGTTTCTTGTCCCTCCTCAACACCGCACGCTCCGTCTCGGCTTCGCTCCATGGTTTCCCGAGCCCGACCTGCCAAGGAATCACGCCAAGTAATACCTCCCATACAAGCTTTCTCGTATCATCAGTTTCGGAAAGTCCGTGACGGAACACTTCACCGCGTAGGTACGACTCGTCCAACCCCTTGCCATGCCACTCGATCACCTGTGCGCGCGTGACTGGGTTGCCGGGCGTCCGCGTAGTCGACGGCGGTGGAGCAGAAGCATCACCCCTTGCAGACCTGACCATTTCAAAGATACCGAGATCCGATCGAGCGTCTGTCGTTGTCGCTGTTGCATCATGTCCACCTCGGGCGGCAGAAAGACTAGCCGTACTTGCCAATTCACGTTTCCTCGACCGTTCGCCCTCTTCGGCAACTACCCTGGCCCAGCGTGCGAGGTACACTCTGGCGCTTTCGAACTCGCCCGTGACGCTCGCCGCACCTCCTCCCGCTGTATCGGACCGATCTTCGCCGAACAATGCACGTCGACGGGCCCGAGATTCCCATTCACGGGAAGGATCGACCATTTTACGCATATTCTGTGGCAGGTGGGGCACGATGGGTTCCGCGAAAGGCTGGGATAAGACTTGTTGAGTGATTTGTTTTGCCTTTTGGGTGAGTTGAGAAAATGAAGAGAGAAGTTGGGTGCGCGCCGGATGAAGGGAGAAGGCTTGAGGGAGGTCATTTGAGAAGGACGTCGAACCGGGAGCAGATGCGGCGATACCATTCGCGACCACAGCGGAAGGATTCGCAGGAAACTTTGCCCGCGGAGGATATGGCACACCGCCAGTAGTAGCTGCGTGCTGTGCGGCATCCCTCGTCTTGTCCATCGCCTTGGGCACTACCCTCTCATTCTCCCTTTCGTCCCCTAAATCAATCTCATGTACTTCTCGATCCGGCTTGCTAGGGTTGATCAAGAACAGCCTTGGTTCAAGACGCGAGCGAAGCAGGTCGCAGTGGTCACGAAGGCAAGCGAAAAACGACGTAGCTCCCCAAATGATCCGTCGTGGGGCGGGTGCCGCCGTCGACGACTGTGTCGGGGGTCCAGGGGTGGCGGTACCCGTACTGAGAGGTTGGTTAGGGAGAGTCCCTCCAGTGGACATGAGATGTAGTGTTGATGCGGATTCGTCATCGTGAAAATAGAGTGTGGGAAGACTTAGACCGCCTAACAAGCTACACGAGTGGACAAGCGACGGGCGTTAGCGTTCCTGATAACGACAGAAGAAGTCAGAGGGAAACCGCAAGAACTCACTTGATCGTGATACTTCCGTACCAGCTGCTCATGCTTGGCGGGTACACCAAGATACTGTACAACTCTTCGACAGGTACACTCCATGCGTATTGTCGTTCTCTGTCAACCTTTGCCTGTCGTGCCGCATCGGGTTCCGTAAATGCTAGTTCGAGTTCGTCGGGAGCCTCGGTTTCGGCAACAGCAGCGGTAGAAGCACTGCTCGAGGCAGAGAAAAGAGATGCGGTGGCTGACGATGGAAGGTTGGCGGGACCGGTGGGAGAAGGAAGGGTGACAAAAACATAGTCTGAAACAGGAGAACGCTTGTTAAGAATAGACCGCGTGGAGAGGAGACAAAAGACCTACCATCTTCCTCTGCTTCACCTGATTCAGCTGCCGACTCGGGTTCAGCCTTCGCGAAACTTCGTTCACTAACAGCTTCATACTGGCCAACGACAAAGAGACAAGTTAGTACAACGGTATACAGGGATCCTGCCGCTGCTGCCAGGTTTCCTCTAAACATCTACAAGAAACTCACCTTGCCCTCCTCATCCAGCAGTTCTGCCAAGCTCGCCGGAATCCAGAAAACGACGACTCCCTTCTTCCCCTCGACGGGCGATTTGCCGGCCCCCTTGGCGACCTCTGCGATGCCGAGGTACCCCGAGATCTGGTCCTTGGACTTTGCAGATGGATGAACAAAGACGTGAGACTTTGCGAGGAGGAGGTGCGCCTTGTCGGTGCTGCTGCTGGTGGCGATGGCGACGTCTTGTACCGAGTTCGTCAGCACCTGGACGAGATCGTCCGACTGTGTGGCGGGAGGAGTGTCAGCTCGCCCAAGCGGGAGCACCTGCAAGCCAGGCAGACGTACATCGCGTGTGGTCAGTGGTCCTCCGCCCATCATGTACTTGTGGAATAAAGTGTGGCAACATCCTGAGTTAGCGATACGCCCAAGCTGCAACTTCTCAACTCAAGGCGGCCCCACGCCAGCTGCATTTCGGGCGCACCACACCGCCCCGCAACGCGCGGATAGTGCGCTCGGAAACGCAGGCCAAGGCTGGTACTTTGATTTCATCCACCATGCTTTCTCTAATTGTGCTACACGGCGCTATATATTCCTTCAGCGATACCCATCTACTCTGTGCCGAACTCTCATGCTCCTTCCTTACCAAAGGGATACTGCGAACCAAGAAAGCCAAACCATTCAGCCGTGTGTCAACTACGAGGGGCGCCTTGACGCGCGGTAACTTACCTCGAACGATGGTGGCACTGATGCCTCTTCCGCCTCATGGCTGGCGTCTACCTCCATAGCGCCCTCCGCCCGATTCCCACCCGCCGCTGCAGTGGATTCTTGCGCACCATTATCGGTGGTGATAGCAATAGCAGGAGGCGGCGGCGGCGGCGTACGATCCAGCTTTGCCGTCAACTCGATATACTCTGCCGGTTCGTCCGGCCGAGTATCCCGCATCATGATGATACCGCCACCCTGAACGTGCTGTTGGGTAGCGGAAGATCGCGCGGCACGGGATGCTTCCAGTGCTGAGGGGGACTTTACCCCGATTTGTCGCACAGGTTGGTATCGACCCGATGTGGGGAACTCAATGTGCCGCAGTTGGGCGGGAGTCACCCGGACCAGGTTGGATAGCGTCTCCGAAGACAGCTCGGCCTTTTTTGTCGCCGACTGTTGTTGTTGACCTTGGCTGTCTTTTTCGTCCGTTGAATCCTTCTTTTCACCGTCCGTTTTCGACTTATCCGCATCCCCGTGCTTGTCATCCTGGAGCAACGGACAACACGTCAGAACGTTGCCGGAACACTCCTTGATCTCGAATTAAGACAACTCACCGTCTCCATCGCTTCTCCACCTTTTTCCTTTTCCTTTGTCTTTGCGCGGGCATTTGCCCTGGCGGTCGTAGACAGCACGGCAGTCTTGATCTTCTCGACCGTTTCTTTGACAGGAGGCGTGTAAGGCGCCGGGTAGGCAAACACCGAGGGCTTTGCGTGCGAAACAAACTCAAATTGAGGCATCTAACGGGTCAAAGCAGCGATCAGTTTACAAGCCAGACGCAAGTTTGCCAAACAAAAGTCGAGGCATATGCGCACCTTTAAAGACGCGTCAAGGCCAATGATAGCCGTCGGCTGGAAGCTCAAGCTCAGACAATGAGCCAACGGGAACCAGTACCAGAACTGCGTAAACAGGGTCATCCCCACAATGGCATTCATGTGGGGTGTCCCAGCTTTGCTCTGCATGGAAATCGTCACATTGCGGCCTCCGGCATCAATGATTCCTTGTGAAATCGCCGCACCAAACTTGGCGAGCGAGTCTTCGTGCTTGTCGGAAACCACAGTTTGCAATGCTTTTCGGATAGACTCGACCTTGGGCGTCTGGGTTTTTGTGTGTTGGATGCAGATCATGGAGAGCGCAATGAATGCACCCTGCCGGACGAAATCAATGGGGTCCTTCATCATTGGCTCGAGCAAGTCGATCGCTTCCTGGAAGATGGGGAGAACAAACAACGATGAGCACCCTGCCGCACCTAGGTACCATAACGCAACCGATCGATACGCACAGAAAGACCTGTTCCAGCACACGAGATACCCAAAGCCAAGGTAGCGCCCTGCCTCACGTGCGGGTTGTAACTCTGACTCAACAACTGAACGACCCTAGGAACCTGGGTGTGGTTCCTGAACAGCACGAATCCAAGACACGTGACGGCGGCTCGACGGACATCGTCGTTGGCATCAGAAACGGCGACTTGAAGAAGCTTTCTGATCGCTTGGTTGTTGGCAGTTCCAGCGTAGGCGAGACCAATGGTGTACATACCGCCGTATCGGAGAATGGCGTCCTGCAACAGATAGCAAGGTACGTCAGTAAATAACAAATGGAATCAGAGTAAAAGCACGCACCTTGTCAGCTAGCAGCTGATCAATCACCGAGTCTGCCTGTTCAGCCCTTCCGTACATCAGGAACGCAATTCCGATGGCCAGACCACGGATGATCTTTTCGTGTTGCGTTTCGTGAGCATACTGGATCATTTCGTCAAGAGCGACCTGGGATCCGGAACCGAGCATGACGAGACCCATGGCATAACCCGAGGCTTCACCTGCAACAGACGAGTCCTGGAAGAGGGTGTCCCGCAAAGCTTCGTAAAGATCTAACCCAAAACCGTGATTAGCATCCACCGAGATTTCACATCCCTAGATAGATATCAAGAATTTACCTTCGTCCCTCGTGGCCATACACGCCACACCCAAACCCAGAGCTGCACCGTGTTGCCTCGTCTCATCCGTACTGGCCCTAAGCTTCCCCTTCAAGTATTCCTTGACGTCGTTACCATGACCCGCGTGGATCAAGCCAAGTGCATACAAGCTTCCACCCTCGGAATACGGGCTGGAATGGGGCGCACTCTCCCCATGGTCGGGCGGAAGGTAGGGTCCAAGGACAGCCATACCCTTTGCCAGAGATCCCTTGTGGATGACTCCGAGCGCAGCGGTAGCACTGAACATGGACCAGTTGGAAGCTCGGCCAAGCCATTCGAGGTTGTCACGAAGGAATTGGTCAGAGGTTGTACCAGAGTGGGCAAATGCGTTGGCGAACGTGACGGCGGAATGGAAGATGGATGCTCGAGCTTCAAGTGCGTCCTGTATGAACCCCAAATGCTTAGTAGGCAGGTCAATCTAATCATGTAAAGCTTGGCTTACCTTGATGTTCTTCAAGAGCAGCAAGTCCGAGTGGTTGTTTTTTGACAGGAATTCGAGGTAGAGCCTGATACTCTTTTCTCCGCTCAAAATTTCCTTTAGCGCTTGCAAGGGAGATGGGTCCTCTGCTTTGGCGTCCTCTTCAACCGGCAGGGCTTCGATTACCTTTCCCAGAAACTCCTGCGAGGCGGTATCGGCGAGATCAAATCCGATTTGATACGCCTCGAGCAAGTTATCGTTTTCTTTTCCACCACCAGCAATTAGCTTGCTAAGGGTCGTCGCAGCGAGTGACGGCTCATTTAGCCGGAGCCAAATCTGCGCAATGGATGTGTAGTCCAATGATGAAGATTGCTCGAACAGTTCCAGCAATTTGCGCATAAGCTGCGATGAGGGCCCAAAGAGGAATTAGCACCAACGTCGCTGGGACCAGCTTACTACGAACGTACACTTGTCATGAAGCCAACATCCATCCCTTCATTCCCACTCGCTCCACCTGTTGTTTCCGCTAAAATATATCTGAGCAACTCATCTCCGTTGCCCTTCTTTCTAGCATCTCGCACGGCTTCTTCAAGCGCATCAAAGTCCCGCAACGAGAGCGCAAGCCCTGCACGGAGTTTACTTGGTTCCGCTGCGCCGGCGTCCAGCACTTGCAATACAATTGACGTCAACCGCGAGTCCGTGACGGTCGAGGCGGAACGATCGGTAATGCATCTGTCCAGGCAGTTGGCTGAGGCAGGAGTGAGAGAGTGTGTTTGAGTTTCAACGCGTAACGTAAGGTCAGATGCTGGCAGAGGCGACTCACCGATGATCGTCTCCTTGTATTCTCCCATACCCTCCGATTGGTCCCTCGTGAAAGCTTCTCCAGCGTTCAAGGCTGCATTGACAGCATCATTGATTGCGCCAAGGTAAAAGTAGATTTTGCTGCAGAGGAGGGACGCGAGATTACGTGATTCCGGTGAAAGATGCGACGAGGGTTCGGAAAGCGCTTCTCTGTAGAAGTAGGAAGGTTCAATTGTTCAGCTCGATAATAATCATTGAACGGGCGGCTTCGAACGGAAAGGTTGATCGAGATAGATCGAGAAACCCGCAAGCACTTGCAAGAAATCCCGGTCCATCGATATCCGTGATCTTGGACTGCTCCCATCTTCCTCTTTCGATCATTCGACTCTATTGTTGAGCCGTTGATCCATTCGTCGACTGTTTACTCACATCTCCACGACATGGTCACTGATTTCGGCCCAGTACAATCCAGCCACTCTGTCCAGCTCTTCTATCGCATAACTCTGGATCTCTGGATCTGTATCTTGCAAAAGCGAGATGAGACCGGCTGAGCAGGAGGAGGGACATCAGCAACGATCGATGTAAGACGCGGGGCAGAAAACATACCTGCGCTGCTCTGTGCGTTCACCATGTTGCTTGTGGATGAGATGGATACCACTTGTGCCACTCACTATAACAACAACGATGACCATCTTAATGGATGACGCCTCGTCATGTCTGCGCTTGCTCATCCTTGGCTGAACGACCACCCTCTCTTCCGGCCGCCGCGGTGGAGCTGACTCAGCGCACGCGGATCCGGTCCCCCCCGCCACCGCCCTCATGGATCAACTGTGGTCTGCAACTCCTGAGCTCCCTGTGCCCTGAATCATCGAGGCACGTACGTCACATATGGTATCATAGACTTTGCAAGAACGGTACAAGTGTATACTATGTCGCTTCGCGAAAGCAGTTTCTCCCAGGCGCATCAGGTTCATCTGCACGGCCCATCACACCTGCAAAGCTACTTGCACGTTGCATGTAACGCTCTAAACACGTCTAAATGTACCTTTAGATAAAGCGAGCAAGCGGTTGAACACCACATCCCGATTCGCGACAAACGAGAACACGATGCTCTAGAAACGATGTTGGGTAAGCGCGATGGAGCAAACCCGACCGGCGAGCCGCTCGTGTACTCACCGACCCATCGTCAACATCGATCTGCAGACCAGCAGAAACAATACAACCCATCGCCGTCTTGTTGCTCTTTCGCATTCCAACAATCGCAGACATGGGCACTTGCACTTCCGGCTTCTGCCTTTCAGACAGGCCCTTCCTTTCCTCTTGTTCTCCCTCCTGGAGCACTTCCGTCAGAGTCGCCGACACAGGTGTCTTGTCACTTTCAGCCGCACTGCCGATCATGGGCACGAACATCAGACCTTCAGAGGAGAGGTACAGTGAGCCCGTGTGACCTGCGTGTCGCGCCAGGTAAGCTGAGAACACCGCGCGTTAGCCTAGGCAGGTAATCGTCAACGAACAACGGCTAAAACTCACAGACGCCCTCTTTGATATATGGCGAGGGTTCGCCCGTCGAGTGTACGGAAAGATGTAGGCCGGGACCATGAGCACCCAGCGACACTTGTTGGGCCGCCAACGCCGAGTTATCTATCTGCAGAACCCCAACCAGCAGTCTTTAGTAACCACCGCGGGGACCATGTACAATCGAGAAAGGAAAGACTACGCACGTTGTCCCACTCTTCGCTACGTCCCTTCCATGAAAACTGCACTTTTTTCTCCCCCTTCCATAGCTCCTTGCCCGTCTGCCACCACTGCGTTCCCGTATGTGCATGCGTAATCGCCTGGTCCCGCATCGCGCTCCAATCTACCTTGCGCTTCGTGTTATCGGCGGCAGGAGCGATTGATGATCCATCAGTGTCCGATACAGTGTCGACCCGTACGAGTTCATCCTGCGTCTCCGTAGTGGTCAGGGGAAGTGAGGTGGTCGATGCTTGATCGGATGTGGTGATACTACCCGCGGTGGACATGGCGGTCCCTTTTCTCGAAGGTGCCTTGAGTGCGGGTCGATACTCTGGCAAGGGCTCTCCGCGAGCAGATCGGTCCCTCATGACGTTGATGACGTCTGTATCGCGAGGAGTAGCAGGTCAGCGCCCGTCTCGCTAACAGAGAGTTGTCCCCGACTCACGCTCCGCCATGGTCGGCGCGGACGTCATCGATGCGCTGCCGCATGAAACCAAATATCGACATCAGCCCTCGCTCATCACGCACGGGATGGCATAGACGCACGAGATGGGTTCGTAGCGCTCCATCCTTGCAGCCACCGGAATGACCACAAAGAAAACGACACCAATCGCGACCTGGAAAAGCTTGAGCATCCACATGGCCGGCATGAAATGGGTACCCAGAATGGCAAGCAGCAAGATCTGTATCAAGCAGTAGTGGGATGATCAGCCACAGCTCCTCCGTCCGCCCCGTGTTATACCCGTTCTGAACGACTTGCCATCGCGAACTTTACCGACGATTCAGGTCGTCGCCAGGCGAAAAGACTAGCGATTGATCACGAAAAGGAGCATTAGATCGAGATATACGGGAGCGTGTTTGTTTGGTGGGACGGCCCTTTTGTACGTACCTTTCGACCCTCTCATGCATATCCTACACAAGGAAGCAACGACAGACCTATGAGTGCCTTTTGCAGAACAGGAGGATACGCGCGCGAGGGGAGAAACCTCACCGCCAAATCGTCCAAGACAACGATCAAACCAGTCCCATGAACGACCTTGAACTCGTCCCACCTCGCACGAAGCTTGATAGTCTTACTCTTGCCTGACGACGGCTCCGTCTTACCCTTCTTGGACTTTTTATTCCCTTCCTCTTCCTTTCCCCGCTGGCCCTCGTGCTCCTCTTCCAATGGTGGTGCCTCCGCCGCCGCCGCCGTCCCGGCTTGATCCGGGGTCGTACTACCGCCTTGTTTAATAATGCCACTGACAAACGCCTGCACGTGCGGCCGTAAGATATCTTCATTAACGGCGGCATCCTCATCTTCGGCTTTACCCCATGCATACGTCGATACAGAGTCTCTTGCGTAGTTGAACCCACGTGCGGCGACACCGGTTGCAAAGTCAGTGCTACCACCGAAGCCGCCAGGGAGGGAAGGGATGTAACTTGTTGCCGACAACGATGGCGGTTGGATAATGTCATCTGCGAGTTCATGCCCTTCCTGTAGCCTGCGTTCTGCGTCACGTTCGTTCGCGATGAGTTGGGCCACGGTGGGCGGGAAGAGGCGCTCGGAAATCAGGTGATAGAGAGGAATGCAGAAGAGGAAGGGAGTGAATGTCGAGGTGACAATGAGGAGAACGTATACCTGTCGAGCCAACACAAGCAGCGTATACAAGTCAAAACGAATGGTCATCCAGCTTTTGGTTGTTCGCCTTCCCTCCGTCCGTCCGACACTCACAGATAACCACTTGATCGTTAACCCTATGTCATGCCACATGGCGACATGTCCTATTTTCAGAAAGAGCGTTTCCCAGGGTGACCGAGCATTGACGTAGAGTCTCTCTACGCTCGACCGGAGACGCGCGATGGTGAATGGTTCCCGTTCGATCTTGTGGCTGACGACGCGGGGATGGATTGGACGGATAGTGTTGGATGGTAGAGAAGGGATGTACAGGTGGAGGTAATACGCAGCGAGCTGTGCAAAGACAGTGTACGGTCGTTAGATCGTTTTTTGGTGATTGTCACGTATCTTGCGAGAAAGTATCAGAACTTACCGCGGCATAGTATCCAAACCAATCAACCTCGAAGCTCTCTTCCTTCTGTAGATCGGGAACAGAACCGTGATTGTTGGATTTATCGACATGCGAGTTTGCTGCAGTGTCGCCGGCCTCGGTTACAGGATCTACAGGATGGACCACTCTAAACGCTTCCTTTTGCGGTTTCTGCGGGATCCTATGCATAACATCCTTGTCGTCTGGACGACTACCGTCTCCTAGCCTCCCCTCCTGGACCCGCGTGCCTCCATCCATCCGAAGATACTGCACATGCTTGCTAAAGCTGTTCATATACCTCGAGATCTGCTCCTCCTCGAGCTGCCTGCGTAGCGCGGCGTCCTCTGGGGTGTCCTCTGGCTTGAATGCAAGGAGGTTGAAAACGGGCTGGAGCATGTGCTGTAGTTTGGAGGCGGCATCTGTGGTGGGCGGAGGAGCAATGAACCTTGGCGTGATAGGCTGAGAGGGAGACTTGGACGGTTTGCGTTCGTCCTGGGCTGGTACTTTGTCATTGTTCTGCGGGGCGGTTGCAGTGGGTTTGTTCCGCGGAGGTAACTGAGGAGCAGCTGCCGACTGACTCGGACGGGAAGGCAGACTCGGGGGGACGGACATGGTGTGGCTCGCGGGCGCTGGGGCGGGGGGGATACCACACCAGGGGGGTGCGCCTCAAGTATCAGCTTCTGCGCGGCGTCATCCGCACATGCAGCGGGGCACCGGGCGGAAGCTAATCCGCGACCCGCCTGCCTGCCTGCCTGATCTTCTCGCGCCTTCCTTTCTCTGAAACGCAGGGGATGTCCGGTACCCCATGCACGATGGCCGACGCCTCCCCGGACGCCCTGGCCCGTCTGCTAGCGAAACGGACGGCCGCTTGGGGGTGCCTCCAGACAGCCCACGCCGAGTCGTCCGCGCGGTGGTTCCAGACCGTCCAGCTCACCAGGCAGCAGATCGAGCGGCACCTGGCGGAGACGCTGGGGCCCGTGCAGATCGCGCAGAGGACGAGGCATTTGTTTGTGCTTGGTATGTCACTCGGGCCTGTTTTGGCGAGGCAGAATGCGACGGAGATGGCGAGGGCCGCTGTCAAGGTGTTGGACGAATGGGAAGCGTGGGTCGAAGGGGGTATGATGGCAAACAAGGCGCCCGGAGTGGGCACTGGTGTAGTCAGTATACGCTGTATCCTTATCGCCTTGCCCCACCCATGGCTTACATTAATAAATCTCCTACCTATGGCAACCAGAAAAACCTCTTTCGAGCCCAAAGATCCGGAAGAAAATCTACATCCTCTACCACGGAAAGCTCCTACGACCACCACGGGCCCACTCCACAACCGCACGCCACCCTCCCATACATCAGCAACACGCCCAACCTCCTCCACCCTGACTCTTCACTAATAATCATTCACCTACCCTTCGCCCTCGACTACTTCCAAACCATCATCTCCCTCTGCGAACTCATACGCGGCCTATACACCCGGCTCGGCGAACTGGTCCTCGCGCCTCGTTCATCCAGTATACCAGCATCAGGCGAAAGCCCAGGGTATACGGCGGCGGGACCACCATCCTTCCTCTCCTCCCAATCAGCTATCTCACTTTCCCATCCGGGCGGCGGCGCTACCAGTCCACCTCTCGAATCGCCACTCATCTTCTCCCCGCCCGCCGGCGCCACTCTTCATCTACAGGGCAATGACACCCCCGGCTCCGCTGCAGCAGGGGAAAGGCTGGTAAGTCCTTATCCCGCCGCTCTCGCCCAAGGAGCAGGAAGGGACATTCTCCGGAACCGTAATGTTCCCACCAGTCCGTGGTCCGCTGGATTGACAGAGTTGATCACAAAACTCGATCAGAGGCTAAAGGTATATATCACTGGCTGTATTATCCCTCCTCTCCCCGCGTTTGACCGTTCTGAACACTCTCTCGTGATCCCCCCCCCTTTTGACGGATAGAAACCGCTGATCACCCTGACGCGAGAGATGGAACACGTCGCACGAACAAGAATCAACGAGGAACTCGCGACGCTGATACGGGACTTGACGGCGCCGGGGAACCCTCCCAGCAGCGGGACGCCGACGACGATAGGGGGGTAAACCACCCCCTCCATATTCGACAGCAGCGGCCGATGGGGAAGGGGGGACTCGAACAGCCCGTTGGTTCCGGGTTCTTGCATTCGCTGCGGCGTGAACTGAGAGTGATGACGGGATCATCCTCTGGTGCCGGCCCCGCTCGAATGATCAAAGTAATCAATCCAACCAACCAACCAACCAACAAACAAACCAACAACGATCGTTGGACCGGGAAATCGTGTGCCAGCCAACCAGTCGGCGGGCGTCCAAACAAGTACGCAACCGGTACACATGTCGGACAAGGGCTACTTTAGGGAATTCGCGTGATGTCGCGCCCGGACGAATGGCTTGTGTCGAAGTACCGAAGATATCTAGAAGGGTACTGAGGCGTTTGTAGAGTACTCCTCAAGAAGGCTCCCCCCTCGCGAGCCGTGCTGATCCGGCCTGATGGCCGCTTAAAGGACGAGTCATAGGCATGTATGTAAAAACTTGATTCAACCGCGATGCGCACTAGACGAAACAATGGATTGGCGTTGTACCAGCTACCCCAAACACATGATTATGTTGTATGCTCCAACAACTGAATCTACAGCTTTTCCACACCAGATTTAAGGAACTGGACTTGTCGTTCAATGCCCTTCCTGCTAGGCCCACCGACTGCATCCCGCTTCTCAACACTGTTCTCGAAATTGAACACGCTCTCGATCACATCGGGCTCAAACTTGTCCGAGAGCTCGCGGTATTGCTCGAACGTGATGTCGGAGAGGTTACATTTCTGCTTTTCCGCCAAGGCGACGGCCCGGCCGGAGATGTGATGTGTCTCCCGGAAAGGCACCTGCGCGGAAGGGAGCAAGTGATGGACGTGTAAGTAAAGGGTTTATGGATGTTGGGTGTCGAGTCCCGATACTTACGCCCTTTCGGACAAGGTAGTCGGCAAGATCAGTCGCCAACATGTCGTCAGTGAGCGCAGCCAGCATCTTTTCCGGGTTAATCTGAGTGCGAGGAGCGGTCTCAGTCAGCATATGCGCTCCCTAGACCCTCTGTTAAACACTCACGCTCAAAGTAGCGATGACACCTTCCGCAATTCGGATACTGTTCGCCACCGTATCAACGCAGTCGAACAATGGTTCCTTGTCCTCTTGCAAATCCTTGTTGTAGGTCGAAGGCGTGCCCTTGACAGACATCATGAAGCCTGCCATCTACGGAAATTCGATCCAAATTAAGGGGACGCGCTAGGGCACGGAGGACAAGTGGCACGACTTACTTGGCCGAAAACTCGGCCTGATTTGCCCCGCAAGAGCTCCAGGGAATCCTACAATCGGCATTGTTTAGCAAAGTGCGACTCTACCCTGGGTCGTATCTGGACTTACAGGGTTCTTCTTCTGAGGCATAATAGACGAGCCAGTGCTGTAAAGATAACAATCAATGCCTATTGTTCAAGGACAAAGAGCATTTCAAAAAGTATTCACCTGTACGCGTCGCTCAACTGAATGAATCCAAACTCTGCCGTAGAGTAGATGATAAAGTCTTCAGCCATCTTGGACATGTGGATCATCATCAAACTGGACCACTGCAAAAACTCGATGACGAAATCCCGATCAGGCACAATGTGCATCGAGTTTTCCCCCAACGCTTCGAACCCGAGCTGCTGACGAAGGAACTCGCGGTCGATCGAGTACGGGTTGCCGGCGAGTGCGGCGCAGCCGAGGGGGAGGACGGAGATTCGCGGGATGAGTTGGGAGAGACGGGTCAGGTCCGCGTAGAATGCGTGAGCGTGGGAAAGGAGCAAGTGTGACCATCGAACGGGTTGGGCTCGCTATTCGCGCGAGCAAAATTGAATAACCGGTGTGTAAGTGAGGTGATTCGGTGAGGGATGATAAAACGGGTAGATAGACATACTTGGACGTGTGTGTAGCCTGGCATGATAGCATCGACTTCCTTTTCCGCACGGTTGGCCATGACGAGAATGAGGTCCTTCAAGTAGCCCTTGATGTTTTCGACTTCGTCCATCTGTGTGCCATGGTTGGTCAATCTCCAAGATGATGGGACAAGCTCGTTCCGTAGAGTTTCCACTTACCAACCAAATCCTCATATCCGTGGCTACCTGGTCGTTCCTGCTCCTTCCAGTGTGCAGTTTTCCTCCGATATCCTTTCCGATAATCTCAGACAGACGCCTCTCATTTGCCGTGTGAATATCTTCATCATCAGGGAAGATCTTGAACTGTCCTTCCTTCCACTCCTTTTCGACCTGCTTGAGACCGCGTTCGATTTCCTCACGCTCCTGCTGGGTCAGGATACCGGCCTTTTCAAGACCTCGGGAATGTGCCATGGAGCCCTTGACGTCAGCGGCGTACATCCTTTGGTCGTAGGAGAGAGACTGGTTGTACTGGTGCATCCTGCGTGTGACAGCCGTCAGCAGGTGACCTGGGATGTTGGGAGAAGCGCTTACAATGGGTCCGTAGCACCGGTAAATCGGCCGCTAAGAGTCGGCATTGCCGGTAGAGAGCATGGTTAGTATGCCGTCATCTAGATCACTGGGAACAAGACACGACACGAACCCCCAGAGCTTTCGTTTGGTAAAGTCTTCTTGGCCGGACATGGTGAATGCTGGTGGGATTGCGACAGGTAAGCTTAGCGGCCTCTGGAAACGGGAGCCAGCATTCACGCACGAATACTGGTCAATTCGTTCTTGTAGGTTGGTTGCCTCGTACGCTGCTCTATTCGATGAAGCGGTCCCCTGGGCAGCGTCAAACGAGTCGGGATTCTGAATTCTGAAACGTTACGGCTCACACCGGCCAAGCTGTCCCATAATTCATCCGATAACACGCTATCTCGGAAGCAAAGCTGGAAAACACCGTTCTTCGGGGGGGAATAAATGACCTGTCACACACGCCAGGCAGTAAAGTAAACACATCGCTTGCCCATTGCGTTATCTCCCCGTCGGCGGATGCAAATAGCAGATGCAGGTGAAACACGCAGGGGCGCACAACGGTGATGTCCCCGCTGTGGGAGTTGTGCCATTACAGCAGCCAGGGCGACGTTCACACAGGACAGCAAACTACCCAGAGACCCGCGTTCTGCATTCTTAGACCAGTACGTTCCGCCCCTGACATATCATCGCCCCCCGTACCTCCTTTGCAGCCATCCGCAGCTGACAGACTCATCGTTGCGTTGTCCACGGCCGTGTAGAGCACGTCAGCTTTGCGCACCGCCTGCAGTTACGGCAATTGTTGACGTAGAGACCGCTCAATCTGCAAAGATGGAAGGCAGCCCTTGGCCTCGTGGCCAGAAACGCCCTCTTGAGAACACAGATTCCGGTGAATACGCAGCGAAGCACATCGGAGCCACGACACTCGAAGATTACAGCCCTGATCAAGAGCAATCACACAACGTTGATTCCCATCAGTACGGTACCTCTAGTCCTTTCCAGGGCAAGAATATCAGTACCTCGCATGAAGCCGATAGCAGCATGAGCACGAAGCGACCGATACCTTCAGGATCCTCTAGCAAGGTTGACGGAAGAAGCAATTTGAATGACGAGCACCAGCGACATGGTGTCAATGAGCCATTGTGGAAGAAAATCAAAGTCAACATCACACGACAAGGATCTGCTCCACCTCGACTCGAACTCGCATTCGATTCTAGCAGTGCCCAGACATCAAACACCAATACAGGCACTTTGCTTGCTCTAGATCGAGGCAACAAGGAAGGCATCCAGTCCAACGAGATAAAGTTGAACACAGCGATTCAGCAGGTAAAGAAAGAGAAGGAACATGTGAGCGAGAGAATGGAGAGACTCCTGGATGATCTAGAGACAGAGGTAACCTGTGGATTGTGTGCCGGGGTCTTTATCGATGTGCGTCCTCTGGGTTTCCGATACACTAACCGCTGGTCCTGTTATTAAATCTCTCCATTTTGCTTCTTGCCTAACCAGCCGGTTGCGTTGAATCCCTGCTCCCATGTGTTCTGCGGAAGCTGCATTGCAAGCTGGGTACAGGTATGCCGCTCCTCATCTCCCCCCTCCTCGCCAGCTAAATCATCATTCTTCTCTTGCGTCCTCGACTAACCCCACAGTCTTACCAGCCTAGCACTCGTATGGCATACACGAACCCTTTCCCCGCTCTGAACGAGTACATGCGCCGAATGCGGGACATGGCGATTGCGCGGTACGAGGATGGATACGACTCGTCTTCCTCGGCGGAAAGCGATTACATGGTCCGTCCACGGAGAATCGGGCACCACTTGGACGAAGGGAGTGATGTAGAGGACGATTATGCGCCGCCTGTCAATCCGTATATCCGGCGGGTACAGGGCGATCGATCTAGCATGATCGCGGGTGACGTGGGGGAAAGTAGCAGTCTCGAAGACGCCACTGTTCGAATTGGGATTCACAAGACACCAAAGGAAGGGTTGAAGTGCCCGACTTGCAGGTCTCAGCCCGTAGTCGATGCAGTGGGTAGCTGTTTGGTAACTAGTATGGTCGAGATGGTTCACAAGGTTAGTCAAACAAGAACATAGGTGATCGACACCCATCTGATCATCGTGTTGCCCATTCTGGTACGATAGCACCGTCCCGATTTGGTCAGACCAGCCAATGAGATTTCGCAAGCCCAAAGAGTCTACAAAAAAGGCGACAAGCTTAGTGTAAGACTCCTATTGCGTCTCTTTAGACGTATGGTCCCTCTGCATTCAACTGATCGTCACCGTTCCTCTGCACAGTTCCCATTGCCGGCGTTATCTCCCGCTAGCGATACTTCCTTGACTAGGCATGGATTATCAGGATTGCCAATGGCATCAACCAGCATGAGCACAGGCGCGCCACTTTCCACTACCGTAACAGCACTAGGCGAAGTGCTCGCTCCCTTGCCTAGGCAACGTTCGGAAAGACGAAGCGCAAACAATCACTGGCCCCCGTGTTATCACTGTGCACCGTTGAGAAGCAATGAACCGGCGGATCGTTATGTCTGCCCTGAGCCTGTAAGTCCTTTCAAGTCTTGAGCGCTCCGTGTCTGGAAATGAACGCGGAACGAGGAAACGTGGTTGTTCTCAATCAACTTCTAGATCATCGCAAGAACTCACCGAATGGACTACGGCTGCCCTCCAGGACATTCTTTGTGCTCAATCTGGTAAGTCTTGCCACCGTCTCCCCGATCGCCGCCGTCGACAATGTTAATACTAAATAAGCGTCCCTGTTTGTTCATCTCGAATCAGTCGGGAACTCGGCCCAGAGGCGCTTAGGCAGACCTGCTCAGGATGTGGGGAAGGAGTCTGTGGCATGGCAAGTCGCTGCACCCTTGCTGCATTTTTTGCGTCGAAAAGGGTTATTAAGCCATGTCCCCTCTGCGCTTCGAATAGCCTACGAGGGGCTGCAAGATTCCTAAGCTGGCTGAAATCGAACGTCTTACCGCATCCTCGGCGTATACACAGGTTGAAAGACTTTCCTCTGCAATTCAGATTCAAGAGTATAGTTGGGCTAGCTACCGCACCGCATTTCAGTAAGTGTATCGCGCCTTCCTTTTTTACTGCAGCGCTCCGGGATCCTATACACGTTAGATGATCTGACTCACCACTGGGTGATTTTTGCATCATCGCAGACACAACTACTACGAGTTGGCGATCTTTATCTTGTATTGTATCAAGAGGAATCAAGCTGAATCATCCATGAACATGGATCAGACAACGATCCCCGGATCTAATAACGAGACTAGCTCGACCTCTCGACAGGTAAGCTTTCTATGATAATGTTCTGGTTCACGGGAAAGGCGTTGGTTCAAGCATGCTGGATGTGTCTTGCCATAGAAAATCACCATGGTTGATATCATCAAGGCTACCGTTGCGCGTAACATGGATGATGGAGGGCTTAAAGGTATTTTCGAGCGGGCCAACAAAGCATGGCCTTGGGTCAGTCCTGATGACCCGGAAAGATTGTGTAAATTCTGCGTAAACGTTATGTTGGAGGTGAGCAAAAAAGCAGCTGGACATCAGATAAAATCTAATCCCCGCGTGCACAGGCATCGATTTTCGAATGGTGGATGAAAGAGGTTATCAAGCCGGAGGTAGCAGCTCAGCTTCCACTTAGACAGCCAGACTGCAAATATGGAAGAAGGTATTTTACCTTTCGGCATCTTGCTTCTATTCAAACGACATACTGATATCCTTTTGCGATGCCCTGTCCCATAGTTGCGCTTTCCAAGAAAACCCTAAACACGCCCAGTCCTTCAGTCACCTCTGTGAACGGCTTTCCGAAAGCGACTTTATGGCATCCACTCAACCCACGCCTTTACAAGAGACATCAGTCGATGCAGAGGTCTCTCCAAACCCGGAAACGCTGCTCCGCCGTGCTATCATTCACAGTGGACCTGCTTTCAATCTGCCTGGATTGACGATGGAAGATCTCCATTGGCAAAACGGCCACTATTCGGGAATCAACAGAGCAGCGATGGAAAACGCGGTCGTGCTCGATGACGGATATGGTACTGATGGAGGAAGCTATCACAGTGACGAGGAGGATGGCAGTAGGGAAATCACCCCAGCGTTTGAAACATATCGCGAAAGAGGAATGGAAAGCAAAGCGATACAAACTCAATTGTTGGAAGGTGAGGAGACGACGAGCTTCCTAGGAGCGGATGGAATCCGATCTGGCGCAAGTGACGCGACGCACACCACGTTCGTAGGGAGAACTGTGGTCGACCACGACGGCAAACCGATGGAACTGGAAGGTGCCGCACCACAGACAGAAGAAGCTTTTCTCGCAGCGGATATGACAGAGAATGCGTTTCTCAACTTGAAATACGCCAATACGAACGAGCTTGCGGACCGACTTGCGGACACCGACGTTCCGTCGATGACCTCCTCAAGCCCTGTCTTTGAAAGTACTGGCTTTACATTTACGCGACAGCCATCTTTTGTGCACCAACAAGTACCACCTACCACGGTCAGCGCGTCTGTCGAGTCATCAAATAGAGGTAGAGAGCTATCCAGTCATGAGTCTATGGTAGAAGACCTCGTCGCTCCACGATATACGTTCTCTACTCCGGTGCCGTATAGAGAGTCCGCCGCGACTCTAGTAGCCGGTGGTCGAACGAATGGAATGGTCTTCCAACCCCATCTGCAACCCGAATCACAGCCGAATCGGGGTGATTCACCGAGATCCTCTCCTGCGCCAGAAGCCATCATGACCTAAGCTGTTAGGATTCCGGTGCAGCACAGAGGAATCGGCACTGGAGTCTGTTCTTGCGGCTGGATATCGTATCGTGGGCGATCTGTATGTGCGGTCATGGAAGGAGGAGGGGAGTTGGGGGAGAGAAGGGTAGAAAGAAAGAGCTCTTGGGAAGGAGCGGAACATCTGGATGACCATACACGGGACAATTCCGTGACTACTCGCGTTGGTTTCAACGTGCTAGTCGACGAAGCTCGGTATCCAGTCGTCATCTTCGGCACTCTCCTGCCGTGTCGCAGGCAGAGCGCTGATCATGTATGAGAATTGCTGTATTATTGATGACTGATTAGCGGACATAAATTTCTACGTTGTACTGTTTTGCAGGGTGACGAAGCCGTCCCTTGACTTTGTGTATCGTCCTTGGGTCGAAGAAGCATTCACACTATTGTATCTCTGATCGGTTGTTTGACGAAATCTCAAACCGGCAATGAAGAATCGTCCGATTTACGCAGTCGTGTCAGTCGACAGAGCCTTCGTCTGGCCTGTCGATCTTCACCTCTTGTGGTAAGGCTGACTGGATATGGCAATGCTACATAATAGTATGGATGCATGACAATGCCAAGAAGTCCTCTATATCTTCCGGCTATTAGTCGTAGACTACAGAAAGCGAGTAAGGAGAACGAGAGAAGATCAGCTTGGTCCCAGCGACGATGCATTCAATAGGCTGTCAACTGACCATGAATGATGGCCTGAAAAACGAATAATGATCAGGAAGTCAGCTTCATAGTCGAGAATGCATGCGGTGAGCGCAGGAACTGCACTCACGTAGAATCCAATCCAGAACAGCAGAAACGTCAAGATGTTTTCTTGGCCAACAGCCGCGATTTGCCAGATTCCCTTGAGGAGGGTACGCGTTCCATCCTCTCTACCACTACGGGCGGGCGTGTTACCCTGATTCAAGCCAGGCAGACACCTCTTGAGGACTCTTGCTACTGATTCCGACTTTTGCCCCGCTGATGATTCACTTCCGACTCGACCCGTTTTCAGCACCATAATAGTCAATGCATT
The DNA here is from genome assembly GCA_030039265.1 of Naganishia cerealis. NCBI lineage: Eukaryota > Fungi > Basidiomycota > Tremellomycetes > Filobasidiales > Filobasidiaceae > Naganishia > Naganishia cerealis. The sequence goes on along the minus strand of JASBWR010000016.1, from coordinate 66,878 downwards.
CCAGACGCTTGCGAAGAGATAGAATGCAAAGCCTTGCCAGTTGACGAGTCCGAGGATCCCAGCGAGAGCGCCGGCGAATGCGACGGTCAATGTGGAGAGCGAGCTCAAGACACGCGAGTTGTGCTGAACCGAAGGTGGATGTAGCGGTGAGAACGTCGGGAGGATCCGGAATGCAGACGGATTTGCGTTTGGTTGTGCTGTTGGGTCCATTGCAGCGCGTGCGTTTGCGGATGATGGAGGAAGGAAGTAGGTATTCTGATAGTTTGTGCAGGACACTCGATATGATGCTCAATCGGCTGTTCGTCGCCGGTGCATTGCGCGGAAGCAAATTGTCAAGACACGGAGAGAGCTGATCGCAACAACTCGCAATGTCGTTAACTGCAGTAATACCGATCTACATCGCCAACGCCCAGTAACTCTCCATCTGCGAGATGTCCGTTGACACCGACGACCCACCGCCGTTGCCGAACCGCCCTCATGTCTTTCACGCGGCCCGAGTATGCAGCCCTTGCCAGGCTTTTGGTGGGTGAGGACGAGGAGAATCGTGAGTCCGGTTCCGTCCCCCTTCTCGTTGCGGCGTTTCTGATCCATCTTCGCATCCCCCCCCCCGCTTGACTCCTTTTAGTTATAGCGATCTCCCATTGCGGATAGTCCGTTCCGTACCACGTACGTGCGCATATACACATATATACTCACGGCCAGAGATCCGGTCGTCTTGTTCCTGTGGATTAGGGGCGTCGGATACCTCTCCCGAATAGGGACAGAGAGTCGTCCAGCGGGAGACTTATTAGGACTGGCTGTTGGTTTGACGCATACAGTATGCCCCTCATCAATGCTTAGTGGCTGCGACGAACAGCCTGCAACGATCTTGTGGGCCATGCTACGGGGCAGGCGTCCTGACCATTTTCAGACGACACTTGATTCGATTGGATGGAGCTAACGGAACCGCCCCTGCAGAATGGCATGCCGTCGACGCTCTTCAAAATACCTTGTAGCCATTTACATCGGCGCAAACACGATCAGGCGGTACATACCTTGGACTGTGTAGCGCCGGGTCACTGGAGCATGCTCTGACAAATGGAAATGGATGATTTAGGCGACAAATTGGTCTGTGGGTGTATCACGAATCCTACGACTGCAACATCACACCGCAAAAGAAACGCACTTCGAAAAGAAGATTATTGCGAATCCAACGACTGCTGCGGGAGGTCATGCGTTTCGTCTGCTTGTCGGATTCAAACAAGTGTGTACTCGAGCAGACGGGGTTGACTTGAAATGGGTAGATGGATTAGGAAGTTCTTAATAGATAGTCGCTCGTGATGACACATGATACGTGACAAATGGACAAAGTCACAGGGGTAGCCTTTGGCCAAGAAGTTGCCTGTCAGATGACCCTGCAAGCCTATTGCGTGCCTTATCCCGATCTGGTTGTTTTGCTCTTGGTCGCAGCTGAGTGAGATGACTCGCCAGAGTTAGTCGTTGCTGACGCGCCGACCCAAAGGACGTTTCACGCTGAGTCAGGTACGCGGACCGGCACACCTTCCATCACGCTCTCGGCTAATGCGACAAGAAGCCAAACCGTTTCCTGTATATACATGGCGTGCCCGTTCCCTCTGCAGGCCGCCTTTGCTTTCGCTTCATACGCTCCAGCACTCGGAAACAATGCCCAGAGCGTACAAGAACAGCATGCCGCTATGGCCGCTGCTACTTCTGCTCGTACAGTCAGCGCTCGCCTATCAAAACACAACCATTCACCGTCCCGTCGCCCCACCTTCGTCCGTCATCGACCACCACCGTCTCGACCGAAACTTCAACGAATCACGTCCTGCCTCGCTGAGGAGCTTGAGCACAGCAGTTCTTGCCGCCGGTTCCGAGGAACATGTGAAGACCGACTTGCCAGAGGAAGATCTGGCTCCCAGCATGGTCCTTCCCCCTCCGGGTGAGTCGGTGGCAGGATTCTGGCTAGGGGCCATCCGTGGCTACACCTTCGACTTTGGGGTGACACGCGTTCCGGAAGGTTACCCCTCTTCCATTCTTCTCGGTACCTACAGCAGTGAGCACTCCCGGTAGAGAAGGTGTTTGGATGGTGTTTGGATGGTGTTTGGATACTGACAGTTTCGCAATCACAGAATGTCATGTCGATTTCGTCCTCGCTTCCCAACAGCGCGACGACTGCAAGATAAAGTTGCACGTTGAGCGATTAGAACGACGCTACGAGACCGTGCATCTCCATAGCGAACTCGCCTATCAACGCATACTGTACGAGGAAGACCAAGATATGCTCGAGCAGGAGCTTCGGCTTCTGCGACGACGGGTATCCGATCTGTCAGCGAGGCTGGAAAAGGCGGAGAAGGTAGCGTCCGCTGCTACCTCTCTGCTTGCCTTCTATTCCTCGCCAACTTCGTCAGCTCTCCCATCGCCATCACCCCTGCCGCCTGCCCCCACTCAGTGGCCTGTTTATTGGCCTTTCCCTCTACACGTGCATCTCGCCAGTCTGTGGATCATAGTGTGTGTTTCTGCCTTTATAGCAGGGGCATGCATCGTCCGGGTATCATCTCGCGCTTCTCAACAGCCGGTAAGTCGTGCTCTGCCTTCGTCGCATGAATTCGATGTCTAACCATCATCACCCCTCTCCTATCAGAACCGCCTTCGACGTCCCCTTCCTCATCCCTCACGTCCCTCCCACGCCGCTAGGCGTAATCCCATCCTCACCCTATCGCCTTTCGTTCAGGGGTACCCGGTGAGTCATGCTTTACCTCCGTCGTATGGATTGGGTATCTGACGTTCGTCACCACTATCCTAATAGATTCCACCTCCAAGTACATTCCCCCGCCCCGTACTTGCCTCTCACGCCACCCCTCGCTCCTCTACCACTACCGTGGCAGCAGCGCCGGAAACTCCTACGCCATCAACACCCGTGCACCCCTTAGCAGCAGCTTCGATCGCGGAAGAGGAGGAGGAGGAGGAGGAGGAACAGGGCGAAGAGCAGCAGGTACAAATGGTAAGTCTATTCGACTCGTTCCAAGGCGGCATGTTGGTAATGGATTTTCCCTGTCTGACTCGACTAGGCTCCACGATCGCGGTCAACAACTCCGACGCCCCGTAGATACCTTGGCCCTTCCACCCTTCCCTCAGCACCTCCCTCAGCACCTCCCTCAGCACCTCCCTCGGCACCTCCCTCAGCACCTCCCTCGGCACCTCCCTCAGCACCTCCCTCAGCACCTCCCTCGGCACCTCCCTCATCCGCCGAACCGCAAATGGCTTCCACGCCTCGCGGCCTCGAGACCTCCCGCTGGAACATCGCTGCCTCCAACATGGGCGGAGGAAGCGTGGAACGAGCGCGCTCAAAAACTCCGACGCCCCGTAGATACCTTGGACCTTCCAACCTTCCCTCAGCACCTCCCTCAGCACCTCCCTCAGCACCTCCCTCGGCACCTCCCTCATCCGCCGAACCGCAAATGGCTTCCACGCCTCGCGGCCTCGAGACCTCCCGCTGGAACATCGCTGCCTCCAACATGGGCGGAGGAAGCGTGGAACGAGCGCGCTCAAAAACTCCGACGCCCCGTAGATACCTTGGACCTTCCAACCTTCCCTCGGCACCTCCCTCATCCGTCCAACCCCAAATGGCTTCCACGCCTCGCGGCCTCGAGACCTCCCGCTGGAACCTCGCTGCTTCCAACACGGGCGGAGGATGCGCGTGCAGAGACGCTGCGCAGGTAGAGGAGAAAGAGTTTCAGAAAATTGGAAGTAAGACGAGACGCGGGGGACGTGGTGGGGGTAAAGTGCAATGTCGCTAGTCTTTCATCATCTTGTATAGTTGACCGCATAATCGGGTATGATTCCAAACACGAGCAAACATCAAATACATGTTGATATAGTTACAATTGCTGCCTGAGATGCCCAAGAAAATGCTCCTTGCACTTCAGCGCGGACAGAGGATCACAGGCGTGGACATAGTCCTGTCAATCACGAAAGACCACATCAAGCTGAGACGCCTCCGCTGGATTCAATCTGCGACACGTACTTACATCACTGGTCATCATGATAATAACGATGCTCCGTCTAATCCCCGTATTCATTCCAGGTATCTCGAGTATCCTCGCGAAGCTCGATCAGTTCCACGCTGTTATTCACTACAAGCAAGTTGCGTTCATCGGCTTCATCGTTGTGATGTCGTGCTGACAGGCATGAACGCCTTCTTCTTGGCAATCGTGTGGTGGTGGTCGTTGTCGTGGCCGTCACCGGTCCCCGCTTCGGCCTACCTTCAGCTATCGCCACCACGCGATGAGTCCAAGCTCGAACCACACGCTCCCCATCGGACCGAAAGGGAATCTCCAGCGGTTCGTTGCGCGGAAGCAAAGCACGGGATATCAGTCTGAAGTGATCGAATCCTGGATGAATCAGTTCAGCCCACGCAGTATCATCTCAAGGCAATGCTGACAGCGACCCAGTCCTGACCGGCACAACTCCACCCGCCGTAGCCATCTCCGTCGCCCCAGAGAAGAAAAGCAAGTCGCAAACGCGCTCGATGGCGGGGCAAGTGCCGTAGCCATGAACAGATTAACATCAGCCTTCTCAGGGTATGTCCTGTTGGCAGTTCCGTTTCAGAGTCGGACGCTGACACGATCTTGAGGCCTCCTAAGCGTTGTATCTGGAGCCTCCGTCTCGACGTCCTTGGACAAGACGGATGCAATCAGCATCCAGTCTTCACGACATGGCAACAACGAACAGTCTTCATCCCATCAGCACGACCACGTTGCCCAGAACAGAAGGCCGGACTTGGCTTTTGCAACGTCAAATTCTGTCGCACCATCGCCTACAGAGGCAGATTTCCCCATAGAACAAACCAACGCGCAGTCACGACGAGCTCAAGAAGGCTACCCATTCGATTCAGCCAGCGCAGGTCTCGAATACGTGTATGACGATCCGCGAAGGCCGTACTATTGTCAGAATCTTTCGCCCGCTCGAACATTATGGTACTCTTCGGGAACATCTGGAGGGAGTGGCAGCACGAACGGCAGTAATACCAATATTGCGAATCCCGATGGCCGTAAGTTGTTGCAGGGACCACGGAACCTCGCTCCTGGATCGTCGGGAATAACTGCTAGCAGCGGGTTTAGCAAAGCTGGAAGCTTTGGATCATCTCTTGCTTCTTTTTCATTTGAAGACGCCGACCATGCATTGCCGTTCGCACATCCCTCACATCCCAAGAATTCGTCTAGTTTTGCATCCTCGACCGCCGCCTACAGCGACTCTGAAGGAAGCAAGCACCCGCATGGAATACATAAACCTTACGCAGGACCGGATCGGTATGTCAAGACGACCTTGACTTATGCCAGCTCCATGCCGTATAATCGGAAAGGAAACAAAGCTGGTGCAAGTAACGGATCCATAGGATCTAATCAATCTGACAGACCGCTCAGTTTCAAATCGATGGCCAAGGGGCCCGATGGATCAAACCGGATCGTATTAGCAGCCAATGATGGTAAGACTCATATATCATCAGCTGGTACAAATGACCGGTACACCAATCCTTTCTTTGCTTTTAGCATTACGTATCGTCGCGATAACATCTCCTACACCAAACACCAGTAATAGACCTGCGTCATCTTCGCCATTGGCTCAGGAGGATAAATCATCAAAGTCAGAATTCACGTGTACTGGTGGCCCTCGATCAATAGCTCAAGGACCAGGGGGAGCCAGGATTGAGGAGGTAGTCAACCTCTGGAAAGGCGTCCCTACCGGTAGTGTTGCTCGGGTTGTGAATCATGTGGACTGGGGAGTTGGCGGTAAGTCTTTGACACTTGTCCGTGACTCTGCATGACCAAATATCTGATACCTTACGCATGATCGCATTGTTGCCTGAATAGCAATGGCGAATAAGGTGTTGACAGCCTGTAGCAATGGCAATTTTATGGTTTTTGACGTAGAGAGGAACCGCTTCGGTACGTACCATTTGCATGGAATGCCTGATGGATTGATTAGAACCATGCTTTATCGGTACGGGGTGTAGAACGAGAGGTGTCTGCAGGCCATTCCAGGTCCATGTTATGTCTCGAAATGTCGAAAACAGCCGCGCAGGGACATCGAGTTCTGACCGCCGGGGCTGATGGGTTTGCAAAGCTATGGGTAAGTCAATTTACTCTTTTCCACGAAACGTTGAGTTGAGCGACCTTCCTGTTGCTTGTGGTGGAAGGATCTTCGCCAACCCCATAATCCTGCTTTGATGAGTGTTCGACACCCATCACCCATTGTTTCTCTAGCATTCGGTCCACCAGGCATCCATAACGCTTCCGTAGCCAACTCGTATATTCTAGGCTTGGAGAATGGTTCAATATTTCGGTACGAATGGCGTATGGCTGCCAGGAGTGTTGGCCGGATTACAGCTGCTCATGGATCCAAGGCTGTTATGGCACTGGAATGGAAGGATAGTGGGGTAGGAGATAAGGAGGCTGCTGGAGGCCAAGGTATCGGATCAGGTGGTTGGCTAGCAAGTGGCGGTCTAGATCGAACAGTAAAGGTGAGCACATGTTCACGCGGAAGACGATACCGCGTCTTTGCCAAGCTGATTGCCTCTCGTGTCGTCTGTGTGGATTGATATTAGATATGGGATATGACCGCAGTCGAGATGCCCACGTACCCCTATCACACCATACATACACCACACCCGGTGCGCCGAATAGCTTGGCGACCGGGACACGACACGGAAATCGCCGTCGTGTCGATACCTGTTACCACCACATTCGGTACCTCTTGCCAAACGATGCAAGAAACCCAGAGCAACGAAGAGGGTACCGATTCGGAGCAGATGGATGAAAGCCGTCTTGAGGTGTGGGATGTACGCCGCGGTCATGTTGCGAAGTACATCTTGGGTAAAGCGAGTAGGTTCGGGGAGACTGGAGCGGTCACCGCTATACTCTGGCCGGATGGACATGCCCTCCAAGCTTGCTATTCTAATGGTGCCATAGTGCAACACGATATCAGGTCACATATACGTCCACTCGATCATATGCCTAGACAAGCAATCGCTTGGTCTCCTCAAGGAGAGGTAACGATTGCCCTAGATCGATGGGTAGTGGGAGAGATCCCTTTCGATGACATGTAAGTGAACTTGACTGGTCCATGCTGCAGAAGCGTACTGATAACGAGATGGGCTCTATCAGTAAACCAGAATTTACCGAGCAAGCGTTGCCATTCGCTCGAAAAGCCATCTCAGACCCGCCATTCTCGACACGTCAGGTCACGTTGACATTCCCTCCGGATCAGCTAGCGGAAGAGAAATTCCGCTATCTAGCGTACGCATATAAACTGGAGCCGGGCGAAAATACCGCCGACACATGTGACTGGAACGCCACTTGCGCATCAGAAGTGGACGAACATGAGCACGAGCGCTTGTGGCTTCTTGTCAAACAATTATTCCAAAGGCAACAAGAGCATCCAGTACCGAACGTAGACGGGCGAGTTGGGCCTATTACGCCCTTATCCGCTACTGCTACCGGTGATCGTCATCCGGCTACATTTGACAGTAACCCGCCTATGGACGCAAATTATATTGCGTCCAATAGCCTAGATCAAGACGAAAACTCTGAAAAAGAGGCCGAGGATTCTAAAAGCGAAGAAACTTCAGTCAAGGTTAAACCACCTCAACAGGCTGTAACGATGGCTGATCTGAGATCTTCCAACAACACTAAACGCAGGAACTCGTCATCTGGCTCCTCCTCTGGATCCGACTCTCCAACTTATGACGATATCAGCAGGACTCCGATGCCGAGTAAAATGTCGCTGGGATCTCTTACACCTTCAATTCAAGATTCGCATCTGTCAGATACGTCTGCTTTTCGGTTTGGAGGCGCATCGAGTGTGAAGACGACGGGCAATGCGTCGGTGAAATCTCCGCTTCTCAGTGCCTTGGCTCGCTTGCCAAACACCGGCGTAAGCGATGGAGACGACGATATCGTTTCTGCGAACAACGCAACTCGGCCCGTCCGACCTGGAGGCCCGCACGCTCGGCCATCGCTCTACCAAGTTCGGGAAGACGTTGCCAAGAGTGAAACCGCAAGCACGATCAGAGTATCCCCCAGTATTCAAGCGGCCTTCTCACGGCGGCCTTCAGACATGACTTCCCTCCCTGTGGCCGCTATCACGGTACATCAAAATCCGGAGGAAAAGCGACAAGAAGAAAAGAGGTTGAGGGTTTTGCGGGATTGGAGGGTATTTCACGTGAGCATATTACGCAAAGCGTATACCGAGGTTGTGGAGCAAGTAAGCCACACTTTCTTTCACTGCATTCTCTTCCATATGGCGCTCCTTCCGACAAACTGATCGCCGGACAATTCACATTGTAGGGGGAGGTGCAGACGGCTTGCGCTATCTATCTTGTTGCGGGGCATGTACTCGGCTTGTCTGACCAGGAAGGCCAGATGCTGGTGGAGGCTTATCTCGACCAGCTCGATCGCCGCCGCTTATCTGGCGTTGCAGCAGCCATCCGTCAGGACTATAAAGGCACAAGAAGTCAAACGCTTGTAAGCCGCGCCACGAAACCGTTGTCTTTCCAAACGCATCCCCCTGGAGGCACATGATAAACTCACCACTGCAATATTGATCTTTTTTTCTTTTTTTGTAGACTGAAACCGTTATCCAAAGCCGATGTGGCAAATGTCGCAAATCGGTAGAATTCGAGGGCAAGCCGGCTCCTTGGTTTTGCGACTCTTGTAAATCCGCCTTGGTCGCATGCGTGGTTTGGTGAGTACGCTGTGTAGATTCTTACGTGCAAGATAAAGCTGATGGTATGTTTCTAGTCATTTGCCTGTAAAGGGACTGTACACCGGTAATGCCTTATTCTTTCTCTCGGTCAGAGACCGTCTGGCTGACTCGATATTTTCGGCAGGTTGCTCTAAATGCGCTCATGGGGGCCACGAGGTTAGTTGTAATGCTTACAATCGGACTGGCTTTAGCTGACAACGAGTTTTTTTCCGTAGAATTGTATGCGTGATGTCGAGGTCCGCAACCGTGAGTACTTGCTGAAACGTGAAACTGGGAGCTTTCATCCAAATTCGCCTCCTCTATCCCGCGTAATCTACAGAACCTCGCTATACTTACAACGACCGAACGCATCCACCTCGATCCTATTCTCCCTCCCCTTTCAACAACTGGCGGCAGATGGCCACACCGGGGAAGCGGTATAGCTCTCCTACAAGCGGACCCGACGCGAGCTGCACAACACGGTCCCCGTCGCGCGGGCCATTAAGTTGGTCAGGGGATACGACTACGGATCACGACGAGCCTCTGGAAGTCACGAGCTCGTTGACGACTTGGGATGCCAATCCGCGGTCTTGTGTGACGGGCTGTGGATGCGTGTGCAATGGCGCATGAGCAGGCGCTGTAATATATCGTTGTATATTGACAGTACTCGGTTGATGGTTGTTAATCGGGGCGGGCGGATAGTAAGATTCCTGTATTACGTAACGCCTTTCTCCGATCGGGCGAGCGTCTCCTATCTTAATTTATTTAGCCTATCTTGATGCCGCCAGTGTGCTGCGGCTCAGGAAAGACAAGCAGTACACACGATGACCACCACATAGCAGTCTCACGCCCTTGCACCCAACACAATACCCAATGCTCCCCTCCCGCTCTGCCGCATCGCTCGCGGGCTCTTGGGCGGGTTCATTTGCTCGGCCATGGAGGAGCTCGAGGCAGACTCCATTTCCAGCTACTCTTTACAATACAGCTTCCGTGAGTAGATTCTGCAGATGCCATACGCATCTCGATAAGACAGCCTGCTGACGAGCGTACAACTCGGCGCATGTGTCTTTCCAGCGTATACGGTTCAAACATAACTCTTCGTCCAGCTCGCACCATTTGACATATAACCCCGGAGAAGATACTGTATGATTATTCCTTCCGCTGATCTTCGAGTAATAGCTGATCAGCATCTTGGAATTTCCCGGGCGGAATGACAGGAATTCCTGCTGTCACTGCTACAAGCGGGTCCATCAGCTCGAGATTCCCGCAAATACTTGGCTTCGTTCTCTGTTCGGCCTCCCCCAGCAAACGATCAGCTCACCGATGCAGAATCGGCCACTGTTGATCTCAAGCAGCCGGGGACTACCAACACCCTTGTGACGGACCTGTTGTCGCATACAGCCCGCCGACCTGCGCTCGTCAAGATACAAGGACCTTTCACCGATGTTCAGCTCGAGGCGGTAGCGAAGGGCATGGCGTATCTGCAGAAGTTGGGACTAGTCAGCGTGATTGTCGTCGACAGGGACGATATTGGGGTGGACGAATGCGGAAAGCCAATGTGTTCTTCGGAAGCGAGACGGCTTATGCTCCGAGAGGTGGAGAGAACGGTCCAGTTCCTCGTCAAACATCGAGCACCTGCAACTCCCGTCCTCTCGACTGTCGTCAGAATCAAAAAGGCCGATTTCGAAGACGAAGAGGGAGCCACCAAAAAATACGAGACCTATGTCGAAGACGAAGGCTTGGACGTGATCCGGAGAGCTGTAGAAGAGGGAGAGATACCAGTGCTGATGCCCGTCGGGATGGACGAGTTATGCAAATCGCAAATGATAGGGGGTAACGAGGTAATTCGCGCTCTTGTACACGCCATGTCCGCCAGTGGTTCCCAGCCACCGAAATCGGATCCAGCATCTCCCATCGAGGAGAATAACAGCGACATTACGCCTCTTCGGCTCCTCATCATCAATCGGGAAGGCGGTATTCCTTCCTATGCTCGTGCGGGTCTACCACATCTTTCCATCAACCTGGAATCAGAATACGACTTTATTCAAAACACTTTTGCAAACGAATGGACCTCGAGTCATCCGACTGCACTATCCAATCTCACGCTAGCAAGGGACTGCCTCGAAGTCATGCCGCCATCAGGCTCCGCCTTAATCGTCTCTCATAAATCCCCAGCCGCGCTTATAGCCAATCTTATTACGAATAAACCTGCTCATTCAGCAAGTTTGCCGCATGCGCTCTTGGTGGAGGGAGAAGGCAAAATCACTCGTCATACACCGACGCTGATTCGAAAAGGTTTACCCATCCGCCTTATACGATCAACGCACGAGATTGATCGTAACAAGCTGACGCAGCTGTTGGAGAAAAGCTTCCGTCGCTCGCTCGACCAAGAAGCGTTTTATACGAGGCTGGAACAGGATATGGATTTCCTCATCGTCGCTGGTGATTATGCCGGAGCGGCGTTATGCACGTTTGAAGGCCGCAAGGAAAAAGACGCATCATCAGGCCCACTATCGAATACCGATAAAACGCACTTGCCCATCTGTTACCTGGATAAATTCGCCGTTTTACCATCCCATCAGGGAGATGGCACGGTAGACTTTTTATGGGTAGCTTTACGTGATGAAACGTTTGGTCTTGGGCTGAAGGATGCCGCAAATGCCAACATTGGCTCGCTCTCCGGTGTCGGTACCGGCCGTGACCTTGTCTGGCGATCGCGCGCAGATAATCCAGTTAACAAGTGGTATTACGAACGCAGCAATGGATTTACCACCCGGGGAAAGTGGAAAATGTTTTGGTGTGATGCAGAGCAGCGGATCAGAGGACTCAAGGGAGTTCGTGCGGCAAAAGGGGACAAGGGGATACCCGTCAAAGTCGTGGAAGATGAAGAACAGGGCAGACTCGAAGTCTGGGGGGATATCGTAGAAGCCATTCCATCAGCTTGGTCAAAATGATGTTCTGGCATTATACTATAGATAAAGATGTACCATACTGCTCAATTACATATACGGCAGCTGATCCGAAGCGACAGATTGTTCCATGAGAGGCTAGTTAAATTACACCGAACCAACGTACGCGGATGTCACGGAGCCAACTTCTTACTCCTTCTTTGTCTCCTTTCTGTGTTTTCGCATCCTTCGAGGGTTCTTGGGCTGTAAAGTTAGTGTTAGTAAGTCGAGATTGCCACCATGAAAATCATTAAGGATGCTTACCACCCTGGCAAGCCAGTACAAGAACACTGCAGCAGTCGCATTGAAAATGTTATACCTAGATGCGACGAGAATCGCCACACGTGCCACTACATTAGCCACCAGGAAGACATCGATGGGCGCTTGCAGAAAAACCATATCCCTTACGCGAAAAGAATGCCCAAGTTTCTCCAGCGGTCCCCGTAATAGATATTATAACCTGCCAAGACCACCTGATCGCAGCGACATGAGATTAGCGGCGTCACGAATCATGCTGTCAAGGGTTCGGGCACTTGCATTTGTCGAAGATACTGGGCAGAAAGAACAGTTAGAGGTTGCATCGGGATTTTCCAGATAACCACCAGCGGCTCTTTGATACGCGGCGATCCATTGTTGACACGTTTGACCAGAGGGCGATTGGAAACGGAGAAATTCGTTTGGAGCACAGATGACTCGAGTATTGGCTACACCGGTAGACAGCATAGCGGAGGCGAGGTATGTGAATGGCGACACTCGGTACATGAAAATCCAAAAGCCTTGGAGATACAGAAGAATGCGTCAATGTGCGTTGTCAGCCGCGAGCATCAGGCTAACATACCGGGCATGGCTTGCTCGGTAGCCAGTACACCGCAAAAGATGAGACACATCGAGAATAGTAGATTGGATATGCTTCCTCCGTTCTCGGCAGTTGAATTGAACGAGATGATGAGATGAGTGAAGGTACTGGTGAAAAGGAGGAATGTCCACGTCAACAGAAACATAAGGAAGCCCCTCGAGTTGACTGCATCTCCGGCGTTTTTGTAAAAGCCGATGGGGTAATACCAGCAGAAATAGATGAATACGGCCATAAGACTGTTCCAGGGAAGTTCAACGATGATGTTTGACAGCATGAATACTTTCCAGCTGTATATCTTTGCAGGCCGCTCCCGAACTTCGTACAAATCCCTCTGTATGACGAAGTGCGGCATGATTTGTTGAACAAGTTGACCAAAGACGGCGAAGAGCATGAAAATGGAGAAGAGCTGGTTCTGCAAGGACTGAATGGAAGTGCCGGCGTTAAAGAAAGAGAACCCGATGAAAAGACTCGAACCGACACACAGGGCAATCTTGGACCATATGTAGGAAGGTGTTCGCCACCATTGCTGAAAAACCCGCCGGAGGACTTCCCTCATTTGGGCCCAGAATGGCGCAGCAAATTCTCGATGACGTCGGTCAGGGGTTGCGCCCACTGTCGAGTCTTTGTTCGACATTCCCTGTTTCAGGCATGCAAGTTCCGTAACAACTGCCTCGTTTTCTGGACTTTCCAACCATACTTTGTTCCAGTCGACGTTACTCGTAGAGCCCGGAGTCGCCCCAATCGCACTGAGCATGTATTCGGCCGGATTCTCGTTTTTGCCACAGGGGCGAGCCCCGTTCCTCTCGAAGTAGCTGACCAAGATTTCCGAATTGCGGCCAACTTCCCCAAAGTAGATTTGCTTTCCTCCCTTGGCGAGCAAGAGCAGACGATTAAATTGAGAGAATAACTGCGCAGATGGCTGATGGATAGTGCAAAGGATGGCCTGTCCATGATCCGCTAGCTTCTGCAACAGCTGAATGATAGACCATGAAGTCTGAGAATCAAGACCGGAAGTAGGCTCGTCCAGGAACAATAGTAGCTCACTATCGGTAGGCATTGTCGATTAGCAAATCGCGATGCGAGACGCTTTAAAAAAGTAGATAGTGCTTACGGTTTGGCAACTAATTCGACGGCAATCGTCAAGCGCTTTCGTTGTTCGACATTGAGACCTTCTCCGAGGACACCAACGACAGCATCCGCGTAAGATTCCATCTCAAGCAATAAGAGCACTTCTTCTACATAATCCAATTTTTCCTGTCGAGAAACTTTAGCCGGTTGCCGAAGCAATGCACTGAACCGCAAGGCTTCCCGCACAGTCGAGGTCGACAAGTGAAGATCTTGCTGCTGCACGTATCCAGTCTTGCGTTGGAAAGAGTCATCTCGAGGTCGCCCGTCAACAAGCATTTCGCCGTCAATGACACCCATCGTGACACGGGATGCAAGAACGTCAAGCAAAGTCGTTTTTCCGGCTCCGGAAACGCCCATCAAACAGGTCAAAGTACCTGGCTTGACCCAGCCAGATACATGGTCCAAGATTCGCCTTTCTTCTTTCTTGATCTTGATATCATAGACGACATTCTCCCAGTGGAAGATGGCGGTTTGACGCTGAATACCAGCGACCTCTTTCGTCTCTTGCTGTACGTGTTTCTCCGATACCTGAGCTGACTGATTCTTACCAGCTTCCTCGTCCCCCACTCGTCGGTCTGGCTTCGGCATCGCCGTTCGGGGGAACACGAGCACTTCACCTTTGCTCTTCTTTGACGAAATCAGCTCGGTCGCACTGAGGTAAATAGCCATCAAAAACAGCATGAATCCAATAAGTATGCCGAAATTCCTGGGAAACCATCGACAATATCAGAAGGATTCATTGAGTTTTATCTTATGGGACCCACCTCCACTTGTGTGTATAGTAGTAGTCATAGGCTGAATTAATGTAGGCGTCGCCGTTGACGAAATCCTGACCAGGGACACTGCCAACGACACTGCATGAAGCTTCAAAGCCAGTACCGTAAGGTGGAACAAATGTCGCGCAGACGAAGTCGCGATTGTGGAACTCATTTATCATAAGTGATTCGAAACCTCAATTGTACGGAAAACATGATCAGTATCGGGGATGTATTTTGGTAAGTATGTAAAGCTCACCATAGGCGATAGGATCGATGTAGTTGATCCAGCGCGACCATCCGTGCATATACCTGAACAAGCTTCCGATTAGCCAAGATTGGAGGACGGAGGTCATCTTGATGCTTGCGTTATAGGAAGTGCAAACCCCGTGTATATCACCAATGCTAGTATTGCCAAAGCAGCTGGAGCAAGCGCTTGAGTCAAGGTCCGGGAACAAGACGCGATAGATCGGAAGAACATTGACATGGTGAGAGTGAGGACAAAGCTGTGCGTTCATCGCGAAAGGAGGATCAAGTTGTAAATGCCATCAGCCCAGAGGACAGGTATCCGACGTTAAAACCACCGAGGTGTATCGAGGTACTTACGATATCAGGTAGAAGAAGAAGAAAGCGCCCGCTGTTCTTCTGAGATGTGCCATGAAATACAAGATAATGTTGAAGCAGATAGAATTGACAATCTACGAGAAAGTAAAAGATCGTCGATGAGCAGACCTCTGAAGCACAGTACTGAAGGGGAACGTACCTTGTAAGGCATGTCCGTCAACATGGATGCGAAGGCCTCAGCAGATGCGTGGTAGAAAGCAAAACGAACGTGTTTCTCAACGATAGCTACAAAGATCAGAACTCGTTGAGTCCTCGCCGTTTCTTCTAGATTTCCAGAGTCACTTACGACGTTGAGCGTATAGGGTTAAAATCTCAAGGGCAGAACCAAAAGCGTTGAGCAAAATAGCGAAGAAGAGTAGAGAACCTCGGGAATAAAAACTCGATGTATCCTGTCAAGGGATACACCCAATGGTAAGTCACTACACAATGTGGAGTAGTATGCCGAAATGTCAAACCTACGTCGGGAAGATTGTAAAACACGCTGGATACAATGAGAGCCATAGTGGAGTTCGCGAACAACTGAAAGAGAGTCAAACTGGGATCTGCCTTCAGTCTCCAAAAACCTCGCCTGAGACAAAGCCCGACCTGGGCCTTGTAGGACAAGGTATATGGAGATTTGGGAGACCTTAGATTGGAAGGGATTAGGGTATGAGAGGAAGGACTGGCTCTGGACGATGAAGTACTTACAGACGTCTCGACTGTTGAGCTCTCCGGGAAGCCTGAAAAGCTTCCAAAGATGCACCTCCTATCGGGAATCGCTCGTCATACTTCTGCAAGTCGTGTTGTAACTGCGCGTATTCCTCACTCGCCCTCCAAGCGGCGGCGAACTCAGCAGGAGTCCGGGGAACTTTGTTCTCGAAACCAGGTCGGACAACTCGCTCAGATGGCGAAGTCAAACTGGTGAGGAAATCGGGTACCGTTTGACGTTCTGGGCATTCGAAACCCATTCTGACGAAGAAGTCTTTGGCTTTCTTGGTTGAACCGAAGTAGCATTGTTCACCCTGGTAGATAAGAACGACCTTGTCAAAGTACTGTAAAACAAGGTAGGTCCGGTCAGCCCGGGTTGCACAAAAGGGAAAGGGACAGATACATACGTCGTAGGCGGCTTGTGGTGACTGATAAATCGCAACGCAAGCGGTGCTGCCCAAGATGTCCGTGGTTCCTCTGATATTCTTGCAGAATTCGATAGCATTGGCAGAATCTAGTCCTCTAGTGGAGTTGTCCCAAGCTTGAAGTGGAGCACCAGCTAACATGGCTTCCGCGATTGATACACGCTTCCTTTCGCCACCTGACACTCCACGGACATATTCAGACCCTACCTGTTCCACAAACGCTAAATCAGCAAGGTTGTATAGCAGTATCTATACCTGAACACACCTTGGTATTGATCGTGTGACTGATGCCTAGCGAAGCCATTACGACGTCTCTTAGAATTTGAGCGTACTCGCGCTTCTTCACACCCCCAGGTGGCTCCCGTGGAGCCCTAGCCTCTGCTGCAAATCCAAGTGTGTCACCGACCGTCAATTGGGGAAAATGAATGTCTTGTTCCGCCGCGTAGATAGCTTCACCACGGAAGTTTGAATGCATTTGCTTCGGCGTAATACCTGGGATTTGAAACGATCAGTTTTGCCGCAAGTCGCTCAGAATAGCATTTGGTCTGAGGTGCAGGTTTCAAAGTGCAGCTCACCCTGATAGTTGACATACGTATCCGACCCAATGAAAATCCCATGAGTTTCTCCTGTGATGGATTTGAGAAACGTGGTGCAGCCACTGAAGAAAAGCGAGGGTATAGATATTTTCCCCGAATTGAAGGAATAGTAACTCACCTTCCTGGAGGACCAAGAACCACTAACATCTCCCCCGCTTCAACAATACCATCAAAATTCTTGACGATCTCCACTTTGCGTTTGCGTCCCGAGATGGCATCTCGGATGGAACCAAGCCTACTCAGCACGACGTTGCCGACCGTGGACTGATATTCAACGTCACTGGCAAATCCGTGTACACTAAGGTTCTTGAAAGCAATGCCCGCCGTCCGCCTAGGATACTTTTCGGGGTCCCGAGAAGTGATTGCCAGTAAACTCTTGATCCATTCGCGACTGTTGAAATTCTCTGAAAACGGATCGTAGATAGTGCCTTTGTTAGGTCGCAAGACGTTGTCCGGATCGAACTCGTCGACATTATCAAGGCTCCTTGTGGACTGACGCGTGTAATGACGAGCGAGTTGAACAATACGGGCTTCTTCCTGCGTTTCGCGAGAACTATGGTCGTCGTCTGTTGAGGAATCAGGGCTTGAAGTTGTACGCTTTTCTATATGGCGGTCATGATCGTCGTTTTCCAACAAGGGCCGCTCCATAGAAGAATATCGACGACCCATAGGAGCGAACCCCGAACGCTGAGCCGAAGCATCATAATTTGTAGTGATGTTTCCTACGAGAGCCATAGCGTCTAATCCTCAAAGCGCGTTGTCGTGCTTCACAAGGATAGTCTTAGATAGCTCAAGACATTCAGCGACATGCAATCAGTGGTATTCATATAAACAATCCCCTGCAAGACAGCGACACCCATCGGACACCCAGGCACCACAGCTGGATGACGTATAGTCTCCATATTTCGTACAGTGATGACTGGTATGGCTACACGAGTATTGCCTAGATGTTGTGAGGGTCTATGTAATCCAGGAGGCAGACTTGCATGCGCCGTTTTGGAGATACTCGTATAAGTGACCAACTGGCGGATTCACGACTGCATTATAGTAATCGGAGAAGTCGGTGGAAGAGCGGATGAACAGACCACGAGAGATTATCGAAAGGATTCCTTGAGATGAAGATTGCGCCTGATAATGCCCATCCAACGAACGTTAGTTTGATATCGTCAATACAGTTTTGTGCTGACAGACGACAGAGAAGAAAATGCGAGACAGGACCTGTAGCACTGTTTATAGACAAGTTGAGCTGAAACGAAGCCCCAATTTCTTCAGCTTTGCCCGGGTTTCTGTCAAGAATTTTCGACCCGCTGTTTCGTGGATTGCCGGTTCTCGGCCTTATTTCCCCCCAGTTCTTCATATCCCATCCAATTCCATCCATCTTCATTCTTGGGCCTGAATAATACATATAGTTGACTGAAAACCTAATATGTTGTGCATACAGCTTACAGCTCGCTATACACGCGCAGCGATGGACGGAGTATCGGATTATAATGGGTATGGTGGCAACACGCGGAACAGAACCATCTATGCTTTAGAGCCAGTACGGGTACAACTACAAAGGATCAAACAAGGCAGGCTGAAATAAAAGACAAACTCCCCGAGCACTACTCCTTCTTTGTCTTGTGCTTTTTGGTTCTTCGAGGATTCTTTGGCTACAATGACCGACAACAAATGATTCAGTAAGCATGCAGCGCGAGGCAAGCGTAAATGGATGCTTACCACTCGGGCGAGCCAGTACAATCCAACAGCGGCGAACATGTTAAAGATGATATAGCTGAAGGTATCGGAGATTCGCAAGGGCATTCGATCAATGGGACAAAGCAAGCAACGTGGAATTCTTCTGATTACTTACGCAAAAAGAATACCTAGATTCCTCCAACGGTCTCCGTAATAAATGTTGAAAGATGCCAATACGGCCTATTAAAGACAGGACAAGTTTGTTAGCTGTTTACAGAACAATCACTCGAAGCCTAGAGGTACTCACATCTGTCGAGGAGGTTGGGCAGAAAGAGCAATCTGCAGTGGCATTGGGGTCTTGCAGATAACCTCCCGCCACACTTTGGTATCCAGATACCCATTGCTGGCATGTTTGGCCCGAAGGTGGCTCGAAGTGCACGTATTCGTTTGCAGCGCACACAACTTGAGCTCTACCCACTCCATTGGAAAGCAATGCAGAGGCAAGGTATGTGAATGGAGACACTCTATACATAAACACCCAAAAGCCTGGAAAAAGTTCTGGTCAGTACTGCGGGCATGTCGAGCGTCATTGTAAGCAAGGGAACGTACCTGGCATAGCATCTTTAGAAGCTAAAACACCACAGAAGATCAAACACAACGAGAACAGTAAGTTGGCGATATTGCCTCCATTCTCCGCAGTTTGATTGAACGAGATAATGAAATGCGTGAAGGTGCTGGTGAACAGAAGGAACGCCCACACAAGCAGGAACATGAGGAAACCTCTCGAGTGTACGTCGTCTCCGGCGTTCTTATAGAATCCGACAGGGTAATACCAGGTGAAGTAAATGATCACTGCCATGAGACTGTTCCAAGGCAGCTCGACGATGATGTTGGAGATCATGAAGACTTTCCAGCTGTACGTCTTTGAGGGCCGTTCTCGTACTTCGTAAAGATCTCGCTGCGTGACGAAGTGAGGCATAATTTGCTGGACAAGTTGACCGAAAATCGTAAAGAGCATGAAAATGGAGAAGAGCTGGTTCTGCAAGGACTGAATGGAAGTGCCGGCGTTGAAGAAGGAGAATCCGATGAAAAGACCCGAGAATGTACAGAGCGCAGTCTTAGACCAGATGTACGAGGGTGTCCGCCACCATTGCTGGAACACTCGAGTGAGTACTTCCCACATTTGGACCCAGAATGACGCAGCGAACTCTCGGTGACTGATTTTGTCTTCGGCGGCGTCCATGGTCGAAACTTTGTTGGGCAAGTCTTGTTTCAAGTAAGCAAGCTCCGCCCTGACGTCCTCGTATTCTGGACTTTCCAACCATGTTTTGTGCCAATCGACAGTACTTTTGGCGCCCGGAGTCGCCCCAATCGCACTGAGCATGTATTCGGCCGGATTCTCGTTTTTGCCACAGGGGCGAGCCCCGTTCCTCTCGAAGTAGCTGACCAAGATTTCCGAATTGCGGCCAACTTCCCCAAAGTAGATTTGCTTTCCTCCCTTGGCGAGCAAGAGCAGACGATTAAATTGAGAGAATAACTGCGCAGATGGCTGATGGATAGTGCAAAGGATGGCCTGTCCATGATCCGCTAGCTTCTGCAACAGCTGAATGATAGACCATGAAGTCTGAGAATCAAGACCGGAAGTAGGCTCGTCCAGGAACAATAGTAGCTCACTATCGGTAGGCATTGTCGATTAGCAAATCGCGATGCGAGACGCTTTAAAAAAGTAGATAGTGCTTACGGTTTGGCAACTAATTCGACGGCAATCGTCAAGCGCTTTCGTTGTTCGACATTGAGACCTTCTCCGAGGACACCAACGACAGCATCCGCGTAAGATTCCATCTCAAGCAATAAGAGCACTTCTTCTACATAATCCAATTTTTCCTGTCGAGAAACTTTAGCCGGTTGCCGAAGCAATGCACTGAACCGCAAGGCTTCCCGCACAGTCGAGGTCGACAAGTGAAGATCTTGCTGCTGCACGTATCCAGTCTTGCGTTGGAAAGAGTCATCTCGAGGTCGCCCGTCAACAAGCATTTCGCCGTCAATGACACCCATCGTGACACGGGATGCAAGAACGTCAAGCAAAGTCGTTTTTCCGGCTCCGGAAACGCCCATCAAACAGGTCAAAGTACCTGGCTTGACCCAGCCAGATACATGGTCCAAGATTCGCCTTTCTTCTTTCTTGATCTTGATATCATAGACGACATTCTCCCAGTGGAAGATGGCGGTTTGACGCTGAATACCAGCGACCTCTTTCGTCTCTTGCTGTACGTGTTTCTCCGCTTTGCCAGCTTCCTCATCATCAGCGTGTCGGTCTCGTTTGGGCATTGCATTTCGGGGGAACACGAGCACTTCACCCTTGCTCTTTTTGGACGAAATGAGCTCGGTGGCGCCAAGATATATAGCCATGAGACCTATCATGAAAGCGATGATGATTCCGAAATTCCTGTGAGGCGAAACATGTCAGAAGACAAAAACGAGACCAAGGATAGCCGCTCGGACTCACCTCCACTTGTGCGAATGATAGTACGTATAGGCAGAGTTGATATATGCGTCCCCGTTGACGTAATCTTGTCCCGGCACACTGCCCACAGTGCTGCACGATCTTTGAAGTCCGGTACCGTACGAAGGCACAAAGCCCACGCAAGGGAAATTGCGGTCGTGGAACTCGTTGATCATCAAGGCCTCGAAACCTGTGGGATAGCAGCCTAATCAGTGTCCCGTTTGGATCCCATGTAGCAAAAGCTTGGCTTACCATAAGCAATAGGATCCAGGTAATTGATCCACCGTGACCATCCGTGCATGTAGCTACAGGGCTCGGGTTAGTACGAAGTAAGATATCTGGTGGAGGTCATTGGTTGCTTACTTTACGGGTAGAGCGAACCCGGTGTAGATGACCAACGCAAGAATCAAGATGGCAGCTGGGGCAAGTGCTTGACTCAACGTTCGGGACAATGACGCAATAGATCGGAAGAACATGGACATGGTGAGCGTAAGGAAGAAGCTGCAAACATAATCCACCCAGTGATCAGAATGGCTTCAGCTCGCGTAGCTGATCTTGATGGACAGGGTACATACGATATCAAGTAGAAGAAAAAGAACGCTCCCGGTTCCCTTCGCAGATTAGTCATGAAATACATCGTGATGTTGAAGAAGATCGAGTTGAGAATCTGGTGGGAAAGGCTGGGAAAGTTAGCAAACATAAACAGGAGCGGCGAATGTGCTGGACATACCTTATACGGCATGTCTGTCAACATTGATGCGAACGCTTCTGCAGAAGCATGATAGAAGGCGAAACGGACGTGTTTCTCCACAATGGCTGTAATAAAGCCCAGTTAGCGGAATTTCTCTACTTCGTAAAGGTGTAATATTGCTTACACCGTTGAGCATAAAGCGTTAGAATTTCGAGGGCTGAACCAAAAGCATTGAGTAAGATTGCAAAGAAGAGCAAGGAACCACGCGAATAGAAACTCGAAGTATCCTGCGAATGGAGAGGTATAAGAAGTGGAATCCTTTCATCGATATGGAACATCAGCAGTCCACTCACCGACGGTAAATTATAGAAGACGCTGGACACGATCAAGGCCATCATGAGGTTACCGAACAGTTGGAAAAGCGTCAAACTCGGATCTGCCTTCAATCTCCAGAAACCTCGCTTGAGGCAGAGTTTGACTTGTCCCGCATACGACAAAGTATAGGGAGATTTGGCAGAGCTGTTGAAGCAGTATGGTTGAGACATGAACGAATCAAGCAAAGAAGTATGCAAGGCTCACAGGTGCTTGGATTGCTGCGCTCTTCGCGAAGCCTGAAAAGCTTCCAAAGATGCACCTCCTATCGGGAATCGCTCGTCATACTTCTGCAAGTCGTGTTGTAACTGCGCGTATTCCTCACTCGCCCTCCAAGCGGCGGCGAACTCAGCAGGAGTCCGGGGAACTTTGTTCTCGAAACCAGGTCGGACAACTCGCTCAGATGGCGAAGTCAAACTGGTGAGGAAATCGGGTACCGTTTGACGTTCTGGGCATTCGAAACCCATTCTGACGAAGAAGTCTTTGGCTTTCTTGGTTGAACCGAAGTAGCATTGTTCACCCTGGTAGATAAGAACGACCTTGTCAAAGTACTGTAAAACAAGGTAGGTCCGGTCAGCCCGGGTTGCACAAAAGGGAAAGGGACAGATACATACGTCGTAGGCGGCTTGTGGTGACTGATAAATCGCAACGCAAGCGGTACTGCCCATGATATCGGTGGTACTCCGGAGGTTCTTGCAGAACTCGATGGCGTTCGCAGAATCTAGACCTCTAGTGGAGTTGTCCCAAGCTTGAAGTGGAGCACCAGCCAACATGGCTTCCGCGATTGAGACACGTTTCCTTTCACCTCCTGATACACCTCGAACGTAGTCGTTACCGACCTGCGCCAAAGCATGTTAGCCCAATGTCCACCTGGATATCGAGTACAAACGTACCTTGGTATTGATGGTGTGACTGATACCCAGAGACGCCATGACAACGTCTCTTAAGATCTGGCCGTACTCATGCTTTTTCATGCCTCCGGGGGGTTCCCGCGGAGCTCTCGCCTCTGATGCAAATCCGAGGGTCTCACCGACAGTCAACTGAGGGAAATGAATATCTTGTTCGGCAGAGAAAATCGCTTCACCACGGAAATTGGAGTGCATCTGCTTGGGCGTAATTCCTGATAAAGGGAAAGTCAGTACACAAAAGCGTTCGACATACATCATCACCGCTCGCTCCGCTCACCCTGATAGTTGACGTATGAATCCTCGCCGACAACAATGCCGTGAGTTTCCCCAGTTATAGTTTTCAAGAAAGTGGAGCAACCACTGAACGCAAAGAAACAAATCAAACATTGAACGAAATTCCAGGGTGAAACCGGAACACGAACCTTCCCGGAGGACCGAGAACGACCAACATCTCTCCAGCTTCAACGATACCGTCAAAGTTTCTGATGATCTCCACTTTGCGTTTGCGTCCCGAGATGGCATCTCGGATGGAACCAAGCCCACTCAGCACGACGTTGCCGACCGTGGGCTGATATTCAACATCGCTGGCAAATCCATGTACACTAAGGTTCTTGAAAGCAATGCCCGCCGTCCGCCTAGGATACTTTTCGGGGTCCCGAGAAGTGATCGCAAGTAGATTCTTGATCCATTCGCGACTGTTGAAATTCTCTGAGAACGGATCGTAGATGGTGCCGCTTTCTGGTCGCAGGACTTTATCCGGATCAATTTCGCCACTGGCAAGATTTCTAGTGGATTGTCGAGTGAGTTGTTGTGCAAGTTCAACGATACGTTGCTCTTCGTGCATCTCGCGAGGGCTCCGTCCGTCTATGGTGTCGGAATCTTCTGAACTGGTTGTCATTGGCTTTTCATGGTGGTTCATTTCCGCAGCCGGATCCTCAGATAAGGAGTACCTACGACCAACATCAGCGAGCCCTCTACGATTTGCCGAAGCATCGTAGTTGGTGGTGATATTGCCTACAAGGGCCATGGTGTTGTAGGTATTGGTGGGTTAAGTCGATCAGTGGCGCTGATAGAATGAGTCGATGAAGCTGTCACTGATGATGGATCGCCGGCAGAACAAAAGGCACAGATGATAGCCTTGGAAAGGTGAGCTTTATAGCAATAGCTAAAGCAATGCTATCGGCGCTGATGAGAGTGGACGTCGAAATCGACACACTCTACAAGTCCGAGATGAGTAATCGGTATAGGGGGGCCGCGGTCAGGCCTGTATACATCAGTGGAACTAATAACGTAAAGAGAAAGCTTTCGTGAGGTCTGCTTCGGACGGGCGGCCACAATTGCATGATACTGGACAAACGCTGGCTAGGCCAGATCACAACACCATTTGACAAAAAGGCAACAAGCCAAGCCTCGATCTGGGGCTCCGCGTCGCTTGGCGCCCGAAAAGGGTGATGACAGTGATTTGCTGACGGCATCTAGCGTAAAGTCTCAGTCAACGGGCTCCGCGCTCTTGCTTACCTAAGCGGCGGCGCCCATTCATTTGCCAACGTTTGTCATCGCTCATTACTCATCATTCGCTGGCTCGCTCGAGTTCTACAAAAGGTGCCGTTGCTTAATGCTCAAAAATGCAGTCTCAATCATAGTGAGGAGAGAAAGGCTTGATAAATTTAGGATCGCTTCGGTGTGGTAGCCCGTGCAGGTGCGCTGCGTTATAGATTCACTATCAAGCTACCTATCAAGCTCCTATTGAGGCATCGACAGGTGTTACCTCAAGGCGCAATACCAAATGCTCCACCCAAATTCGATCTTCCCCTATGCGGATAATATAAGCTATAACAGCCCCATAAGCACAACAACACCTTAGGAGGTATTATGTTTATCCAAGTGATGATTCTGGGCTAACACTCGCCCCCGTCAGAAGTCAAAAAAGGCAAGGTCGCGATGCAAGATGTGATTCGCTAGACTCCAGTAATAAATGTTTGTTATGATGTATCAACGAGATACAATCACCCTCTTGATGACCTCTTTCCTTCAGGTGGGCGGCCCTGCTTTCAACTTCAGCGCGGCCAGTCTGTTATATTGAGTTCATCGAGTTCATCATTCGAAAATGGTTCAGTTCAGCAAGTCCTCGTCCCCGTTCCTGGATACGCCTCTAGGCCTAGGCTGATCGACTTGGTAATCTGCCAGAGCACCCAGCTGAGCATATGGATCGCTAGAGCCTGCATTAGACGAGTAAGGGGACTTTTCGTCCTCTTGCGTAGCGTAAGCAGAAGACGGGCGGGTCCCAATGTTGACTTGTGATGTAGGCCTCACGCTCAAAGATGGTTTCGGATAAGATCTCGACGCTGGTGTACCATTTGCAGAAATGAGATGTCGTCTTGAAGACGCGTTTAACGCAGGTGAATCTAAGGCGGATCCGTCAGCTTCATTGCTGCTTCACCTCGAAAAAAGCTGTTACCCACCAGGTAAATAACGAGCTTTCGCGGTCCTGATGAAAGTTTGAGGAGATTTATGATAAATGCTGGATAGGGTTCCAGTATGCAAGAGTAGCTGTTGGGGAACATTGAAGTCAGAGCTTGTACGAACTACGCTGGACGTCAAATGCAAAATAGTCACTTGATCCAAAGTGCCTTTGTCCATCCGGTCTGTTTCTGTAGAAATCGGTGGCTTTTCTGCAAGCACTATGTCCCGAGTCGCTGCCGGGTTAGTTGACAACAATCGCCAATACATAAAGCCCTTTGGTTGAACAGTAAGTGACAAGATTAACGACACAGAGATCAGTTCAAATGACTCACTCGATCGCGAAGGTCGGGATTGTCCACTTCCTCCGTAGCCATTTTCAAAACTCTAGGCACCAGTTCTTGCCCCACAGTTGGCCGACGAATGAAAAGCTTCACAATTGCCGTCAATAAGGCGAGTTGGACCTGAGTCAACGCCAGATGAAAAGGTTAGACGATGAAGGCCAGCGCGTGCTGAGAGTCTCGACGCCTTACCTCTATAGGTTCCTCATTGAAGGTGAACAGAAAGTCTTCAAGCAACTCATCACTATTCTCTATTCTGTCTGCGTACTGGCCGATGATCCAGATCATAGCTGATTTTGCTTCCGGTTCGTCAAGAGAATCAAGGTTCTCGCAGAGGGCCCCAATGATGCTTTCGTATTGATTGGGATACCTCCGGAAAATATCCTTAATGACTACGATGGCTTCTTGCACGACATAAGAAATTTTGGTTTGAAGTAATTTTAGTAATACCGAGATGCATTGGTCCGCTGCGGGCTGGATTTTGATGGCTAAACGGCCTATCGATCGAACAGCCTTCCTCACAAAATCGACATCTACTTCAGATGCGTACCTAGAGGGAAATAGCAGCCGGGTCAGTCCGAGCTTAGACTAGTGTCACTCGTTCAACAATCGGGACTGACTCTTTAAGTTCAGGCAAAACTTCGTGCACATTTTCAGCGCGGGCTAGGCGATACATAATTTCCAATTTGGCAAGCTTGACATAAATCGGGTCGTTGTATTTGCAGAAAAATACTTTGACTTCGTGTTGAAGTATAGCAGGGCGACGCTGAATGATTAAGAGAATATTGCGCAGAGCAACGTACTGAACCTCGGCACCAGAAGACAGTAAGGTCACTATCAGGAAAAGCTTAGTGTCAGCTGACTTATTCGTCCCATGCAGTGTTGAAACCATTTACCTAACGGTGGTCCCATCTTGCGCTCTAAACTCTCAATCAAGCTGTCGTCCTCCATGTAGTTCATCAGATATAACAGTACTTTAATGGTTGTGAGCACAACTGCACTGTTGGCGTGTTGGAGGCGTATTGATATGCGCTCCCCCAGTTGCTCAGCTTCTATTGATGTTTGGGGTGTGAATGATAGTAGGGAGTCCAAAATGTAAACCTGACCCCACCTGGAGAAAACCTGTAAGCAGTCTTTCAAATGGAGCGAACAATAACGAGGGACGTACTCGGAACATTCCCCAAGTGCTGCAACCAGCTTCCCAGATACCGAGCCATTGAGCTTGAGCATAATGTCATCGCTTCTATCCGAAATTTCAACCAATGCGGCAACCGCATTTGCCACCACCGTCGGATTTGCGTCTGCGAGGAGATCTCTATGTTACCAGACCATTGTCAGTCACTAGGTCATACCGCGAAAAAGGCATGAGCGAACCTTAACAGAGGCACAAAGCCTTCTTTGTCCACTACTCTTTTCCCCGTTTCACTAGCATACAGCTTGGCAACACTGTAATAGGCGTTCCATCAGCCACTGATTTCCGCCATGAAACTAGAGTACGAGTGCTCTTACGCTATAGCGGCTGTTTTGCGAACGTATGGATCCGTGTCCTGCAGTGCGTGTCTGAGTGGATCAATCAGTGCAGAAATGATCGTGGACGACGTGATGGCGGACATTGTCCGGATTGCAAGCGCTCTAATCAAGGGATTACGATCGTTACAATCCTGTATTAGAAGAGAGCATTTTTAGTTTCATTAGGGAGAAAATGAATGGTAGCGGGGAATCCGTACCGAGAGGAAGCCTGATATCGCATGAGCAATCTCGTCCGATTTCGTCTTGGCATAATTCATCAAGTAAAGATATACCACTAAAATATACCAGCGGTACCGGTCAGCTGGCGCCCGCACTGACAATGCAGAAGCACTGACTCTTCTTGATTTCCAGTACCTGTATAGTCATACATTGAATCATGTCGGGAAATAGCGGAGACACTGTAACAAAACTGCCATAAGCATAGCATCGTGGATCGAGAGCTTATTGGCATACTGACTGTCATTCCCCATGGTCATGTTAGCCACAACCTTTTTCAAAGCCGTTTTCTTCTTCAAATAGCCTTTGTCCTTTCTATCTGCTGCTTGTAACTCTGCCCTCAACTCCTGAGCTTTGCTCCGGGCTATGTGCATAGAGCTGCGTCAGTAACAGTGTGTCCGCATCAGGCTCCCTCGGCTTACTAAATAGCTTCGCATCAGCCATCCTAAGAATGAGAATGATCGTGGACTACAAGGAAAAGCCGAAGAGAGAGAACAGCGCCAGGGCGTGTACAACGAGCTGGAACGATGGGCAGGAAGCCGGGGTGTGGGCGTGTCGAGGGGTTGCGGCTGCGGCACTCCGTTGAAACCAGGACTTAGAGTAGGGCGTGTGGTGCGCGAGTTGAGGTGTCTAGGATTTTTGAGGCCTATGGACCGGCTACAGGCAGATATCAGAATCGAAGGTGGAACAGTATAGGTCCATGAGAGATAACGATAGGTAACAACCGAGGACTCGAGATCAGAAGACCGTGTTGCGGCGCGGAATCAAAATCGTGTCACCTGGAGGACACGCATGATGAACACAGGCCATTTTTAGTCGCTTAGTCGTGAATGAGTCGTCATGCAATTGAAACCTTAGCATGCCTAGAGAGCTGCCTAGAGGTCAATCAAAGCCACAGCATAGACGTCGAAGAGTTGGATACCAGGAATGGAACACTCGTAAGTAAAAACTGGAAATGTAAAAGCAAGTAGAGGTTGGCGGGGCAAGTCGCTGCTGGAACACTTTTCGTCATGTGTAAGCCTGAGAGAGGCCACGAAAGTGCGGTGAATGCAAAATCAAAACTATTATATCTTGTCTATCTCTATAGATAGTCTATGGATACAGTGGTGCCAGCAGTCTATATGCCACGACAACACGCTCTTGCAAAGAGCGGAACAACTATGAAACATCTATGCGCGAGGTACCTTCTCATTAAGAGTGCCCTCCATCGATGGCACACGGGTAGAAGTCTCCGAATTTTCCTTGGCTTCCGCAGGAGGCAAAGTAAGGTCGACGTTCTCGGCGTTGACGCCGCCAGCCTCGTGATCGGCGGGGCCATGAATGTCGTATCGGTCTTGCAGAACGGAGATCTGATGACCAGTCAAAGCGGGCATTTCGTCGGCGATCAAGGTAGGTCGCCTTCGTGCCAAGTGCGCGTGGGCGAAGATGACATCGATTTCAGCCAGTTCTCGACCTGCAGTTTCGGGGTAGAAGACCCAGATAATCGGGAAGAAGACGCAATTGGCGAGAGCGAAGAGCAAGAAGGTGTAGGCTCCAATGGAGGCGGTCATGGTGGGAAGAACTTGAACGACCAAGAAGTTAAACAACCAGTTGCACATGGTGGAGACGGCGTTAGCTTGAGTTCGAACAGCTTGAGAGTTCAATTCAGCTGGGTACAACCAAGGGAGAGGCAGCCAGGTTGCACCGAAGAAGGCGATAAAGAGGTAGAGACCGAAAGCGGCACCCTTGGACGCGCCCTTCTTTCCAGGAAGCAAACAACCGAAGGTGATGAACATGGCGACAGCTTGACCAACGGTACCGACCAAAAACATGGGTCGTCGTCCGCATCGTTCGACCAAGACGAATGACGAAAGCGCGAACAAGGCGTAAATGATGGCCAAAACACCGCCCAAAATCAAAGACAACTGAGTTTCGAGGCCGATTTGGTTTTCGAAAAGAATGGTAGCGTAATAGATGACAGCGTTGCAGCCACCAAGTTGTTGGAAGACTTGAGAAGAGGCGCCGACGGTCATTCTTCGGAAGTTCTGTTTCTTGCCGGATTGCAACAGATCCTTTGCAGATCCCTTGACTCTCTGCCCTGCTTCGATGGACTCGAGAATCATGTCCCTCTGGTGAATCGCTCGGGGATCGTGAACACTCGTACCGTTGAGGGCAGCGACGACTTTGAGACCTTCTTCGAGTTTACCATGAGAAAGCAGCCATCGAGGAGATTCACAAAGTGCCAGCGCACCCCAGATCAGGAACAAGGCGAAGACGATTTGCAAAGCAATAGGTAGTCGCCACGAAACACTGGTGCTGGTGAAAGAGAGGCCGAAGTCCACCCAGTAGGCGATGACGGTACCGACAGCAACAGTTGACGCTTCGATACAGACTAAGAAACCTCGGTTGTGGGCTCGGGAGCATTCGGCAACCCATGAAGGAATAGTAGCGGTGTTCTAAGTAATGCCAAACAAGCACAAAATGTCAGATACGGCTACAATGGTGCCCATGCGGAGGCGGACTTACCATGCCATTTCCGATACCAGTGACAACACGAGAGACAATGAACTGCCCGAATCCCCAATGAGGACCGAAGGCGGTAACACCAATCACGGTTCCAATGATCATGATAACACCACCGATAAGCATCATCTTTTTTCGACCTAGAGGTTCTCCGACGAAGAAGGCAATGAGAGCTCCGAAGAAAGCGCCACTGCATAAGAAATGTTCAGTCAGTAAATTTCAAGGAATGTCCCATGGGGGTGTTACGTACACTTCGTAGACAGCAGTAACGGTACCCTGAATAGTAGCGTGGTGGACATCGTTTTTGTCGGCCATTCGAGTCATGGGGAATTCATCGTTGAAGTTCTTCGACGCAATGATACCGGACATCAAACCCTGATCGTAACCGAAAAGGGAGAAACCAATGGTGGCAAAGAGAGTGACCATCCAGATCAACTTGTTACCAGTGACACCCATATACCGCACGACGTCCTTGTCGTCACCCATTGCATTTTCGTAAAGAGGATTCATGGGCTTTTCGTTGGCATCGACGGGATCTTGCTGCGTTCGCGGTTCGATGGCATCGACACCAGTGTCGGCACCTGGGAAGTTGGATGCCGTTGGTGGCATGATGTCGTTGTGTTTTTCACCTTGGAAAACCATGGTGCTAATCCTTGTCGATACTTTGGCTCGATCCTATTGAAGAACGATGGAACTGGTCAGACAGGCGTGGATATGCAGCGAAAGTGTCCGAGAGATAGCAGCGTATATATACGCACTCTCCGAATCTCGTTCGCCCCCTGACATGAAGTGAAAACTTCATCTATTCCTTGGCAGTTGGAGCTGCAGTTGGCAGGAAATGCAGCCCCAATGCGGCTCCTCTGCGTATCCTAGTGCTGGTCGGTGGATAATGGTGACATCGCCCTTTCTTTCGCTCGGTGGAAAACGAACAAAAGGACAGGATATGGCAGACACCGAACGCATCTGTATCTCCATGAGGGGCAAGATCGGTAGGAAGGGAGTGGGAGTGGATACTGGCACTAGAAGAAAACAGAAACAGTAATATTAGCACTCACTCGAATGCCCTGGAGCGCTAAACCACACTAGTGCGTAGCCGGCTGACTATGTGAGGAGCTTGTCGACGGTCTCGGTCGGTATCATATGAGACGATAGTTTCCAATGCTTAGCCGATCCGTTTTATCGCCGGAGCGGCTCGGGGAAATATAGCGTGTGATCGTGTGAGCTGGAGATATTTGTGAGATAGAAGAAGAAATTTGCTCTACATTCATTCGCGGTTCGTCAATCATATAGCAGGCTCAAACACACCGTGGTGATTATAGGTAGCGTCAGGAACAAGTCAGCCGAAGTTCCACTAGAGACAGGCATATATACTGAGTCTTCAGCAAATTTGAATGGCGTAGCAACAGCTATAATGGTAACCCATAACTGCAAGATCTGACGGAATGTTATGCTTGCCCAAATTGACGTCACATGTATGGTTGAAAATTTTGTGACATCTGACCGCTAGCCGCTAGCCGACGGGACCCAATTCCTAATCAAGATCCCTCCGAGACCGGCAAGAAGCAGTTTTCAGAGGAATGACGCAATGCGATGTTGAGGGCTTGGGAGAGAACCTTCCGAGCCGCCACTCGGTCGCCGACGTTGCGATTATTTTTGGAGCTTTGCCAATGCCAACTTCAGGCGATCTTTCTTGGCAGAGTTTGAGGGGTTTTCGAAAGCGTTTCTGATGTTCCCTTGATCATTTAGCTGATCAGTTAAGCTAGCTGTTAACTTACAAGCTGTTGACCTGGTTTGACGACTTATCACTTACATACGAGTACAACCTCTTGGCTCATATTTTCGCAAGCCCTATTACGGTATCGCGCCACGACGATGCGGCATTCGCGTCACTAATAGGCAACGGAAGCGCGGCTGCCTCAAGCCTCCGGACACAGCCTCCCAACGAGCTCCCTGACAGAGACACCTCGCAAGCTTTTGGCTGCTTCTGGCAGTATTTGTTTTAAAGTGCAAAGGGTAGAACGTCCTTCAACACCATGCGAGGAGCGGTCTCATGGGTGAGCTCATGGGTGGGTAACTGTTTTCGGCAGGCTGCTCCCCAGATTCACTAAGAAACGGATGGCAACCTGAATAGCAGGTTACACGTTAGCGTCAAGTCACCGAGTGCTGGCGATATACGCGAGTTGCTGGAGCTCCTCTGTTCAAGAAAGCTTCTAAACACGACAGCTGAACAAAACGGGGAGTCGATCATTGGTTTGCACAGACTATGGCTTTTAAGGCGGCAGCTACTATCATTTACTATACAGGCTTAGGTTAAGGAGCTTGAGAAAGCGTTTGAAGCCAAATTATTTTACATTGCTTTGGAAGCTGCTTCGCATAGACCTGACAGGTTTTTCTGCCGTTCTTGAGGCGTATCAGCCCAGGCAAGGATCTAGGAGCTGGTTTACGCAGCTGTCTAGGCAGGCACCGCGTCTCCTACTATCGCTGTGCGTCCATGTAGCTTCCCATTTTCACCAGCCTCTCAGAAGCTGTCTGATGAAAAGGATCTTGTCAAGGTGGACTGCAAAGCTACTGTCCGCCTGCTTGATCGCTGGGCTATTCACCTTGCCAAGAGAAACGGGATGCAAGTATGAGCTCGAGTATGGCGAGCTGTACAGTATGCAACTCAACTATTCCTGCTTTCCTTGGTCTTCTATTGAACCATGTCGTTTATTATTAGTTGAAAACGCGCTATACTAGCTCGCTATGCTAGCATGGAAGAGCTATGAGAAGTAGTTCAGCGCTTTGGGGAAGAAGGCAGTAGGGAAGCTAGTAAAACACCCTAATGCCTAGCAATGGATGGCCAAACAGCTACAGTAAGCAAAGCTGTAAGCAACGGTTGCATAGCTGACTGTATCACCTTAAATATAGCAGCAGCTATCGCCCTCAAATATACCCGCATTGCCTCTCTGCCTATTTTATAGTTAGGAGTGAGTAGCTGTTGGGACCATACGGTGCAAGCTGGGCCCCCGAATGGACAGATGAAGGTACTCGGAACTCGGCGCACCTTTCACCCGGTATCAATAGATGCTCCACTGAATCACGCCTGCAAAGTGAGAGGAAGCCTCGACATGAGTAGCTACGTCGGCTCACCATCTTGCTTCTGGTAAATATAATAGAAGGGCAGCGGTGAGGAGATGAGGAGCAGGTGAATAGGAAAGACAAGATCAGCGATAAGCAGAACCCAATGCCAACTGCGAGCGTCTTTTCAAAATCTCTGTTCAAACGCACTTGTCTCACTTCCAGCTTCTGGAGCATATGCGGTGCGCCCGAATGTCGGTGGGCGGCGTAAGTGAACAGGACCAAGTGATCGCTCTCCAAGCTACTCTCAACCATCGCTCATGGACTTATCGTCACGACCTCTGTGGAAATGGATCGTGAAGAGACATCGAGGACAGCTTCTAGCACCTCACTAACTCCACGGGATGGTTCAAGATCCTGAGATTTTGGTCCGGAAAGCGAACCAGGTGTGTTCCACGGTAGGACTGCACTCGCGGGCAAGTTCTAATAGTGTTGGCTGCAGCTGTCGTCCGTAGACCTGCTGAATATCGTACAGTGTCATGACCTTCCCAAGACCAATGATCACAGCGTCAGGTATGAGATCCTCATCATAGGCACTCGGTCCACAACTATCATCTGCTTACCGCATATATCGTAGAATCCATCTCCTGTCCGCTTCTGAAGTACCGAGAAACGCACAAGAAGCTTTGTGGACGTTGTTTGATGAGAATATGGGAAAATTGTGAGTATGAGCCGCGCATACTATTACCTGCAGTGGCTAGAAGATTTGCAGTCTGTTCATGACCTAGAGCAGCGGGAACCTCTTTAGCAACATCGAAAGGCGAAAAGTTAGAAGAGCTATTCGACCCTGCTACGAGATTTGCCATTTACACCTCCGAGACCTCCGAATCGCCTGCGCTGGAATTAGATAACCTTGAAGGACACAAACTGTTGGGATTTGCCTCTATTAGGTTTGATACCGAGGATACCCTTGATTCACAGGAGTATGAGGATGGAATCCGCGCGGCGGTAGTATACATGTAAGCTTCGTTCAATTTACAGATCTCCTTGCAGAACGGCTGACACGAATTTGAGCTCGGTTTGCACAGTTACGAATTGCAAGTTGCGTCACATGCTCGTGGTCTGGGCTTGGGAAGAAGATTACTGTCGAATTGCGAGACATTAGGGAAGGGCACCGGTATGCAGAAGGCCATGCTGACTTGCCTGAAGAAAAATGGACAAGCTCTTCGCTTTTACATGCACAACGGGTAGGTGCATCTCGATGGTATGGTTTGTGTTTGTCCTCAAACCTACCTCCTTTTTCATTTTGTCAGGTATTCCCCCGATGAAATAGACCCCACAATGCTCATTCAGCAAGAACAGTCTCGTAAATTACGGTCGTCAAGGGGTAAGACGAATCAACTCAACCACTGGGTAAACGGCGAACAAGCAGATACAAAGGCGACATCGCATATAGACTACAGAATATTGTCGAAACAGCTCAAGTAGTACAATATGGCTATACAGACCTTAGCCAGTGCTTGCGAAAGCGCCAACGATTATGCATCTTGGCACACTCTGATTGCGATACCTCGTGTTTCCGCTATAGTTATCCATTGTCGGTCTGATTCATGCGGCACGGCAAAGGTATCCGCCTCATTGACAGAAAGCTTTCCCGCACTATCGCGGCTATTCAGTGCTCTGATAACTGACTGTAGACCTTCGGGCAGACTGGAATGATACTATTCAGAATGACAAGAAAGGAAGATTAGGACCGCGGATATCATGCCTTCAAATATCACGTACTAGATCCAATCTTTCCTGCCAGTCTGGTACATTTAGTGATGCCGTTACAGACTCTTCGTTTGTGTCCACAGGTATACCGAATTCCCGATCCCAAGTGCATGTGGTATTTTCTGGGATTGTAGATTGGGGTTCGGGAGGGTCCTCAGTCTTGAACCCACTTTCTAATCGTTTCATCCTCTTCAACCTTCGCTTTTTTGTCCTCTCCATCTTCTTATTCGCTTCCGCCACCTGATCTGGCTGTATCTTGAGAATGGAAAGTAAAGCATTGTGCGACGACGACTTTCCTTCGGTTTGTCGTCTGGAATTGACGAGGGCATATGGATCGCCCCAAACCATGTCATCAGGCGGGACCATCTTCCTAAAGACGCGTGACCCTCTATCCTCTGATTCGTAGAATATGAAAGGGCCGGTGAATACCAATGGAGGGGCTGGAATAGACGCGTAAGGGTCAACAGGAAGTGATGGCAACGGTTGGAAAAGACGGTTGATCTTGCGAGCTGATACTGTCGGTCGGTTCAATGTTCCAAAGTCGGTCGCGGAAACGTCTACGTCCATTGACGGGAAAGCCGAGGCGGATGTCGAATCATCCAGGATGACCTGAGCGAGATCAACCCCTTTTCTAGCAGACGCCGCCGCCTCAACCGCCGATGGTGTGGCAGTTGTCCCGACCCGTCGTCTTTTACTCGGCGAAGGCAGATCATCGTCCTCGGCATCTTCTCCTTCGAACGCAAGGCTTTCCCCCATAGCCCCCTTGATACTTGTCGAGGGAAGCGCCCGTGCCTTGCCCTTGACCGACGCAGTCATTCTAGTGGCACTCGCGGATTCCAGCTTGGTCTTCATCAGTGCGTTGTGCATTGGCGACGCTTGACCCGTCGGAGTACGTGCAAGTCGTGATGGACTGTTTACTGTCTTTGTCTGACGTCTTGGTGTGAGTTGAAGTCTTGATGGTGAAGGAGGTACCAGGGTCTGAGATGGTGTCGCTGCATGTTGTGGCGCTGACGACGGATGCGCTCGCTGCTTCGAAGGCGTCTGCGGAACGGAAGCTGCGCTCGAGGTAACGACAGGATCGGCAATGTTACGTGCAATCGACGGTGCTTTGGTCGCCATAGATGGCCGAACCTGTACAATAGGAACATCAGCACTGCTAGCCCTTGGCTCCTTGCGCGACGGGTCCTGCGTCTCCTGCACCGGTGCGGTTGACGCGGAGCTAGTCTTTCTTCTTAAATCCGATAGATCTCTTGTAGTTTTTCTACCGACCAAGGCAGTCGCTACTTTTTTCGCAGACGAGCCTGGGAGATTCAAGGGATCGAATCGTAGAGCTGTCGGAGTGGTCTTCGTAGGCGTTGTAGGAGCCCGTTGTGGTGATGACATACTCTTTCTTCCTGATGCACTGAAACTGCCTGGAGTAGCAGTGAACTTCTTGGTAGGGGTCATCCCGCCACCGATGGATGGAGATAGGTCGAGGATGGACCGGCATTTCTTAAGCGTCCAGCTGAATACCGCTGGTGAAGAAGCAGACATCCTACGTGCTGCATCGTGTGAAACGTTGGAAACGCCGAATCTGCAAACCACCACACAGGAGTCAACGACGATGAGCTCAAAGAGTACTACGGAAAGGCCACCGACCTTTCACATGCTAACAATGCACTCGCTCCGATCAACGCAGACCGATGATCTGGTTTCAAAGTATGGGTCGAGCCTGGGCGAGATGTGACGGCGCGAAGATGGGTAAGGATGGACGCGGCGGAACGGAGGATCGCTGGATCGGCTGAGGCCCCGAAGAAGGGTGCGAGTTCCGTTGTTGGGTTCATGGCTTGGCGTCCTGAGCCGAGGAGGAAAGGTAGGAAGCGAGAACGTCACTCAACCAGACGGCGATATTACGCTCATGCACGGTGGGACGGACATTCCCCCTATGTCCGCGCATTCCACCAATCGCCCGTCAACATCGTCTGCTGCAGCCTTGGTATGGATTGGCACATCTTCGTCCTCGTATCATTCGAGCTATCATCCGGCATAGAGGACACTAGATACGCCAACAAAACTAGCCCTAGAGCGAGAAGGACGGTGCACTCAAGATGCCATACGACCCAGTGCGCGATCAGCAGAGATCAGGGCCGGAAGGGCTCGACGATGCCGTTCGTGGGAGATCCGACCCGACACCGACACCTCCCGCCGCGAGTCTCGTTGGATATCAGCTATCGCAGACCGCGAGTGGGCTCCCCCTTCCACCTGCGTTTCATGACGATCAAGCATACAAACGATCACATCAGTCGACAACACCACACGCTGCTGGATCACTGTCCTTTTCAAGGCCAAGCTCCTCCAGCTCTTCTATGCATGGTGGATGGGCAGTACCACCGCCAGCAGGCGCTTCTCATGGCGAAGAAGCTTTATCGAGGTCCAGAAGGGGTTCATCTACGCTTGAATTAGCAGGTTTCGCGCAGCCTTTACCGCCTGGAATGCATCCCGCTGGATGGGAAGACGAAAGGAGACGATCAAGCAATGGGTCAATCGGTCCCGGAGTTCCCTTTCCCAACAGTAACCCTCGAACCA
Source organism: Naganishia cerealis (assembly GCA_030039265.1). NCBI lineage: Eukaryota > Fungi > Basidiomycota > Tremellomycetes > Filobasidiales > Filobasidiaceae > Naganishia > Naganishia cerealis. Next base: position 29,522 of record JASBWR010000016.1, on the reverse strand, counting down.
GTATGCCACCTCCATCAATACCGCCTCACCACTCTCAGCCACATGGCGTATCTGCCCCGATGTATCGGTCGACCAGTGGAGAAAGCGAACAGTCCGCGTACGGTGGATCTGGTAGACCATTGTCGGACTATGGCCGAGCCGGATCAGTACACTCGCAGACACATGTTACGGCTTCCGGTCCGCCGTACGCAGTGATGTCAAGCGCCAGTCCACAGATGACTCGAGCTTCTCCGGCGTTCTCTGCAAGGGGTTCACTTCCTCCGACAAGCCAGATCATTCCATCTCCAGCACATACGCCTGTTGGATCTCATAATTCGTACTTTCCATCCCATTATCCACCACATTACGCGTCTTCTGGCACACAGGTATCACCGAGGAACTCCATCTCGCACCTCCTTACTCCGATGGAGCTGGTGTCAACGCCTGTTCGTATGTCGCCTCTACCACAAACTGGAGTGTCACAGCCTTTCGCATTCACTCCAGGTGGTTCTTCCGTGTCTCATCTCGGATACGATGACGGCGCAAACTCTTTGGCAGCGTACGATCGGGATTCATCCTCTTCAAGACCGAGTTCATCGCATCGCACGTCTCTTCCTGCCGCGTCTATACAGTCTCCACATCAGCCCGCGCCGTATTCTCGCACGCCTTCCGCGAGCGTCCCGGACGTGCCTCGCGTTGCAGGACGTTCATCGATTCAGGGTTGGACAACGAATGGCGAGCTTGCTGTAACGAGACAAGGTACTGAACCTCAGGCGAGGAAGATTACCCTGACGGGCGGTTCATTAGCGGCGATGATGAATCCAACATCTGGCGTTCCGGAAAATATGGGTAAGCGCTCATACCCATCCAACGACATTGCACTGATCCCCGGGAAGCTGATATAATATCCCTCTGCTCTTCTTTCAGCGGAAGGTATGAAGACACCCGGATCTACCATGGCTTGGAATAGTGCTCATGATGGAAATGATGCGGATACACCAATGACCCGAACTCCTCCATCATCTGCTCGTCGAACCTTGAACAGCAAGCTAGACGACGCCGGCCTTTCTCCTACCCAGGGCCGAGGTCGCGAGGATCCTCATCAGAGGAGACAAGCATCCGAGCAAGAGATGAGTGCCGCGGAAGCGCTATCTGCTTTGGCGGGAACCCCATCCGCGAGCAGGATGGCGGAATTCCAGCAAGCCGGCGACGCAAATACGCTCCCTACGGATGTTGGCCATGCAGGACCCGAGGGCAATATGGTAGACGCGTTGAAGCAAGATGATTTGATTTCTCCCAAAACAACCCCGGTTGCCGAAGAACCCCCGAAAAAGCGAAAGCGAGTGACCAAGGTCGTTGCGGGAGACGGCATGACGGAACCGGAGAAGTCAGAGAAGCCGAAACAGAGCGTGGCGGGGAGGAAACGAAAAGCTTCAGTGCAAGAGCCAGCGTCTGGCGAGAACGCCTCGATTGATACGCCTGCTTCGAAAGGTACATCAAATGGTAAAGGCAGGAAGCGTATTACTAAAGATACCCAAAATGATGCCACTCCTCCAGAAACACAGCAACTTGTGCCTTCTGCTTATAATCCAAAACGTATTTTGGAAGCCAACACTGTTCTGCAGCCTATAACGCAAGACGAGTTGGCTTATATTCGAAACCCTCGCAATATCAAGAATCCTCTCAAGACTGGGAGACCGACGAAATTTCCGCAAGCAACGCAGCAGCCCTCGCCATATGGTCGAGATCTTCATCCCTCTGGTCACAGTGACCGACCGCCAAGCGAAGCAGGCAACTCATACTTCGCATCAGCCGAGACATCTACGGGCACTGCAAACTCACAGGCAACCCATGGCCCACGGTCGCAAATCCGACAACTGGGTCGGGGTGATAGTGATAATCACTCGTCAGCAGACAGGTCCGTCAGTGGCGCAAAACGAGCGAGAGATGGAATGAACGATGCGCTGCAGGGCGTTGATGGGAGACCATGGGCGAATAGGGATGATGGTGGATTGCAGGCTTCTAAGCGCGCTAAAGTGAGCGGCGATAGAGGGAAAGGGTATGAAGTTGCTGAACACTGTGCGTGTGTCTCTATCCGGCTTGATTCTCGGTACCCAGGAGCTGACTTTTTGAGTATTCTTATTCACAGATAACAAGCGAGGGAATCAGGGCCGAGACAACCGGAAAGACTCTGCGATTATCGGTTTGCGTTCTTGCAACAATTGGATCAAAGCTGTCATGATCCAGACCTACGTGCGCCGTCGTCCGGATAGACAGTGGATCAGCCGGGACCCAAATGGTAGAGTGCTGGATCTCGGCTGCGGTAAGGGCGGGGATATCGCAAAGTGGGACAGGGCAAACATACAGGAATATGTCGGTGCTGGTAGGTCATGATTTCAGTTTCTTACATTAGCTGTTGCGAATGCAGGCCTAACGTATGTCTCGCTATTTATTAGATGTCGCTGCGGGATCCATCGATGATTTCAGACTCCGTTTGCGGACGATGAGATCGCGACCCAGATTTAAAGCTGACCTTTTTGTGCTGGATTGTTTTAGGGTAAGGGCAGAGTCGATATCCTAGCTTGCTATACAATCCACTGACCGACCAGTTTCCACCCATGATTAGCAATCCATAACTGAACTACCGCGAGAAGTGCTTAGCAAGGGCTTTGATAACGTATCAATGCAATTCTGCATACACTATGCCTTTGAAAGGGTACAGAACGTGCGGCAGATGCTGGAAAACGTTGCAATGTACTTGCGAGAAGGCGGGATCTATTTCGGCACAACGGTATCCAAGGACAAGATTGTGTGAGTCGGTGTTGATTTCGCAGTGAGACTCACTAGCACTCATGCGGTCGTCCTCCTGCAGTTCCGCCCTGAATGAGATTCCTCCAGAATCGAAAGATCTGGTCATCGCGAATGACTACTTCAAGATGGAGTTTACGGAGCGAGAACATGATGGCAAATTCGGCCACGCCTACAGATTCTCCTTGACAGATGCCATCGACGATTGCGAAGAATATGTGGTGGATTGGAATGAGTTTACCTCGTGAGTATGCGATTGACAGCACTTGCTTGTTGCTTCAAGGCATCTGCATTCGCTAACTCATAACGGATGCTGCGATTCGGTACAGGATCGCTGCGGAATACAAACTAAAATGCATCTACCGCAAAGATTTCGATGAGATGTTTGAAGAGCACACACAGAACCGTGAATTCTTAGCGATGGCGGAACGTATGCAGGTCGTTGACGAACAGGGAGATTTGTATATGGATGCAGGGCAGTGGGCTGCCGTCTGTAAGTTCTGTCTCGCATTGGCTTATCCCTCCGAACGAATCGAGCCGGATTAATCCCCGTTCTGAATGCCCTTCGCTAGCCATGTATCTTGGATTCGCCTTTGAGAAAATGCCAATGAGCTGGAACTTATTGCGAGAAGCGCAAAGCGGGGCTGCCCCTGGCGATGTAGCATCATGATAGGCAAGGAGTGTGATGAGTGCCGACGACGCAAGCGACGTGAAGCAGATCGCTCCACATCCAGTGCGCAGGTGCACGTGATGCACAACTTGATTGAGTCGCAGGCAGGGTTGTACCAATACGAGTAATGGTGAATATTAATAGTTGTAGCTGTTGACGAACTAGTCGATGGGACTCTCGAGATTCCCCGCATTGTAATGTCCCTGGTTTGAGATTTGTGATCTTTGCATGAAAGGAGGCTCATAGCTCATGATAGAGGCGAAAAGGGGGGGTACTTATGGAAGAACCCCCTTTACCTTCGTGATCGACGCGTCCGCCCTGTTGAGGTGGTGAGACATGCTTGATCAGTAGTGGAAGATGCCTCAACATTATTGATCAAACGAGGCGTAGGTGGCTGCGTAGCTATACACCACTGCATCCTCGACCCCCTGGCGAGTCCCACCCTGAGACATATACTATCCAAGTCACGATGTCATCGCTGTTTTCCATGTACGTGATGTGTTCCACTTCCGTCTTTCGTGGATCTGACTGAATCCCATTCTTGCCATTATCAGGACCAGGAGTAAGCATGACGACCACTGTTCATAACTCGATCACTTGATCTTCAAAGACTGACTCGAATGACTCCTTCACAGCGTTCAGGCCGAAAAAGGTTGCGGAAGGTACAAAACAATACCAATTGCGACGGTATGCAGAACAGACTTTGGGCTCGGGGAATTTGAGGAATGCTGTAGCTTTGCCCGAGGGGGAGGATGCCAATGAATGGATAGCTGTACATCGTGAGTTCCTATAGCGATATTGTGAAGTCGACACGGACCTCGCAAGGACAGGATACAGTGATCGTGAAGCAACGGTAGATACTGATCTGATACACCTCTGTTCGTCTTGCTACCCGCTCTCGTACCTCTAAATAGTTGTCGACTTCTTTAATCACGTCAATATGCTGTACGGAACGATCACCGAGTTCTGTAACCCGCAGAAAGTAAGCTTTTCGTGATGTCTGTCATCGCGCTCGTAAAGGCGCTGATCCTCAATTTCCGATCTCAAGTGTCCAAACATGAACGCAGGTGCCAAGTGGGTGTTTCTGCACAAACGTTTCTGATGGAGCGGCTGATCGTATTCGTGCTAACGTCGCAGATACGAATTCCTGTGGGAGGATGGACATCACTAGTAAGCGCATTTGGGAATACGTTGGCTCTCATCAGAGGAATGGCTAAAAGGGCCCTTCTTGCCTCTTTCCGTTAGTCGCAAGCCTACAGCACTCTCCGCGCCACTGTATGTCGAGAATCTCATGACATGGATTCAGAACCAGCTGGACGATGACAAGTTGTTCCCGCAAAAGATCGGTACGCCAAGGCTACTATTGCGTTGCCTTTTCCAGTCGCTAGTGTTCGCACATTCCATGCACTGACAAGCGATTGGTCATATTAGGCGTTCCTTTTCCCCGAAATTATACGGCAACATGTCGGATGATCCTGCGTCGATTGTTCAGGGTCTATGCGCACATTTATTATGAGCACTTTGATCAGATATGCGCATTAGGTATTGAAGGTATGTGCACGATCTCGGCATTGAGTGGGTTCGGATTGGGGTGCGAGCTCATACGAAACTATACCTTGGATAGCCCATTTGAACACGAATTACCGGCACTTTTATCTGTTTGTCACAGAGGTATGTACCATATTTACAATGCGGAAACAGCTCTGCTTCAAAGCTAATTGGCTGCCATGGCCCCCAGTTTGATTTGGTGGATTCGAAAGACATGGCGCCCCTAGATGAATTCAACAAGGCGATTGAACAAGAATATAAATAACCGTTCTGGCAAACCAGTGGCATTCTGCGGCATCATTCCCGGCAATTGTTCCTTCCTGACTTCCCCTGTCTTGAGATGAGATTCTGCGAAGATCATCGGTTGCATCTTCTGTGTTGTTGAATATTTTAGCCTTTCGGTCTTCTATTGTATTGAAATACCCACTGAATCTTGACAGCGGCAGTTGCTAAATCCGGCGGCAAGCTATAGACATCCCACTTTAAAGCGGTCTGTGCGTCGCGCATGTCACTCTCGGTTGGATTTCTTACCTACGCCCCCATACCAGCACACCAGCCTATCCGCCACCCAAATGCATTCCCGGAGGTGCACGCCGCTGACGTCTCTCTCGCGTTTTCTGCAGGGCTGGTTCAGGGATTCATTTGTTGATGGCGCGTGAAAACGGGTGCGTACCGATTTGCTCCGCCTCCGGTCTCAGGGAGGGATAGTACTAGTTGTGGATACCCCACGAATGTCACCATCAACTTAGCCAGCTCGCCTCTTAGATGGTTCCCCTCCCAGTGCGAGCGCCCTACGCACTCGGTGCTACATCTCCAAGTCGTCACGCTTTTCTATAACCGCTCATATAGCATGAATCCTATCTTCGGAAAAGACAATAATGACTAGTCCAATGGAAAGGAACTGAGCTCAAAGCAATACTTGCATTGTCATTCGAAATGACAAAAGGGAGACTTGTGATACCATATCGTTTGGAATTTCATGCGTAAAACCGTAATACAACGTGCAACTTTCAACTTGCGCTTCGAGACTCGCAGTGCCCATCATCTATGACCTTTCATGATCGTTTGGGGTTTTCAATGCATGTACCCTTATTCACAAGCCTGTCCAAGTCAATGACTTCCCCAGTTTGACCGTATCCTTGAGTGGCAAATCGACTGATGAAGAGCCTACCAACACCTCGAATTCTCCCGCCTCAGCGATCCACCAGTTTCGACGCTCGTCCCAGTACTTTAGCGCGTTTCGGTCTAGCTTGACGGTGACGGTCGCCTTTTGTCCAGGCTGGAGCTCTACTTTAGTGAAACCCTTGAGCTCCTTTACAGCTCGAGGCAGGCTGCTTTCCGGATCCCGAACATAGACTTGAGCAGCTTCTTTGCCTGCGACTTTGCCGGTGTTTTCCACTGCGAACGTGACCTCGAATTCGCCTTCGAATGTGATGGGCGAGACTTGCAGGTCGGAATAGGCAAAGGTAGTGTATGACAAACCGTGACCGAAGGGGAATAGCGTTGGTGTCTCCGACTTGTCAAAGTGTCGGTAACCAACATAGATGCTCTCGGTATAAAAGGTCTTTCCTGGTGTGGCCGATGTGATACCGAATCCGATATCAGATGGCGAATCCGCGAGACGCTTGGGGAAAGTCAAAGAAAGCTTGGAAGAAGGATTCACCTTGCCAAACAAAACATCCGCTAAACCATCACCCAATGAATTTCCACCATAGAAGGCTTGTATCAAAGAATGAGCCTGATCTACCCAGGGCATCGTAACGGGTGTACCGGTTTGATTGACGATGACAGTTCTAGGATTGGCTTCTAAAATAGCTCTGACCAACTTGTTAGAAGTCCCAGGGAGATCCATGTGTTTTCTGTCGTAACCTTCGGATTCAAAATCCTCGTTGAGACCGACAACCACGATAGCAATATCAGAATTCTTCGCAGCAATGACGGCTTCAGCAATGGCCTTTTCGTCCTCAATAACAGGGATCGCTCCGAATCGGAAGGCGCCGGCGGTTTGGAAGGGGCTTCCGCGAACGTCTTCCTGGTACCAGCTGCGGACTTCAAGGTCATAAGCTTGGCCTGCCTCGATGTTCTCAATTTGACCAGTCTGTTCGACAGAACCAGAGTTGAAGTAGAGCTCTCCAGGCAGCCAGTTCGAACTGTTGTTTACGACGAGTTGACCGTTGACATAAAGATCAGCGGCGCCGATCGAGCCCAAGCCGAACTTCCAGGTACCGCTGGTGTCGGGGGTCCACCTGGAAGTATACTAGAAATGAAATTGGAAAGCTCGACTTTAGATTTGACGCTTCAAAATTGATTTGACGGTCTACTTACCCTGACATAAGGCTTTGATACAGCAATGTCATTCGGCACGCCGTCCATCATGAAACAGTTACACGTACCAGTAGGCACACTGTAGTCGGGCTTGCCACTAATCTTGACACCTGCGCTCTTGTCGGTAAAGTCTTTCGACGGCTCTGATTTCCAGAAGTCTACTTGAGCAAATCCAGAATCGGATTTCCCACTGGGATGCGACATCATCTTGGAAATGGACGGCATATAGAGGTAGGAAGCAGAACCGATCGAGTACTCGACTTCGGCACCGATCTCCTTGGCGGCAGATATGATTCCTTCCAAAGGTGTGACGGTGTAGGCTGTCAACATAGAAGCTGAACCGCCGCCAGAAGGCACAGCGACTCGCGCGTTGCTCCCGATAACCGCGATCTTCTTCGCTTCCTTGATGGGTAGAATCCCCTTTTCGTTCTTGAGCAAAACAACGGCAGCCGCAGCGGCTTTTCGTAACAAGGCTCGAGTTTCGGCATTGTCGATTTTGCTCTCCTCGATGCCAAAAGGAATACCGGATTGTTTTGCATATTTGACGATTCCCAGGATTTTGCGAACTCGTTCATCGATTTCCCACATAAAGAGCTTGCCGGCTTGTAGCTGACGCAGGACCTGAGCACCCCGGAAGACGGGGGGGCCAGGCATTTCGAGATCGAGACCAGCTTTGATACCTAGTGAGCGTTCGGATGTGAGTGATGTTTCTAGCAACTATTGGCAAGCGGAGCAGATACTAACTAGTGTCACAAGAATAGACGCCGGTCCAATCAGACATCACCATGCCATCGAACCCCCATTCTTTCCGCAGGATGTCTTCGAGCAACCACTTGCTTTCCGAGCAGTGTAAGCCATTAACTCTGTTGTAGCTTGTCATGTAGCACTTAGGCTTCGCTTCCGCTTCAGCAATTCGGAAGGGTTCGAGGTAGATTTCTCGTAACGCCCGGTCAGGGATTACGCTGTCGCTGCTGAGCCTTTCATACTCCTGCTCGTTTCCGACAAAATGCTTCATGGTGGCGGCCACACCCTTGGATTGAAGACCGTTGACCCAAGAAGCCGCAAACTTTCCGCTCAAATGCGGATCCTCGGAGAACGATTCAAAGCCTCGACCACCTAGTGGCGATCTTTGGATGTTGATGGTAGGACCGAGTAAGATATGTGCACCCTTTACTCGACACTCTTCCCCGAGCTGGACACCGATCTCTTGAGCAAGTGCCAGGTCGAACGATGAAGCCAGACCCGTAGCACAAGGGAAGCAGTTCGATGGAGTACCATTGAAGAATCTGGCAAGAGGCAGCGTACATTAGCCGCTCACGCGCATTGGCCATCGAATATGCAAGCAATCCTACTTGATGCCTCGAACACCGTTGGGACCATCCGACATTCGGACAGCAGGGATACCCTTTTCGGGGAAATCGGGAATGTGCCAAAAGTCTTTACCACCCAGAAGAGCGACTTTCTCCATCTGAGTGGGAATGCAAGGATAAGGGAGTCAGCTCACATGTCATGACTTGGCTGTTTACAACCTGCAAAACGCTTACAGTGGTGAGACTGGCGAGGGTCTTTTCGATATCCAAATCCCTGTCGGCATGGTTGTCGTGGCCGTTGGAGAACATCTTTTTCAGGTCGACCATGTTGGAATCGGTTGGGCCACAAGCCGAATTTCAACCAAATCTGAGCGGCAGGGGGCCAAAGAATGAAAGATACCGGAGCATTGGTGCTTATGTATACCCTCAAGTGTCCAGCTCATCCAGGGGAAACTTCGGTGGGGTCTGTCGGCGTTGCAATCTCGGAGATGGTCAAATTGCAGCGGCGAAAATGGAGAATCTTGCTCCTGGTTCCGGGGAAAAGCTCGGCAAAAGCTGACTGCGACTAGGTAGGCAGCTACGTGGTGCCCACTGGTTGCTGACTAAGCCATTCGGGACCGCGACCAGCGGACGTGCATGCACACACCGGCAAACCGAGAGTTTGCATTGCCGAGACGGAGGGGACCTAGAACATGGTGAACAAGGTGTCTGTCCCTGTAGAACGTCGACGAGCAACATCGACCGACGACCCGCTGACCATGTCAGTCTCTGATATACCGCCCGACCGCGAGAATCTGTTTCGCGATGCGATAGCGTTCTTGCGAGATGTCAAGGTGAGCCGCCCTGGGTTGCATCGCGGATGTGATCACTTGGTTGACGGGTAACTGTGTCGCAAAGGTCTCGTCTTCTCCATTAGCACAGAAGATTCAGTTTCTTGAATCCAAAGGCCTTACTTCGGAGGAAATTGAAAAGGCTTTGATCCGCTCGTCGGAAGGGAGCTCGACTTCGACGTCAATATCCAACGCAGGAGGTGAACCTTTGCCATACTCTTCAGATGTAGCGACCGGATCGTCTAGTCAACAAGTCTACAATCATGCTCCTGGCTACCAAGGGACACGCTCCATGAACCACGTCCAGTATGGGCCGCCAGGCCATCATGTGCCGGGATACTCGACGCAAATGCAGATGAAACCAGAGTTGCCGCAACGGGACTGGAGGGACTACTTTGTAAGTAATCGCATCGATGGTCACTGGATATTGCTAACTCAGTCTTATTTCCTCAAACGTAGATTATGGCTGTCATTTCTGGAGGCGCGATGTATGGGATGATAAGCTTGGCGAAGGTAAATATCTGGAATACTCTTTATCTATTGCCTTCATTGGCTAATGGGAAACCTTTTTACAGAAATTCTTGCTTCCTCACCTCCGACCACCGACCACAACAGCATTTGAACAAACGAGTACCGACCTGACCGCACAATTCGATGAAGCTACGCAGCTCCTTGCCGATTTGCAGAAACAGACGGGAGAGCTGCAAGAATCTGTCGAAGGCGAAAGAACCAAGGTCGACAAGGTAGTGAATGAAGTGGAAGAGGCTGTCGACGCTGTGAGAAAGGGTGAACAGAAATGGCGAGAAGAAATGAGAGACCTGAGAGATGAAATTGAGGAGGTCAAGGATCTCGTGCCAAAGGTATGTTCTGTGGCCCAAAGATTCGGAAGCGATGTATGCTCATCAAAGTTCCTATTTCAGATGATTGAAAAACACGCCCAGGCACAGGCCTCATCTCTTCAGGAGTTACAAGCCGAACTCAAATCCCTCCGCACACTTTTGATGGCGCGAAACAAACCGCTTGCATCACCTTCTGCCATCGCTTCCTCCGCTGGGCGTTCCGCCTCACCCTTCGGTACTGCTTCGGCGCCGTCTCAGACACAGCAGGGCGAGACCGAGATCAGCATGGCTGCCAACGCATTGTTAGCTCCTAGAGCGACTTCTGCTGGAGCTCCAGTCATTGGGGCAGGTAAACCCAGTATTCCAGCATGGCAACTTGCTTCCAATGCTTCATCGACATCGTCGCGACCTGTAACTCCAGCATCTGAAGACGCCAAAGAAGTTTCAGGGAACTCGGCGGCGGACGATTCGAGTAAGGCAGAAGGGAAAAAGCCAGCTGTATAAATGGGATCTGCCATTGCGTTCGAGTCGAATGACAGAGGTTTTCATTACACCGTCATGTAACGATCTGCAGATCGCTTATCTATCGAATTAGGATTTGGCAGTGATGCTTTCACGGGCTGTGAAATTGCATACAGCCCGGACGATTTCAGTCAGCTGGCTCAACGTATATGGCGCTGTGGGGTTATCTTCCTTCGGCTCGGGGACCTGGTAAATAACGACGAGCTATCAGCCCGAACGAATGGGGTAGGATTTCTTGGGTGGATTATTGAATTCAACTCACATGAAGAAAGACAACTGGTATCGGCTTCCGGTGTGGAACTTGCTCGCTGCAGCTATATGCGCATTTTAGTGAACAAGCCATGATATAGCCGCAGCAGAAGTTGCCCGGATCGGGAGATAGCTTGACATGCTGATATGCAGAAGAAAAGTTTCAGAATTGACATAAGGCTAGTGCTACCTATAGCGTAGGGTGCGGTACTGACATTGTAGCCCATGTTATTCAGTTCTTCACAGCAGCCTTGGCAATCCAGCGTACAATCCCAACGGGGCACAGCGCCCTCTACTCCTCGGCCATGTCCAACTTCGGGAGCCAGCTCTCCGTCGACATCTTTAAAAGGGTATCCCACCGAATCTGTGCTTTGCGGTCAGTTAGCATGCGTCGATTCTAACAGCAGCCCGATGTTTAAGGATTTTCAGCATGAAGACTTGCTGGACCCAGTTTCTATCGTGCAATCCTTGTTTCCCTTTGCAAGCCCAACATGCACTATGCAATCCCATTCCCCGGAGCCGTGGATCTGGAGCACTACTTGTTCGATTTCGCGATAAGAAACCCTGATAGGTTTGAAAGACACAATGGCCCGAGTCGACAGTGCGGATCGTTCAGGTGATAGGTCAGCGTCTTTCACTGAGGACGCAGGTGATTCAGAGGTATCAGGTCTGCCTTCAAGATGCAAAACTGCTCCATCCAGCTGTTGACCAATCAATTCGGAAGGGTTGATTTGGACATCTCCCCAACCCTGTCACGAGGGATTAGTGTGTTGTCAGGCTACTACTGCGTTGTTGAAATTCGCTGCGTTTCTGACATACCTGAAATCCAGTAAGTAGAAGTCTAATGTCACTGTCCTTGGTTACCATCCTTGCCGCTACCAGCACGCTGTGGATAGTAAGCTTGCTACCTACACGTCCGCTAACGAGAGGCAAAGTGAGCGTCTTTCATACCGGGTATTCAAGGGGCGACCGATGCTCCAGAGAATGCCCACGCTGAACCTTCTATCTGTATATGTACAGTAGCGCTCCTTGTTTCGGATACCCCCGAACGAAACCTGACTACCTGACTAATGTGACCAAGGGTGCATTTGGCTGACTATTATGACCACCAATCATATGAGGAATGGATAAAGAAGGGAGGGAGGATGAGTGGCGGACGGGCAAAGAATTGAATGGAAGATGAATGAAGGTATGAAGGTCTGTTGGAGGCTCATTCTAGGCATCAGAAATCAAGTGCTGACTGGTTCGAAGCGCAGCCTTGACGTTGATCCAACACCTCGAAAGTCAAAACCCGGTCTAATACAGGAACAGGGCCGTCGACTAAAGATCCCCTCGCTAGGAACGTGCAAGACTATGACTTTCATGACATAGCTCAATTTTCCGATACGTGACAATACGTTGTGCGTCCTGCTAACGTTTTCCAGCGCCAAATCCGTAAATCTGGACATCTCTTGATACCTTCCTTGTTACTAGCAAGCAAAGTGCTTATCTTGTATATGTCATGTAGACAGCCTCTCTGGCGACGGTATAGCCACTTCGAGCAAGGTGACTGAACGAAGGGATATATTTGGTATTCGGGATTAAAAAAAAGTCCGAAGAACGATTTTCGATTTATGCTGTTGAGGTTGCGATAGCCTTCGTAACACTACATTACATCGCCGACGGGAGGCGAGGGCGATTACTCCTCTACGACAGTCTTGAGCTATTTGTCGTTTCGGAGAGCAATGCTGATCAGTAACGAATAACAAAGATTAAATTGAAAGAAGTGCGCACCTGCAGACCGTGGATGGCTTTTACTTCCTCCTTGAGACATTCGTTCACTAACTTGTGCTGCTTGATGGTGGACAACCCCTTGAACTGCGGCGAAGAAATATGAATAGCGTAGAAAGAACCACATCCGCCTGTCGCCACAGTATCGCTGGTCAGCCTAGATATCTGGAATGAACCACAGGGTATTACGTCAGGCCATATTATTTGACGTACCGCTGACATCGACCACGTCTAGTGTTTTGGACCCGAACTTTGCCTTCAGCTTGTCATATATCCCACGCTCGCCATCATTCAGCTTGGAGTATATGTCGTCCGAGGCGTTGGCGTTGAGTAATGTGGAAGTTGCATAAATTGATCGACGTAAAGCCGGTACCGGAGCAGTGCTGCGAAGGAGTACGTTGCGGAGACTATACATTATGATTGCTTATGTCGTACTGTATACTGCCTCTCCTCGACTCTTGGATCGAACTCGGTGAACGCTCAGGTGGAACATAAAGAGTTGCGCAAGCCGATTATCGATCGTCACAATTTGTATCCGCGGCTCCCATGGGCAGCGCGTTTGGCATACATCACACACAACCAGGAATACTTGTTGCGTCCTGTTGGCTAGCTGAACGCCAGCAACCCAGTTTAACCTGATTTGCACCCTCTTCTCGCGGGAGAGAAACTCGGAATCTTGTGCGGAAACCACCATGTCGCAGCTCAAAGCACCCCCGACGTACACACTGGATGTGGACGCCCACACCTTGATACTGCAAGAAATCCAAACCCTTACCGCTTTCATTCGACGATCGCCTCGTTGGGCAGCTGCACCACAGTCAGCTTACAGCTCGGCATATTACTCGATCGTAGTCGGGCCTAAGATTGCGGCTGCCGCCTCAAAGGACCAGTTGGCGACGGATCTCACGAAGTCACAGATACATAGCAGGACATCCAGTCTTGTAGCCCAGAAAGCGCAACAGCAACCTCAGCCGCCGCTGGCGAACACGGCCCCACCCGCTACTCTGCCGAAACGAACGCATGTCAGCATCGTTCGAGATGAGTCTACTGGTAGCACGTCACGACCGTCTTCAGCGTTGGGAATGAGGAAGTCTACAGGTGGAGGAGTTTCAGGTTCCGGCTCGGGCTTGATAAGTGGGATTGAAAGTGAAGAAATGGACCTTTTAGCAGGGTTCGTTGGCCTGAAAAGATCGCTAGCGCAGATCCAGGACTTTACAGAGATCCCGCCGATCGATATCATCCAACCTTTCCTGGCTCTCATTCGGTCGCCGTTGACTTCGGGTCCCATCACCTCCCTTGCGCTGACCTCGCTCAACACGCTTATTACACACATTTTGCCGTGTTATCAACCCTATCCTCTTCCTCCACTTACCTCGCAATCATTCACCATTTCGAGTACGCCAACACCGCTTCAACTCGCTCTTCCTCAGATCACATCTACCATCGCCCGATGTCGGTTCCCCTCGACCAATCCAGCACAGGACGACGTTGTTCTCTTGCGACTTCTCAAAGTTACGGAATCTCTCGTCACGGGGCATCTGGAACGAGATCTAAACGACGAAGCTGTCTGCGAAATTTTGGAAGTCGGTTTGGGTATGGGCGGGAGACCACGACTCAGCGAGGGTTTACGAAGGACTGCGCAGAACACTGTGGGCGCGATTGTCAAGGCGGGTTTTGGAAGGCTCAAGGTGATGGATCCGAAGATCGTTCTAGGCGAAGCGAGTCAGATCAACAGCATTCAAACCGAAAAGGATTTAATTGGAGCGCTCGGCGGAGACGCAGCCGTATCTACCAAGGACGAAGATTTCAATGAAAAGGATGAAGCTGAAGAGCCGAGCGGCAGCAAGAAGGATATTGCGGATGTGCAAGACAGTACCAAAGCTGCAACACAACCCGCTCAAGCCAGTGATTCTGGAGTTGCTGAATGTAAGCTATCTGGCGTGTATTCTCGATACGACAAATAACTGATGTCATCATTACCAGCCAACTCGACAACAGCGGCGACAACATCTGCTATAACACCGTTTGTGCCATACGGTCTCCCTACCCTGTTGGAGCTGCTTCGAGTCCTGATCTCGCTACTCAACCCGCAAGACCTAAGCCATACAGATTCGATGCGTCTTAACGCTTTAGGAGTGCTCAACTCTGCTTTGGAGGCAGGTGGTCGTCATATCGGAGAATGGAACGAACTTGTCGACGGCCTGAAAGACGAAGGCTGTCGATATCTCTTCCAGTTGATTCGGAGCGAAAATCACCAGATTTTAACGCTTGCTTTGAGAACCTGTGCCACGCTTTTCACCACCTTGTTGCCTCATCTTAAACTTCAACTGGAACTTTTCTTGACTTTCCTCATGGACAGACTCACACCTCCGACGCTTCCGCCATTACCTGCGCACGTACTGCAAATTCGTGCTGGTGCCGGTTCGTCCCGGTCACATCGAGATTCGGATAAAGGTACCACAGTCTCTTCCGGTGGTGCTGATGGTGGGTCGCTTGATCGGCCCGCGACACCAAAGTTGTCGGCTACACCAACGGCGAATGCGGCTTCTCTCGCTTCTCCTGCCCCCGTTACTTCAGCGGAAACGAGGGAACTCATGCTGGAAACATTGACACAATTAATGCAGATGCGGAATGAGCATTTCATGGTGGACCTATGGGTCAATTATGATTGTGACGTCGACAGCGAAGATGTCTTTGAAAGGATGATCGCATTCTTGACCCGGGTAAATCTGATCAAGGTATTTCAAAGATCGCTTTAGTCGCTGACATCTTTGATGTATCATGCTTATTGTAGGGGGTTTTCGGCGCGAACTCGGCTATCGCTCAATCAAATCCGAATAGTATTGAGGGATTGGATAACTCTCAGATGCTTTGCTTTGAAGCTGTTTTGGACTACGTTGACGGTATGTCAGACAGATTGAGTACCGATGGAACCAATCGACGATGGCCCGAAGTAAGTTTCAGTTATCAACCCAAACTTATCTCTATATCTGAATGTATTATCGCATACTGCCTTTTAGTATGCACCATCTATTGAGCAATTGCGACGACAGAAAGATCGCAAAGGCCTACTCATTGCTGGGGCGCAGGCGTTCAACACCAAGCCTAAGAAGGGGGTAGCGTATCTAAAAGAACATTCACTTATTGAGGGGTACAAGCCAGGAAAGGATGATGAGCCGTCCAACATCAGGGCATTAGCAGTCTTTCTGAAAAGTAACGGACGTCTCGACAAGAAGCTGCTTGGGGAGTACATCAGTAACCCTGCCAACCTCGACCTGCTCAAAGCATATATCGGTCTCTTTGATTTTAAAGGCGTTAGTTTCCCCGACTTGCAGGCTCCTTTGAACAAGTTTTTAATCACTTCTTATAACCTAACAGAAATCGATTGCGGACGCTATGCGGGAACTTTTGGAAGCGTTCCGTTTGCCTGGAGAAGCGCAACCCATTGCAAGAATTACCGAGGTATTTGCTGAGCACTACATCTCTTTCAAACCCGGTACGTTTAAGGAGTCGTTGGCTAGAGTTTCAAGTCCATAACTGACTGCCCTGGCTGTACATTGTCTTGCATAGTCGAAATCAAGAACGCGGATGCTGCTTATGTGCTAGCATATTCAGTTATTATGCTCAACACAGATCAGCACAACCCTCAAAACAGAGTATGTCGCTGGACTTGTAGGATATTTGCGCGATTGATTCGCTTACTCGTCATGTCCGACAGCGTCGGATGGCAATTGAAGATTATCAGCGCAATCTTCGTGGTGTAAATGATGGCGAGGATTTTGACCCGGAATATCTTGTAAGCATGTCGTCTTTGTGATTGAGAACGACGCTGAGCAAGCGCATTTCAGGCCGCGATTCATGAATCCATTCGGAAAAACGAAATCATCATGCCACAAGAGCACGTCGGTCAGGCTGGTTTCGATTACGCGTGGAAAGGAATGATTCAACGATCTAGGGCAGCAGGTAAACTTGTTTGTTTGCTGCAGGTGCAGTTATGAGAACTGATCAAACTTTGGGTTTTACAGGTAAAACTATAACTACTGATATTGCTGCTTTTGATCGCGAGATGTTCAAGCTCTCATGGCAGTCTGTCGTGGAGGCCATTGCTTCCGCCTTCAGCGCAGGTGCACAAGATGAATATGTGATCCAAAGGGCTATCAAGGGGTTCCGGCAATGTGCGACTCTAGGAGGAGAATTCGATCTACCTGAAGTGATCGACAGCATCGTGCTTTCCCTCTCATTTGCCACTGGACTTCTGGACGACACTGATGACGGATATCAGAGCTCAAATCACCCCACAGTGAAGTCCGAGATTGGTCAAGTTACCGTTTCACCTTTGTCAGTTCGGTTCGGAAACACTTTCAGAGGGCAATTGGCGACGGTGGTTCTGTTTACTATTGCCCATGGAAATGGCAACGCTATTCGCGAGGGATGGAGTCAGGTAGGTAGCCTAGAGTCGTTCTACCCTTGCCAGTGCAGGGTTTTACAGTTTGCCCCAACAGATATTCGAGATGTTCCAAACTCTATTCCTGCACTCTTTGCTTCCCGCCAAACTCTCGCAAGATGTCGAATTCTTGTCAGGAACTTCGGCGATTCCATTGAAATTGAATAACCCTGTACCAGCCAGGGAAGAACGACGAGCCGACACTGGTCTGCTGTCTACCTTGTCCTCGTATCTGCTAAGTCCATATGGCAATGCTGGTGACACGGTCATGACCCCGAGCGAAGATGACGTGGAATATACATTGTCGGCACTTGACTGCCTTGCATCTTGCAAATTAGACGAATTTTATCAGGACCTCCAGTAAGCCGCTCTTGATTACACTTACAATACTGTCATATACTAACATTACTCAATAACAGTCATCTGAGCCAGGAATCTCTTATAGCTGCGTTGCGAGCCCTACGATCTCTCGCTGAGTCCAGGTCCGGCCCGAAACACAAGGACTATGCGAACTTGAGGAGCCGGGATGATACGGGCAGGCCCTTAACCCCTGCTTACGATGAGGCTCAACAGCCATACGACCCAGCGACAGTCCTTGACTTAGAGCTCATGGTTGAGTTGGCGAGTTCCAAGCCAGAATTTGCTGCGGAGACATGGTGAGAACGACTCTCGAAATATGATAACAAATTACTTATGAATCGCTTATTCTTGCAGGCCCATCGTGTTTGACTTCATTGCTTCTCTACTATCATCAGCGCAACTGTACAGCGTCTTGCTTACTGAACGGGCTGTCACTGGGTTACTCCGTCTGTGCTTATTGATATGTGACCAAGTAAGGAAGGATTTGACTAGATATATTTGAAGCTGGACGCTGACACCGCATGTCTTTCACCTGAAGCCAAATTTGCGCGATCAGCTATATATCGCGCTGGATGCTTTGCGAAGTCTGCCGGCCAGTGCATTAAACGCAGTATCAGAGCAGTTAATGTCTGGTATTGCAAAAATCCTGGAGAAGGAAAGGACAGTCGTCAAGTGCGTATTAACGGTTCGGCCTAGTAGATCCTTTGCTCATATACTATATATATTCATACAGATCTCAAACGGAATGGGGCCTTATAACAGCGCTCTTCCGAGCTACTGTTGCGCACCCAGAGGCGTCGAAGGTTACATTGGAGCTTGTCCAGAAGACCACCTCCGGCACTGTCGGTTCAGGCTTGACAGTTGACAACTATCAGGGCATGGTAGCGATTCTAGATGAGTTTGCTACTGCAGCAGGAGCGGCTGCCATGCGAATTCAACACGGGAGAAGAGGGACACCACAGCCAGTCGCCGCTACTTTGGGACCGACCGTACAGAGAGGATTGGCCGCCTTGGATTCACTCTACGAGCTGCGCAGCGTCATCCCAAGTCTGATGGAAGCTTCTTCATTGAACAAAGTTGACGGTAAGCTCTTATCTTGCTGGTGAATCCCGCGTCGGTATACTTAAAGCAGTCTTGTGCCAGCTTGGAATACTTTCTGGCTACCTCCTCTTATGGCAGTGGCCAAGCACTGCGTGAACGGCAGCCGAGATATACGACAGCGTGCCATCGGTTACTTGCAACGTATGCTTTTGAGCCAGCAACTCATGTCAAGTGAGGAGGCTGCCTTGTCAGCGGTGTTTGCTAGAGTACTTTTACCTATCCTGGAAGAGTTGCTAAAACCTCAAGTTTTCGATCGAGATCCTGCTGGAATGGAGGAAACCAGATTGCGGGCCGCAACTTTACTGTGCAAGGTTTTCTTGCAGTACCTCATGTTGCTGGGGGAGACGAAGGAGACCGTCGCAAACTTGTTGACGAGGGTTATTGACCTGCTTGAGAGATTCATGCGAACAGGTTCAAAACAGCTTGTGAGTGATATATCATGCGGTGATCTCTATGGTTAGTAACGGAGGCATACACTTTTCCCGTGTTCCCTATGTAGTATGAAGCAGTACCGGAATCCTTGAAGAATGTTCTGCTGGTAATGCAATCATCAGGCTTCCTTGCTCCACCCACAACCCCGGATACAAGAACCGACAAGCAGAAATTGTTGTGGTCGACGGCATTCACCCGCATCGAGCGTTTCCTTCCGGGCTTTCTCAATGACGTTATTCCGACTCCACCAACAACAGATGCCGTAAAGGCGGAAGACGAATCTAAAGGAAAGGAACTGGAGAATGACCAAAAAATTATCACGGAGCAGGAAGCAAAGGCACAAGCATAGAATAGAAAATGCATCGATATCAATGTTGAGCTTGTCCGTACGTGTTATATAATCAATCGCTCACGAACGGCAGATAGAGGTTGTCTTGTTGAAGGACAGTTGCATGTCACAAACTATGCTTGCTATTCACGCCACCTAACTGGCCCTAGGAACCTGTTCCCGACATTAAACCTTTGCAACCCCCGTCGCCTGCCTCTCCCTCGGAGCAGCTAGTGGGACACTATCGTTGCCATAATGGTGATAGTCTTTGTCATTGAGCTCACTCGGCTGCTCAGTAGCAGGCTCAGCCCCACCTCGTACCCCTTGCTACGGGGGCTCCGTCTACATCGTCAAATTGAATACGGGCTGATATCTGTCACATGGTGAACGTCTCATGCTGAAACAGCGCTGGAACACTGTCAAAGGATCTTCCGAAAGATCCGACAGCCGATTGTTCAATCAAATTAAGAGTCTAATTGTCGCCGTTGTAGTAGTAAGCAGTAGCTCATGGTGCTGCAGGAGAGAACATTCATAGGGATGCAGCTAGAGGTGCTCTCCGTGTGATAGCTCGTGCGACGCGCTGTCCTCCGGATGGCGAGGAAGCTCCGGCAAGCTGTTACGGTCAGTTGTTGGCAAGGCAGTTTTGCGTGCCAGCAAGCGCGCCTCTTTGATTCGCCCAATAGCTGCTAAGAATAGCAGCTTGGAACTACAAATAAACCGCGAAGAGGAAGAACGTGTGTGTGGCCAATCATGAAAGGGCGACGAGCGACTTCCGACAGCTCTTCCGTGTTCAAACAGCTGGTCAAAACTCCTGAGAGCTGCCGACTCGCAACTCCTGAACAAGGCCACGAGGGTCGGCTACCCACGTGTTCACCGGAGCGAACTGGCGGAGCAGGCGCAAAAGCTGGAGAGCAATTTGAAGTTAAGCTTCGGATTTTGAGCGCCGACCGCTCCGCCGAGCTGTCTCCAGGTGACATACTTTTTGCCACCGAGATCGAGGGGCGGTCCGCGGAGCGCAGGCTGATGCCATGCTCGGCGGACCAATCGTTATCTCTCCTGCGGATGTTTTTCTCTGGCCGCAATACCCGCGCTCGCTTCTGCAGTCACACGACAGGCGAAGCGGATGGAGCGAAAAGTTTGTGCAGCCTAAACCCGACGCGACCTGTCATGCGTCTGCGTGAGGGCTGGCTGGTCTAAGTACGATGATGGTCATGCAATATCAATGTGATATCTCATCCACAAGCACTGCTCTTCTTGCATCCTACCAGTGAGCCTCGAAAGCTATAGCGCCGCCACCGCCGCTCACACGATTGTTACACCTGCAGAATATATTGAAGCAGGAACTCGCCTCCCAGCGTTTATCGTTCAAGACAATTGACTGTCGAGCAATATGGCAGACGAAAAGAAATACGACGACCTCGATCCGGTGACAGCGGAGGGTTCAGTCAACGGGGAGACGACCAAGGCAAAGGTTATGCCTCTGTATGCGGACGAGAGGGGTTACCATGAGAAGGATGAGGGCTACGACGATAATATTGTGATGCGGGCTTTAGGTATGTTTCACTTTTAAAGTTGGTCTAATCTTCGAAGTTGGCTGATCTTGCGGGTGACAGACCCGAACAGCAAGGACGGTGCCGTTCAGCGAAATCTCAAGAGCCGACATGTAGCCATGGTACGCAACTGGAAACTCGGCATGTTCATGTTCTCCCCATTAATAAGGATTTCGCACGCAGATCGCCATCGGAGGTACGATTGGTACCGGTCTCTTCGTCGGTAGTGGTACTGCCCTCGCTGCCGGTGGTCCTGTCGGTGTCTGGGTAAGTATATTCTATTCCGATTATGTCAATTCGCGGTGGCTCATTTCGCCTCTCCGACAGTTGGGTTACATCTTCATGTCAACCATAGTTTACGCTATGATGGTAGCTTTAGGAGGTATGCCTCACTAGCGCCATGTCATTGTCGCTATGATCTAATTGTTCCCGTTGACTGCTTGTCAGAAATGGTTACACTATTCCCTGTCGCTGGAGCTTTCACGCATTATGCTACCCGTTTCTTGGATCCCGCCCTAGGTACGTCTTCTGGAGGGAGTTACAAGGGTTCAAGCTGACTTTGACGTTGGTCAGGTTTCGCACTGGGATGGAACTATTTCTACTCGTGGGCAATAACTCTACCTGGTACGTCCAGTTGCGCATTTCTGTTCAAAAGATCGCTCATCCAAACGTGAACTCTATTGCGATGGTTTCCGTCTACAGTTGAGATGGTGGCATGCGCGATTATCATCAACTATTGGAACACCACTGTCAACAATGGTAAGCCTTCGTGTTGCTACTCTGGACTCAGCATCCCTGACGCTCAATGTGGAATCAATCATATTACAGGCGTTTGGATCGCTATCGGCCTGGTTTGCGTATGTGCGACCAACTTCTTGGGTGTCAGGGTCTACGGAGAGATGGAATTCTGGTTCTCCATGATCAAGGTCATAGCCATTATTGGCTTGATTTTGATGGGTATCGTTCTTGATGCAGGAGGTGGACCTTCGGGGGACGCGATTGGTTTCCGATACTGGCGCAAGTAAGTTGAATACTGCCCGTCTTCTTGGCGAAAATATACTGACTATGGCATTGCTAGTCCCGGACCTTTCAACACTGTTTACGCTGGTGAGAACCCTGTTGGCGGTTCATGGGGTCATTTCCTTGCGTTCTGGTCCAGCACCATCACCGCCGCGTTCTCTTTCCTCGGTACCGAAATCGTGGCCGTTACCGCTGGAGAAGCCGCCAACCCCAGAAAGACAATGCCTGGAGCCATCAGGCGAGTTTTCTGGCGATTGTTGATGTTCTACGTTCTGGGTGTGAGTTTGATCCTTCAGAAACCCCCCGACCCCATCGTTCGTTGGTTCGCTAGTACACTTGGCTTATGTTCGAAAATGTCGTGCAAAGATCTGGGTTATTTCCGTGCTTGTGCCATACACCGATCCCCGACTTACATCTGGAGGTGGAGATGCTAGAGCGAGTCCCTTCGTTATCGCTATCGACAATGCCGGAGTCAAGGGTCTACCTCATGTCGTCAATGGTGTTCTTCTGGTGGCTGCATGGTCTGCGGGTAACTCCGATCTTGTGAGTTGACATGCTCATTTACAAATATACGTTTGCTTACACGTATATCTTGTGCATTTACTTCAGTACGCCTCTTCCCGTGTAATCTACGCTCTTGCTTTGGAAGGCAAGGCCCCTGCTATCTTCCGACGATGTACAAAGGGCGGTCTTCCGGTATACGCCGTAGCTGTTACCGCTCTGTTTGGTCTGCTTGGCTTCCTGACAGTTCAGCAAGGAAAGACAGAAGATGCTTTCAACTGGGTATGTCAGGCGCATATGAATGGCGGGTATTCGAGTACGTGAATATAGGCTGACCTCTTGTTTATAGCTATATAACCTCTCGACTATCACTGGTTTGATTGCGTGGTCTGTCATTCTCGCGACATACTTGCGATTCTAGTAAGTCCTTCCAGAAGGAGAGCGCTGCTACAACAAAGAGCTGACAATGACGTTCCGTTTCTCAGTTACGGAGCCAAGCGACAAGGTATTAATAGACGAGACTTCCCCTATGTCGCTCCGTTCCAGTAAGTCTTAGTTTTACAGAGACTCCTTCCATGGTTTCTGACTGCTCGGCTTTTCATCTACCCATAGGCCCTACCTAAGTTGGTATGGGTAAGTTGATTTCATCGCTGGATCAACTGCATCACGTTCTCACAGTAATTGCGGGTTTACAGATTCTTCTTCATCAACCTCATCATCTTCTTCAATGGCTTTGAGATCTTCATGAAGGGTAACTGGAATACCACCGACTTCGTTGTTGCATAGTAGGTCTTTGTGATGCATCGCATGACCTGTCGATTGAGCACTAACTGCGATTGATTGCGATATTTGCAGCATTTCCTTGCCGATCTTCATCCTCTTCTACGTGTTCTGGAAGGTGTTCAAGCGAAGCAAGTGGGTCAGTCTCGACGAGATGGACTTTATGACCGGTCGACGGGAGTTGGACGCCATGGACCGCGAAGAGCAGGAAAAATACGGCAAGCCTACCTCCATCTGGGGCAAGATCGCGTAAGTTCCTCTACAGTGGCGGTTTATGACATTTTCGAGCATTGTTCTGATCTCTACGTCTTTCTTCTTTCCTGACTCGTAGTGCGGTCCTGTTCTAGAAAGGGCACTGCCAGACGTGGTTCGCAAGAACCGACGAATAGGTACATGCAACAATCAGTGTACCATATTACACTTTCCATTTTCTCTGTCATATTTCGCACATTTGTATCGTTACCGTATTGGGCAGGATAGATGTCTATAATCATATCATAACTCACGAGGCGCAGACGCTGCGCAGTACCTGGGTAATCAGCGTAATTCCTTACCAAGCCACGATCCGACGTCTGGTTTATGAAGCGATGTAGCAAGCAGTTAGCAAGCAACAATACTGCTTTGACCAAAAAGATGATTACCTAAGCAGGACCAGACGGATGCAGTTGATTTTCTCTCGCTGGGTGACGTTTATTCTTGGGCTGACGTGAATTCCGGGAAAGGTTATTACGATCTGTTCTCCCCGTGAGCAGAGCGATGGCATCCTTTGTTCTGTTTGAATACAGATGAGATAGGCCGCACCGAAGTCACACAATGGCAGCAAGCTCTACCGCAGCGAGGCCTCCGCAAACTCGGACCGCCCCAAATACCGCGACGCCGCAAACGCAACCTCAAATCAATCCTCAAGGATCAACCATGCTCAGAACGGGAATCCAGCCTGGCGTGCAGCAGGCTACATCCTTTACTGGACAAGGAATGGCCACCAGCGTAAATTCCGGCGTTCGGCCCTCTACATCTGGATCAGGGATACTGCCTCCTCCGCCGCCGGTTCAGGTACAACCAAGAGTTCAGGGAGGGATACCTGCTGGGGTGCAGGTTCAGCCTCGAGCTAGGACGAGGTCTCCTGCTGGCATCACTCAGGTGTCAGGAGCCGCAGTAGGAGGAAGGTCTATACCTGTTCCTGGGCCAGGTGTACCGGTGCCGGGAAATTATGCTTTTCGACCTCCGCCAGTAGCAGCAGCATCATCAACCTCATCCTCCCCAAGTTCGTCGTCATTGTCATCCGCTGCCGCCGCTGCAACCTCTTCGGGAACTGCGAGCCTACGTCCTGGTCTAACCGCTACTCCGTCGACTTCTGCATCACCAGGAATTAGCTCACCGGGACATCGCGGAAATGCCGTTTCACTTTCCGCCGTAGAGCAGAAACCGACTATTGCTGCGTCAACCAACACAACAATGCAAAATTTCGGGATGATAGACGGAGCTTTGACTGCATCACCACCGCTAGCATCAGTCTCTGGTTCAGGAATGATGGACATACCCCCTATTACGCCCTCTCTCAATGGACATTCTGGTCCACCTGGAGGGGTAGGGGCCGCAGGACAGACAAAAGTTCCGGCGTTTCTCAACAAGTTGTTCAGGTTGGTTGTCTCGTACCTTGCTGTTTGAATACGGTGCTGATCTGGGGTATCAACGGGGCACAGCATGATCAACGATTCCGCGACTGACCCTTTAATCTATTGGTCCGCGGATGGCAAGTCGTTCTTCAGTCAGTGTTCACCTTTCTCTAATGACACGTTCGGAATGGCTTGGTGGACTGATACAATGCATCCTTCATCGCAAAGTCCCCAATGCTCAACAGTTTGGAGCGATTCTGTTGCCCCAATTCTTCAAACATCGGAACTTTACGAGTTTTGTCAGGCAGTTGAATATGTAAGCATCGTTTCCGGGTATAGTATGACAATCTGGAAGAAAGGTATACTTATCCTGACTACCCGTCTCCTTTCAGGTACGGCTTCAGTAAGTCAAGCTTTCTAGAAGATCACAGTGGGGTGGATACGCGGCTGATCGTGGCTTTTGTACAAACAGAGAAAGTTCCACACCTTCAATCTGGCGTTCTCAGCTCTTTTCCACAACCAACCAACGAACTATGGGAATTCTCGAACCCTAAATTCATGCGCGGCCATCCCGAATTGCTGGCGAGTATCACAAGGAAGAAGAGCGCTAAAGAAATGGCAGCGAGCCAGGCGGCGACTCAGCAACGGGGCCACTCCAGAGGTGAAGCCGGGGAAGGGGACGACCATGACGACGACGATGTAAATATGGAAGGGCACGAAATGGGCTACTCAGGATCGGCAACAGCTGGAGGAGTTCTCCACAAATCGGCTGCCGCTGCGACTGGCGGAGGAGATACCTCGATGGTGGACCCCTCCGCGGTTAACAAAGCTCTCACTGTCATGAATGCACACACCTCACATTTGGAAAAACAACTCGCGGAATTGAAAGCCAGCAACGAGTTGCTTTGGCGGCAGGCTATGGTCAGCCGTGAGGAGCAGATCAAAAGTCAGAAGAAACTAGACGGCGTGATGCGCTTTTTGGCGAACCAGTTCGGCGGAATGGCGGTGTCTTTCAACGCGGATGAGGATGGGGAGCCCAGCGGTACAAGGGAAGCTATGAAGAATGCTGCAAGGAGATTGGGAAAAAACCGGATGATCGAGGACGTGAACACGCAATTGACTGTTGGGGGAAGTGCGAGTGATGACGACATGCTTGGGGTTGAAGATGATCATCTATGGGAGGATTCAGATGGGAGCGACAAGAGGGATTTGTGGGAGCTGGGTGAAAACGGGGAGATGGTGAAAATTAAGAATAGTGAGTGACCACGATTTCAAGCTGGTGAATGTCAGCGATTGTTTACTGATCCATTCTTATGCAGACAACAAACGTACTGCTAGTAGACCCGCACACCCGCGTTCAATTTCCACGCCGAATCGGCACACTTTCGAACGGAGACCGGGTTCGCAGCGTGGATCTCAAGATTTCTCCCCTTCCAAGCGGTTCGTTAGTCTAGAAGCGTCTCCGGAGGAAATGCCCAATCAGTGTTTCGATAACAATACGGCATTGTTTGATGCCGTTGCTGATGCTTCAACTGCAAACGCTCCGTCGTCGACACCAAATGCGGGAGGCAACGGTTCATTACAGCCTAACTCTTCAAATGCTTTAACAACTTATCAGCATCCGGTACAACACAACGTCAATGTGCAGTCGTTCTCCTTAGACCCAAATCTGCTGTCCCTGCCTCTCGGAACTCTTCTACAGACACCTGCGGGAGCGCAGTTGCTAGCGAATCTATCGCAAGCGGCTGCGGATTGGGTCACTCAGAACGCCGCTGCCGGGAAGAGTACGGCAGATGCATTTGCTACTGCAGCTGCAGCGTCGCCTCGACCACTATCTCCGCGATTAACTTCAGCGATAGCCAGCGTAGCTACACCTGTCGGCGTGGACCGTTTCCAGCCCGTACCGAGTCCGTCTGATCCACCTACCAAGTCCGGCGAATCAGCCGCCTCGACACCAGGCAGTGATATGATGTGGATGAAAGATATCAACACGCTGTTCACGAACGCCTCAGCTGTCGACTCTGCCACTCAGGCGCAGCAAACCGTCCTGCAACCTATTCCGGATCCTACGTACATGCCTATGCCAATGCCGCTGGCAGCCGAGAATCCGCCACAAGCAACGGCTCCCGAGACGGCACCGGCTATTCCCCAACCTACGATTGATTGGATCGACCAGGATGTTGAAGCACTCTTACACAATCTAGCTGCAGAACAAGGTGTGGCTTTGAACACCAATGATGGTCAGCCATACAATGATGCTGCCTTCACCGACACCAATGCCGGCGCTCCGTATGATACGTCGACTTTGTCCGCTTCCGACTTCGATCACCTCGACTTCGTGTTTGATGGCGCGTTTAGCAATCACATGCAGCCGACAGCGATTTCTGTTCCGAACTCGACTGAGGACTCAACAGACACCACTCCAACAATGACATATGAGCAGAACGACGCAGGGGTGATGAAGTTTCCGGATGATCAGCAAGACGTCTCTGTTTCGGACATGTTTACCGGTCCGACGAGAAAGAAGCGCAAGACGGATCAACGAGAGGCTTGATTTTTCTTGTCAAGTATTAGACAAATCAATGTTGTTTAGGAAATCTTATAGAACAAGAATTTCACGAGAAGGGTGGTCATAGGTTCCCTTCTGCACTGGCCCTGCAGGGTGATTCAAGCATTCATCATGGTTCATAATGCCATGTTATATGCTCGTTGTGAAATTGCACCATCCCTGTAGTGTATCCTATTCGAAGCCTAGCTGCTTTATATTCGCAACGAGCGGTCGAGGTTGCGTACTTGGATCATTAAGGTTTACCTTGGCCGGCTGTCCTTGATCGTAGGAAGTAAGGCGAGAATGCGTGGGTCTGCTGTTGGGTGCGCTCTCTTTGCTGTGGGTGGAGTCTTTGCGACGCCGTTGCTGATGACTCGTGTTAGCTCGAAGTGGCGGTGGACCTGACACTCGGTTTAGTAGATGTGCTGTTTGACGAATCTTGCTTAGTAGGTTCAAATCTAGCTGAATGTCGAACATATCGAGGACAAAAGCCCGAATAGGTTGTTTGAAATGATTGTGCGAGATCATGTGTAACACTCGATAAAATAGCGATGGTGAGCTAAACATGTCACGGTGCTTGGCGCGAATCCTGCATTTGCTTCATATATGAGTAAGGTACTTCAGCGCTTGGTTTTTGGGCTCAACGAACCTTGCTAGACTTTGCATGGCTTGAGTGGCCAGTACAAAATTTCCAAGATCAGACACGTCGTGTAATACTCTCCGCTCGATGGCATTGGTACTGGTTGGAAGACATGTTGAAAAACCACACTCTGGTTCTGCCCACACCGGAATCTTGAGGAGAGAAATAATTAGCATCTAACTTCACAAAAGCGACTTGGTTGCCTACTTTCGCGAAGTGACCAATGTCTTCAGGGATACAAAGGCCAGTCGTCAGTCCGAGAATAGTTGTAGTAGGAACCCATCCATAATCCTCTAATAAATCAGATCCTGAAGCAGTAGTCGAAATCAAGCCGAGTACGAAAAAGCACGTGCTATTAGGCAGGCAAATCGCGCATGATGTTAATGATGACAGTATAAAATATCAGCGCCATTGCCATTCGACTCACCCTCGAATGCTCAAGATTTCTGATGTTTCAGCTATGTCTACGATATGCTCTACGATTTCCTCTTCCTCCAGAAACGAAAGGCCGCCTTCAGTGACGCCGATATGTCCCTGATGGCACAGACATGTAGAGAATTGCTAATTAGGTCTACCGATATGTGGGATCACGTGTAATGAATCATGCTTACTACTGCCCACAATACACTCTTGAGTTTCAAAAGGATGTCCTGATCAGAAGACTCGGAAGCATGCTGCCGAATGAAGCGAGCGAATTCAGGGAAATGACCTTTCTCTTGCAAGAGGCTGCAACCTCCTTCCGTTTTGGTGATTTCACCATAAAAGTGTGGCGGACAATTTTCCTTGTGGTATCTGTCAAACAAGCGGAAATGTAGTCGAGCCTTACGGAACACGAAATCGCCTATCCCACTCACACTTGATCCAGATTGCGATTTTCCTGAGAGGATTGGCCGAATATGCTATCTAGATAGAGTTCGATTTGTACCACATATTGAAGGTTGCGTTCCTGCCAGATCCTGGCCATCAGCTTTACTGTACACGATATGCTCGAATGAACTTACATAGAACCATTCGTCCATCTCTCTGTCGATGTAATTGGCCTCGAGAAGATAGGAGAATCCAATGGATGTTGATAAAAATCTGAAACAAGAACGCACTTACGCGATGAGCACGATGCATGCTCTGAAATCCATCGGTTACCTACCTCATCAACAGCGCCTGGCCAACATCCCCCAAGTGGTCCAAAGTGGGACGCATGTTAACTACAACCTGTAAGGTATCCAGAGATTCGCAGGCCTTCTCGAGATGCTGTGCTGCAATCTCTGACACCTGAGGTGATGTATCGTACAGTTGAGTTACAAGCAGCTCCAAAGCCCATGTTTCCGGACCCAGCTCTGCAATGATTTTGCACA
>JASBWR010000159.1:0-63860 GCA_030039265.1 Naganishia cerealis | reverse complement strand
CTTTGAAAGCCCAAGATTACGTGTAAGCAGCTCCGCCACTGTGACAAGAGAGACCGGGTGCATCAGTACGCGAAGACTAGAACAGGACAAGGTCACGTACTCTGGAAGCCTCTCTATCTGATACCGTCTTCTCGCCACATACATCAGCGGCACACCGGGGACTTTTCGTATTCTCCTACGAAGGTCTCGGTCGCACTATCCGAGGAAAGAGAAATCAGCATTCCTGGATCCCTTGACGAGGACAGGTACACCTACTGTCGCAACGATGTAGCACTTGGACACCGTTACCCGCTGAACCAGGCAATCATCGGCATATGTACCAGAATCTGAAGATCGAGTATGGAAGGGCCTAAGAGCGCGGTTTGTATGGGATAGCCGGAATATGTACTTACGAGAGCATGGTAGTCTATCGAATCGGGGGTCCCTT
Organism: Naganishia cerealis; assembly: GCA_030039265.1. NCBI lineage: Eukaryota > Fungi > Basidiomycota > Tremellomycetes > Filobasidiales > Filobasidiaceae > Naganishia > Naganishia cerealis. The sequence continues at coordinate 63,433 of JASBWR010000159.1, read as the reverse complement.
GCCACTCTGGGGAAATCACAGGTTTTCTCCGTAAGCTTTCCGAACAAGAAGCGAAGGACGAATCTCCAAAGCGTGTGCCACCGATGTGCATTGCACATCTCGCCTTGTCGCTCAATGCACGTGCCCGACATGCTCCTCCTGCTGCCTTGCCTAGCTCATCAAAAACGAATATTCTACTCACTTTAGCGCCAACCGATACTTTGGCCCCAATTTTTCCAATTCAGCCAAGACACAGTCCGTCACTGTAGGAATACACTTTGCCAGTAAACAATCCATCATTCCTTGCACCAGCTCGATCTTGTTCTGAATCGAAAAGTTGATGAAATTGGTATCGATCAGGACACGGTAAGGTGGACCCAATGCGGTGTTATGCGATAAGAAGAGGGAAGCAGGAAGAGGAGTGCTGTGGCGGGAGATGAACATTTTAAGTCCCCAGTCGCCTCGAGGTCGGTAATAGCGCAGTACATACACTTTCTTCTTCTCCTCCTTTTGCTTCTCCGCCTCTGCCTTCTTTGCAGCCTTTTCAATGTTTTCCTTCCTGTATATTATGCAGCAACTCTACTGGTAAGCCGACCCTGCGCGCCGATGCAAAATTCGAACGGAAACGCACAATCGAGGATCACTGGGCTTCATCATCCGTTTCACAGTCGCGAACTTTCGCGTTTTTGCCGCTTTGCCCTGGAGGAGAGATATGTTGCCACGGGGAAACTGTCGGTGACGATACGTGAAATTGCAAGTATGAAGAAGCAAGCTTACCATGATGCTGTTGTCTTTGCGTCTTTCCTTTTAGATACTTGCTCGTAAATGTCTCTTGCAAACCGGTTCTTCGCGAGACGGAGCTTATAACGCCTGTGAACTTGTCCTCCGAACAAGTGTTCCTCTATGCTCTGTGAATCGTGTCCAGAAGCAGCTTAGAGCACCGAACAAGCCTACAAATGACCTTGATGAACCGGTTGCTTCGAAATCCCGATTGCACGTGATTCGCCTCCACCTTCCACCTGATTTGAGCTGTTGACGGATGCTAGACGAGCATGTCCGTGTCTCATGTCCGAATGTGCCCAACATCCACCGCGTTTCATCTCGGCGGGATCTTTGCCAGGTAATCACAACTCGGCTTTAAAAGTGGATCTTGAACTTGCAGAAGGCCAAGAGCGACCATTCAGCATGCTGCACCGAGGGCACCGCACATGGACGCCATACGTCGACCCCCACCCTGACAAGGAGAACGCGCTTAGTGCCCTTCCTCTAAAGACACCGATACGCCATGCAGGACATCTCGGAGGCGCGAAGCATCATACAACGAATGGCAAGGCATCACTACTCGGTGGCAAACAAGCAGCACCTTTGACGGGAAACGGCAAGGCGGGCAGCTCAATGCTGGGAACAGCGAAAGAGACTGCGGGTGGAGTGGAGGGGAAAAGGATGCCAATGACAGTGTTCAAGGACAGAAATCTGGTCTTGACGGGGAAGAAGAACGGCGTGAGCTTGCGAGGTAGCGGTGAAGGGGGGACGCCAGGCGAGGGAGACAAATTTGGTAAGTGGATTGTGGTGTATGCATCAGCTCAAAAGGTTGGATTTTCAGCTAATGTCACACTACATCTCCCATCATCTGCCAAAAGGTATCAAGAAGCTTGAGTTCAAAGTCGCTGGAACTACAGCAACAAAATCGAAATCGAAGCTGAGCCAACAAGTTAGCATCCCCTCACCTGCCGATGATGGGTTTTCAGCACTGCCTCAACAGACACCGTTTGCGGCCAAGACTCAAGCTCGCGCGAGTCTAACTGGTGTTGAATCAACTCCTCTTCCCTCGGCCACAAGATCACGCCGTCGGTCTCGGCACTCCTTTACACCTCTTCGTCCTTCTCCGGATTCACTGCAACCCCTTCAAATGGCATCGACCCCTTTACCTTCTCGACTCTCGACTGGATCGGGACCGAGTTCCGCTCGTTTCCCATCTTCATCATCCCTCTCCAATCTGCTTGCACCTACACCTCTTGACAAGTCATTTGTCACTCCGGCGCGACCAAGTTATCGCGCATATCTGTCGCCTCCGGAGTACGAGATGGATGGGGAAGACGAGGACATTAGCGGTAGAGATGAAAGCTTTGAGATGGGGGACGTAAGAACTCGGATGGACGGCCTAGGTGTTGTTGATGAAAACGAAGGAGAACTGATGATGGATGCGGAAATGGATATAGCGGGGGAGATGGATGCGGCAGTGGAAATTGACGACGAGATCGAATATATGCCACCGAAAGTCGTTGGTAAGTCGGACTCAATAGCCTTGACTTCACCGACTCTTCTGATCGCCGCTATCGTCCCCTCATAGCCCTGCCGGAGGAGATCCCATTCGATTTCGTCCCTCTCAAGCTTCTCGGTGAACAATTGAACCAGATCAAAACAGACTTTATCATTGCAGAAAGTGATAGTGATGATGAGGCGTATCCATATGTGGAAAGGCTCTGGAGTCTGGATTTGGGGAAACAAGAATTGTTGCTCGGTGGATGGGAGGGAGATGATGATGTTTTGCAAGCTGGTGGCGCGAGGAAGTCCATAAGAGGGAAGCACCTAAATTCAAGACGTAAGTCGTTTTACCAGGAATCGTATTGTTGTTCGCATGTCTAGATTTTGATTTGGTCTGATCGCCCGGAAACCTCTAGCGGACACCGAATTCCACAATCCCATCTTTGCGTCATTAAAGATGAATCAGTCACGCGTATTAGGTCGATCTCAGCAACCGGCACCTGTAACAGCTCAAACAGGAAGCCGGACCAGAACGCTTACAGGTCGTCGAGTTCCATCATCGACCGCGGTCCGGCCGTCTTCGAGCGTGATTACTAATAGACAACAACCACCTATCACTATGAATGGACAAGCATTATCTTCAACCGCCAAACCAGCTTCCATGGCAGCAACTCGTCAGCTGCTACCTACCTCGCAAGTCCGACAATGTGCCCTACCTACCTCAAGAACGACAAGCGGGATAACCCCAACCACACGTCGTCCTATCACCAGTACCGTTCAGCAGAAAAACGATATCCAGCGTCCAGGTACAACTCGACCCATCGCGAGAGATCGACTGCGCACGAATGTCAGAACGGTTCCAGCTCGAGAACCTATACTCGAGTGCGAAGACATTGGATTTGAACTGTGATAGCCTAAAACAGGCAATATACGTTGTATCGCTTTCCCTTGGACCGAACGCAGTGACTGGCATAGCATGTAGCCTGCGACTGAACTGCTTGAACATATTCCAGCCATCAGAATTCTTGTATTTCTTATTGTACAGCATGGTTAGTACTTTGTACATGACCATCTCCGGCCTACTCTGCGTTATTATGCCTAATGAATGGATCGGCTGCAACTTGATCACCAGGTCATTTGGAAACCACGAGCATTCTGTTGACGAACGGACTTTACGCTTGGTGCCGCAGGCAAAACACAGGCTAGCTTCCGCTATGTAGGCGTTGAGAGCTTCACTAAATAAATCGCCAAGGATCGCCGTGTACGGAATGTTATTGTCTTAGAATGGAACTTGGCAATAAGGAGAGACTCCTTTCAAAGTCGTTCCATTACTACCACGAGAGTCTTGAAAGTCAACAAGTAAGTACCGGCCTGTAGAAGCGAAGAACGAAGTAGGTGAACGCTTGGGCATGGAATGCTAGCACGGGATTGTCGGCCGTACCTCTTTATCGACCCACTCCTGACCTTGCCATTCATTCAAGAAGCGAGTCAGGTCCTTCCGGATCTGCATCTTTTCAGCATCTGGCCGATAAGCGACATATGATTTGGAAAACGACCTGTCTAGCATCGCTTGATCATTGACGATCCTTTTCCACTCGAACCATCTCCTATCGCCTTTACCTCCGCCTAGTGTTGTGTCGAACAATTCCTTGTATGCAGGGGTATCGAACATGGCTTCCCACCATCCACGGCGCTGCTGTGGAGTATCGTTTTCCAGATTGGCTTCGTAGTTGCGGTAGTCCTGTGAGTAGGGGGGTTCTCGACTAGCTCACAGGATTGTATACCGTGTGTGAGAGATGGAGAGAACAGCTGCATAACAAGACTACTCACTCTTCGTTGTTCCAAATGAAAACGAGTTTCCCTCCTGGCTTCAAAACTGTGCCTATCTCTCGCTGCAAATCAACAAATACTTGAGATAGGTGTCAACTTGCAAGTGACGATCAGGACATACCAGTGCCTCTTCATATTTCGGATGAGCCCAGTGCCAAGCCTGGGCAACCAACACTCCATCTGCCCATCTCTCGCTAGGTAAACCCTTGGCCTTCCGCCGTTCTTTGAGTTCTGCTAGATCAGAGAATCCTCCGTTCAGAGTTACGACCTCTTTTTCTTTCCCGTCAGCATCGTTCTTCCTAGGATCCGCTTTGCCTTCCTCCTTGACCAATTTATTCAAGCCTTTCTCCCACGCCTCTCGCATGCCTTCGGACGGCTCCACACAATATAACGATTCGATGAGCCATTCCGGGTATTCCTTGCCTCCAGTTGACGTTGCCTTTGCTTCAGCAAAGGCAGTGGCGTCTCGATCAGGGGGAGAGAGCAAGAGCCGCGAAAAGATTCCTGTCCCGGAGCCGAGTTCGATGAGGTTGAGACCGGCGACAGGGGTTTCCACGGTAGGTATTAGCTTTGTTTGAATATGTTTTAGCGCAGGTGCGGGATAGGAGGGACGTGCGCTGATGGGGGATGAGGGAGGTAAGCACCTGATGTACCAAGTCGCTTCTCGAACGAAGAAACATTATAAACCCACCGATCATACTGTAACCACGCCAGTGAAAAGCGCATGAGCACGCAGTCGCCGTTGCAGGAGCGTAAGGCAGGCTTACAAAGTCATTGGTACCTTGTGCGAAACCTTTGGCTGCGATCTGGTGTTCTACCTTGAACGGGGAAGAGGACAGCGAAGACATTGCTCTGCTGGCGTAGCGACGAGGTTGGTGCAGCTGGCTGCGCAGAAGGGGTGACGCAATGGTCATGTTTGGTGCTGCAAGGGGAAAGGACTCGAGGTGCTATGTGTATATATACCTGACAGCCTACAACCCGAGGAATACAGAATACAGCATACTCTCCACACTGCACCCCGCGATGTCGCAAGATAACAGCCAAGCGACCTGGATGTCGACTTGGCTGGGCAGTCACTCGATCGCCGTTCGGTCCATCCTCCACCGATACGCCCGACCCAGCTCTGCTTACCTAATACTGGCTCGGACGCGCTGTAGATGCGCTTCTGTTTTTCGAAAACCGCAGCTGAGGCATCTCGTCAAAAGTTCAAGTCGAGTTCAATCGGCTCATGGTTTGGTTGTCACCCTCTGCACAGCCGTATACCGTCGTCGAAGGATTGAAAGCGTCTAGCTGAACAAACGTCGAGCTTTCCCGGTCGACTTTCCCGCCTTTCGAACCCGACCCCATCGATAATACTTGAAGAATGAGCGGCCGAGGTGGATTCCGAGGAGGAGCCGGTGGTGGTGGTGGTCGAGGTGGATCATTCGGCGGTCGAGGAGGAGGTGGTGATCGTGGATTCTCTTCCAGAGGAGGTGGAGGTAGGGGAGGAGGTCGAGGTGGATTTTCCCAGAGGGGCGGAGACTTCGGTCCTCCGGATACTGTTTTGGGTAAGTCTTTTCAAACGCATAACGGCCTGCAGCGTGTTGTAGATCTCGGGAATGCTGATACGTTTGATCCGATGTAGAGATGGGTTCTTTCATGCACGCTGTCGAGTCGGAAATGCTCTGCTCATCAACCATGCCGACAAAGGTGCCTTACTTCAACGCTCCCATCTACCTGCAAAACAAGACGCAGATCGGCAAGGTTGACGAAATTCTTGGACCCATCAACGAAGTGTACTTTACAGTGAAGATGTCTGAAGGCATGCTGGCTTCGAGTTTCAAAAAGGACGACAAGGTGTACATCGGCGGTGACAAATTGTTGCCCATCGAGCGGTTCTTACCGAAACCCAAGGCACCGGCCGGAGACAAGAGTAAGTTGTCTTGATGTGTGCGGTCTTTCACCCTCTGCTGGTCCTAACTCATTCTGTTTGCGAATCAAGAGAGAGGAAAGGCTCCTGGGGGTGGCCGAGGAGGTGCCCGTGGTGCCCGTGGTGGTGGTCGAGGTGCACCAAGAGGTCGAGGCGGACCTGGTGGTCGAGGTATGCAAACTCTCTCACCCCAACAAGACTCTTTGTCGCTAACGTATTCTTCCATCTCAACAGGTGGGTTCTCAAGCCGCGGCGGCGCACCAGGCGGCCGAGGAGGCTTCTCCAGCCGTGGCGGTGGGTCATTCGGCGGACGTGGCGGTGGCCGGGGTGGATTCGGTGGTCGTGGCCGAGGACAGTAGATGCATACAGCTTTGTTTCAGGTGTCCCAGGGGGAGACCGTTTGCAGCTGCTAGCATGTATTATATTGGCATTCTCGTACAAAAATCAACAGAGCTTGGGGCTAGAGCTTGGATGGCTTGACTGATCTCTGCAATCGTATGAGGTACTTGTAGCCGCGCGCAGGCCCTACACTGGCGTCTACCGTGAGAGCATTGCTGCAAAGTGCAAGGCGCTGGCCCTGGATGGCGGGCGGATGCAAATACGAAAAGTCGAGTGGTGATCGATGCTCGTTACTTGAGAAAGAAGAGTCCTGGATGTTATTTCCCTTCCACCTCCCGGATACGCCGCTTTCTTGCACTTGCTACGAGCGACGATGGCCGCCCTTCAATCCACAGACACCGTACCTCCCAAGATGATGACATCGCTCCGAGTCGAAGACAACAGCATTCACGTCGTCAACCAGCTCCTTCTTCCCCACGAAATACAGTGGGATGCCTGTGAATCCGTGGAAGATGCGTACGATGCGATTAAATCCATGAGGGTGCGTGGTCTTTACCACACTTTTTCCTCGCAAACCAAGTGCGAACTAACTGTCATGCTGCCTGGGTAGATTCGAGGAGCGCCAGCCATCGCGTCTCTCGCTGCTCTCACCGTCTCTCTTCTCTTGTCGCAACGACTAAAACTCCCTCAAGCTCCATTGATCCCCGTTGCAAGCGCCTCTGCATACTCACTCCCGCCTCTTAGTATCCCTTCTGCTCTTTGCGACTGGGTCCATTCAGTTGTCGACCATCTCCAGTCTTCTCGTCCTACCGCGGTCAACCTTTCAGAAGCCATGAACAGGATTCGTGCTACCGCCAAGGCCTATGGTGGCAATTCCGCAGAAGAGCTCGCCAAGCAGCTGATCGAGACGTGCCAGGCAGTTCATGCGAATGATCTTGAGAGGAACAAGCAGATGAGCAAGTTGGGTGCGGACTGGCTGTATGCGAGGAGGGCAAAGGACGGGAAGAAGAAGCTCAAGGTGATGACGGTCTGCAACACCGGCAGTTTGGCTACATCTGTGAGTGCTTCTCAGTTTCAGTTTGCGCTACACTCGCGTCAAGTGAAACTGAAGCGGTTTTTTTTCTCTACAGGGTTACGGGACAGCTTTAGGCGTGATCACAAACCTGTTTGAAACTGGTCGTCTGGAACGTGCCTACTACACTCAATCTACTCGTAAGATATCCTTCCCCTCCTCAGGAAATCTGAATCGCCGATGCTGAACATGTAACCTTCTCGCACAGCTTATCACCAGGGTTCTCGATTGACCTCACTCGAGCTGTCCACTCTCGGTATCCCATCTTGCATGATCTGTAAGTGCTTACTCATGGCTGCATCCGATCGGTAACCAACGTTTGCAAGCTGACCTGTCGTCACTCGGATTTAATAGGTGACACTATGGTCGGTTCTCTATTCCAGCATCAGGATATCGACGCCGTCATCGTTGGTGCCGATCGAGTTGTAAAGAACGGAGACACTGCTAACAAGGTATGTCCCTGCGCATGATTTGGTGCAGTTCAGGCTCTGAGTGACTGATAATTTTATCGGTATCGCTCCACTGGTTAATATCGACAGATCGGTACATATCAAGCGGCTGCATTGGCCAAATTGCATGGTATCCCCTTCATGGTGATCGCGCCAGTCACTACCCTCGATATGAACATTTCTCATGGAAAGGAGTACGTGTTCCGCTTCTCCGCCCGAAAAAGGCCATCTGATCTCATATCCCAACTTTCCTCCTGCCAGCATTCACATTGAACAGCGGCCCCCTATCGAAGCTACTTTAGCACGAGGTCTCGTCGTTGCTCCGACCAGCGATTTCACCACTCCCGCTGGTAACTCTGCAACACCCACGACTCCTCCTCAAGCGATTGTGCAGATCACTCCCAACGCCATTGGAAAGGGCGACAATCTGATTTACAACCCGTCATTCGATGTTACGCCCGCTAAGCTGATCACTTGTGTTGTCACCGAGGTCGGAGTCGCTGAGAACCAAGGCGACAAGGATGAGATCGATCTGAGCAAGGTATTGTAGAATGCGCTAGACTTTTGACAGGTAGTTGAGCTTGGCTGGATAGTCTCACATAGATGTACGTATCATAACCGCAATGAAGGATTCGCATAGATTCGCTGTCACGGTTGCTGTCATTTTTCCATGAATATGCAGTATCTGTCACTATGATTCATGTTTCACCGCTTTCAAAAAGCAAGACACGAAAGACTCCCGCTGGAGCACAGTGAAATGATTGCAAGGGATCCGCGCGGTTCATGGTAGCAGTAGATGGGAAACCCAAGTCAGATTTAGGATAGTGTATCTGTACCTCAGTGAGCCGCACAATGGAATGACAAGTGACAATAGATACAACTGCAAGTTCTCATATCTATATCTCTACGTCTTCGTCATCGTACGCTTCCTTGATGATTTTGTAGATATAAGATGGCGCATGATCCCCTCTGTCCAGCGAGAATTCGATCAGCATGACATCCGCTTACACTACCGCTCTTCATGGTTGCACTTACTCATTAGTGACGAAGAGATTCACAAGATCCGGCTTGACATAATCATAAAACGGGTTCGCCACCTCGACTTTATCCAACAACTCGCCCTCCTCGTAACCCAAGATATTGCTAGGGTCCCCGAAATCAAGCGCGGCAATGTCATGATGCAGGTTCCACGCGGGGGCAAACTTGAATTGGCCGGCGACGACGACTACGGGCGTGGAATGGGCTCGCGCGGCCATGGAGGCGAGAAGAGCGCCCGAAACGGTGAAGAATCCGCCGTTGGCAAGCACTGCGTGTGCGCCTAGGAGGACTTTGGTCACTCGTGGCATCAGAGCGTAAATGTTCGAATCTGGGACGATGATTGTAGGAATGCCGTGTTTGGCGAGCGCTTTGGCCATGGTCCGACCAAGAAGACTGGTCGAATTGGATAAAGGCAGAGGGGTTAGAAGGTGGCAAGGAGCTTATCCTGTTATATTTTATGCTCACGAAGGCGCGGTTTCTGCGACAATGACGGTGAAGGTTCTCTCCTTGAAGGCGGCCTTTAGGAATGCTTCAACGGTTTTCGAATATCCGACTGTTAGAATGATCTCCCTGTCCAACGTGGTGTTACTATGTGAAACCCAACAGGCGCGAGCAAAACATTCAAGCAACAGCAACTTACGAACTATGCACATGCTCCTTGGCACCCTTGGCACAACTCTCCCATGTCGTCTCAATCTCATCGACTACCTCTCGAATAGCGTCGACCAAGACAGGCTTCATCTGCATACTCTTCTTGTTGAACGCCTCGTACTGCTCCTGTTGCTTTACAGCTTGATGTTGTGCACGTCGTAGTTCTCGTCCACCAGCTTTCGTCGAAGTGGTGTCATGGCTGCTCGCTGTAGCGGAATGCGTATGCGGTGTAAGACCGGGGAACGAAGACCGACGTTCTTGTGCGCTGTTGATGGCGGGTGTAAAGAACGACGTCAAGTCGCTCGCAAAAATTCCAGGCGTCATCGTGGTCAGATCGAACCCGGTTCCGTTTGTTCCCGTTGCAAAGACACTCGTCGTGCTACCTGCACGTTCGAGTTGGATCTTGTTGTGCCGCATCTGAACAAACGTTGACAAGGAAGCCGTATGGACAGATTTCGGAACTGGACGAGGGGAATGAGAAGGTGATTGATCTGAAGATGCTGCATTGGGTGGGAAGAACGAGGCGGCGCCTCCTGAACCCCCACTGCCCCATGCAGAGGCCGCTTGTCGCGGATAACCATCACTCAAAAAGTGGTTCGAAGGCACATGTATTCCCGGTGTCGGAGGCATTGGCGTTCCCGGTATGCTCCCCTCTGCTAGCTTGTTATCCTCTCCGTCATCCGACGAGTCGTCAGTCGTGTCCATGTCACCGTCGTCCAGACTAAGTGATGCCAAATGACCAGCGCACGCGACTTTGTATTCTTCTCGTATCAATCGGAGAACTTTTCGGATGATGTTGCCTACGGCGAGTTCTGATGGGAATAGTCGGTCAGCGGTTGAGTCTCCCTTGGGAATGCATGTGAACTCTTCATAGGCGATGCTGGCGGTGAGGATTTCAAGAGTGTACCAGGTAACATGCCGTACGGGTCCCTTGCACTACTATCAGAGCCTTCATCTTAGAGCATGTCATCCCCCACTTCACCATTCTTTCTGCCTTTAGACATCCACCAGAACAAGAATCCGAAGAAGCTCACCTTTTGGATTTGCGGCTATCAGCCTGGATCCTACGGCTTTGATCATTCCAATTAACTGCTCGATGCTGGCAAACTTTGCTGCACCGACGAAGCGGTAGAGAAGCTGTGCCGTCTCCAGAGCCGCATGACGTGAAGAGGAAATCTCGCTGATGGCAGGATGAGAGTCGTATGAGCTGCTGTCTGACGGAAAGAGTGGCGGTGATGCTCACCGACGCTGAAGCCTCAGGACGAGCTGGTCGATACTTTGATTGATAGACTGTTCCAGTTGGGCGTCCACGAAGACCAGTTCCGTGTTAGCCATCGTGCTCGTGACTTTCTGGCACCCTTCAGCGCTGGCGCACTCACCATATTGGCCGCGTCTGTTTCTGGCTCCCCATGGATTCGCCGTACACTGTCCCTTGACTAACTCGCTTGTCCTATTCCTATCAGCTCTACAGCGATATCTTTCGAGCCGAGCCCGATCGCCCCCAGCTTACCTCAGCCGGATCCGATGGGTTACGTAAAGCCCTTGCCCATTGCCGACTTTTCCCGATGCCCCTGTCAGATCCGACTCGATGCCGGAGCTTGAAAATCCGGGCTGGCGCGCTGGGTGGGCCAATGAGCGGAGGCGGATTCGCTGACCGATCGCGGGCTGAATATATCTCAACCTGACACAGACCGCACGCCATCGGGCTCATATTCCTTGTCCTTGCTTTCTCTCATCCCCCGGAGTCCAACTCGTCAACTCATACCCCACCAGAAGAATGCTGTCCCGAATCTCAGGTCGAGCGCTTTCCAAGTCTTCGGGCGTCAACAATGTGCTCAAGAGGGGACTCGCCATGCCCAGCCGGGCTCATCGAGCGACTGAAGCTGCTGTAAGTGTTCAACTCGAGTGGTACTGTCAGGGAGGAGGATGGTCATAAGGGAGTAGGATGTGATGCCAACGCAGGGTGTGTGACTCAGCAAGAAGGTTGACTGGCGACAATAGGCGCATACAAGGCGATTATTCTCCCTGACCAATCGCGAATCCAATTCTCCCTTGCACTATCGCTTCCGTGGCTTCAATCGTGACTGGAAACTGACTCCCCCTGCCCTCTCCGTTCGTACAGAACTTCGGTCAGCATAAAGGATACCCCGTAATCGACCACGAATTCGATGCCGTTGTTGTGTAAGCAGTCTTTCACCTAGGGCTCTCCATACATAGCTGAACCCCTTGGTGTTATTAGTGGTGCTGGTGGTGCCGGTCTTCGAGCAGCATTCGGTCTTGCAGAAGCAGGATTCAAGACAGCATGCATTACCAAGCTTTTCCCTACCCGATCTCACACTGTCGCGGCTCAAGGTGGTGTCAACGCCGCTTTGGGAAACATGACTGAGGATGACTGGAGGTGGCATATGTACGATACTGTCAAGGGTAGTGATTGGCTAGGTGACCAGGATGCGATCCACTACATGTGCAAGGAGGCCCCCAACACGGTTATCGAGGTAAGCGAGGGCTCTCTATCACGCGTAAAGTTTACGTAGGGTGCGCCGAACAGTTACTGATTTTCCGCACTCATAGCTTGAGCACTACGGTGTGCCGTTCTCTCGAACCAAGGAAGGAAAGATCTACCAGCGAGCTTTCGGTGGTCAATCCCTCAAGTACGGCAAGGGTGGTCAGGCATACCGGTGTGCCGCCGCTGCCGATCGAACCGGCCATGCTATCTTGCACACCTTGTACGGTCAATCGCTCCGACACGACACCAACTTCTTCATCGAATACTTTGCGCTCGACCTGCTCATGCAGGATGGCAAGTGTGTCGGTGTGATTGCATTGAACATGGAGGACGGAACACTGCATAGGTTCAGGTCGCACAACACCGTGCTCGCTACCGGTGGTTACGGTCGTGCCTACTTCTCGTGCACTTCCGCACACACCTGTACCGGTGATGGTAACGCCATGGTCACCCGTGCCGGTCTTCCCCTGCAGGATTTGGAATTCGTTCAGTTCCACCCGACAGGTATCTACGGTGCTGGATGTTTGATCACCGAGGGTTCCCGAGGCGAGGGTGGATACTTGCTCAACAGTGAAGGTGAACGTTTCATGGAGCGATACGCCCCTACCGCCAAGGATTTGGCTTCGCGAGACGTCGTTTCCCGATCCATGACGCTGGAAATCAGGGAAGGTCGAGGTGTCGGTCCTGAGAAGGACCACGTCTACCTGCAGCTCTCTCACTTGCCCGCCGAGATCTTGCACGAACGATTGCCCGGTATTTCCGAGACCGCCGCCATTTTCGCCGGTGTCGACGTCACAAAGGAGCCCATCCCCGTCTTGCCGACGGTCCACTACAACATGGGTGGTATCCCCACCAAGTACACCGGTGAGGTTTTGACCGTCGACAAGGACGGCAACGACAAGATCGTACCCGGTCTCTACGCTGCCGGTGAAGCCGCCTGTGTGTCCGTCCACGGTGCCAACCGATTGGGCGCCAACTCGTTGCTTGACATCGTCGTCTTTGGTCGAGCATGTGCCAACCACATCAGGGACAACCACACCCCTGGTGCCCCGCACGGCGCATTCGACGACAGCCTCGGCAAGGAGTCTATCGCCGACCTGGATAGGATCCGAAACGCCAGCGGTGAGCTACCGACATCAAAGATCAGGTTGGACATGCAAAAGGCCATGCAGAGCGATGTTGCCGTCTTCAGAACGCAGGAGAGTTTGGACGAGGGTGTCGACAAGATGCACCAGATTTACAAGAGCTTCGATAAAGTCGGTATCAAGGACAGGAGTATGATCTGGAACACGTAAGTGTTACTTTTACCGCCACGGGATACCTTTGTTCTGCGCCATACTGACCATATCCTGCCCTTCAATGTCATATAGTGATTTGGTCGAGACTTTGGAACTCCGAAACCTGCTGCCGAACGCCATGCAGACTGTCGTTTCCGCTGCTAACCGATTGGAATCTCGAGGTGCCCACGCACGAGAAGACTACCCTGACCGAGAGTGAGTAGCAGAATTGAACCGTGACGAAGAGAACTATACTGATGTGTGTGAATTCTTTCCGATAACAGTGACGACAAGTGGATGAAGCACACCTTGTCGCTCATGCCCAACGCCGAAAACAGCAAGGTCGACCTGTCCTTCCGAAAAGTCATTGCCGAGACTCTGGACGAGAACGAATGCAAGAGCGTGCCACCTTTCAAGCGAGTCTACTAGAGTGCCAGTAGCCGGTTCACAAACGAGTGTGAGGCACACATGATGTGCTTAGGTGTCGGGGAATTTATTGCATTTGTAACAACTTTGTTTGCGTGTTCGTAGTACAGTGTATATATAAAACATTCGGAAAATGAGTCTTGACCTTTGGTCGCCCGAGAACGGAGAAGCGGCTGTATGGCCGATACACATCATCTCGTGCACTGCGTTGGGTGCTCTGGTCGACGAACTGTTTTTAACGGTGGCATTGAAATAAAAGAACTGATCGAAGTCGGTTGACGTCATCACGAAAGGTTCTGATTCAATTTCTCTGCTGCTCTTCCTTCGTCCAGTCCAAGAGACGATTATACTGCTTCTCATCCGGGAAGCTTGTTAAGGTCTGTATCATTTGACCCATCTTCCGCACAATCGCCTTACAGCTATGTCGGCGCGAGACCAAGAAGAGGAACTCGAGCTTATACGCTCCTCGCTTATGCCTGAAGAATCACTGCAAGCAAACAACACACTCCCGGATCAGTTTACCATTACGAGCGCCGATAGCCCGTACCGCATACACTTTACCGTAGTGAACAACGGGGATAAGGAAAATGCTACGTTGTTTCAGATCAAGAGCGAGGTTATGGCCCGGGAGGAAGCCCTTGGATGGGCGCAATGGGTGCAGGAAAAAGTCGATGAAAGCTGGGATGAAGCCGTGGAAACTGGGTAGGTGAGATGGCCCTGAGCGATGAGGATCTGACCTTGACCTTGGAAACGCTAGGTACCCTTTCTATCATATGATCTCCACGCATTTCCTGCCAATACTTCAAGCAGATGCCCAAGCAACTGAAAATAGCGCAGGCAAGGAATCGATAACAAGGGAAACCAATTACCAACCAGGCCATCTACTCTTTACCTCCCATCACCTTCTCTCGCCGACCAAGCGGCGCCTGCTCTCATCATTATGCTCCTCTTTGCACCTGAAAGGATTTGGAAAAGTCGGATACCCAGGGATAATCTTTGCGCAAGGAGACTTGACAGATCTCGAAGAATTCGCAAGAGAAGTCAAGAGTTGGCAGTGGCTGGCGCTGAAGCTGCGAGTGTTGGAAGCCGATAAGGAAAGTACAGAGAAGGAGAGGCAAGGGAGAGGACGCTGGGAAGAGGTGACCAAGATTGGGGAAGCGCTGGAATGGTTGAGAGGTGTGGGAAAGGAGTATCTTTTAACGGATTCCGGAATTGGAGTGACATCCGCCGAAAGCAAGAGATGATTTGCGAAACATATGCTTTTTAGCCCCAGAAGACACTACGGTACAGCTGCGATACCACAAGCGGGCTACCATGACCGAATGCAGCGCATCAAAACGCACATGAACAGACTTTTAGATGACACTATTGGAAGTCCACCTCCGACAATGTGGCCAGCGGATGCTAGTTCGGTGGACCGTGACTTGGCCATCTCTCCGTCGAGGCACCTCTCTCTAAAACATAACATCGTATCACTTGCGCCCGCCAAACGTATCTTCGTCGACGAGCCCGCACTTTCCTCGTTTATAACAGTTACACTATACATAGAATCCTCCCATCTAGATGTCCGAACTGGATACCTACATCGTTTTGTTTCGTTGAACTTAGAAGCAATCCACAGCTAGTTATGATTCCTCAACGCTTAGCTCAGCTCCCGTCGTTAGTTGGTGACTGATCTTATAATTTGTCTGAGACCGCCAGCTCTGTTGGGAATCTCTCGAACAGATTTTGTCAGCGTGTTGGTCCCTCTAGCATTCTGACTTGTTACCTCGAGGGCGGTCCCGAAGCTGTTCCGCGTATCCTTCTCATCTTTTGAAGCTGCCGCATTCGCTTGCCACTTCGATCTCTGCTTCCTGAAAATTTTGAACCTCTTCTGCTGGGAGTCATTGTCGGAATTCCAATCGAACTCGGATACAAGTCCTTTATCTCTCGCCGCCGCATCCTCGCCATAAACTCTATGTGTCTTGATAGTACCATCCTCCAAGGTTGTGGTTTTCGCCACAAAAGGGTCCGTGGGCGAGGTCCTCACCCACACATTAAGCGCCGCCGGAGTGGAAGAGACGGGACTGAAGGCTGCCGTGCTTCGAGACGTGCCTTGAGAAAACGCATAGGGAAAACTATCAGAATTGGTGCTTGACCCAGATGAACTTGGGGATCTAGAGATGGGTTTGCTCAAATTGGAGCCAACAGTGCGATCTTGCGTCGACGGCTGGTATTCTTCCAGATCGAAGAAATTTCCTCGGTAACTCATGATGAACGACTTTACTGGAGGATTGCACAGCGGAAAAGGGATGCGAGGAAACTGTATAGCCGGAGAAGGTGTTGCGAACAGGTTTCATCGCTGAAGTTCCTCTTGCCATTTGCGATACCGAATTTGTTTCTAGATGAGCCATATATAATGATTAACGCTTACTTAAAGGGGTCTAGTCTTTGTGGATGTGAAAACCCCTAAGGGACGACCATGAAAGGATGAGCAATTGGAGTGCCCAGAACACTGTGTTTGACTAGGTTTCACGGTGGAACAGCAGCACGGCCTCCGTGCTTGCTTTCCAAGCAGCTTTGATTGGCAGACGTGGTCGAGCAGTAGTTGACTACCTAGTTGACTCCCTTTCGTGTCCAAGGGAAGCATGAGGGCCTCCGGATTCTCCCGAAACTCTTAGTCGCTAGTCCCTCTCTGTCTAAGCGAGTCTCCGTATCCTAGCACGAGGTCAGTTGGAGGACACGCCTCTTCCCGGGAAGATGAACAACAGTTCTGGATATGTACGACCTTGTTACACCGCTACATACATTCAGGGGCTCTGCTGTCCCATCGCAAGGGGAATGGACTCAATTGCGCGCTGTCGTTCAAGAAGCCTGGAAGATAAAGGTCACCAGACCATTGCCAGAACGTACTGAGTCGCGCAGATTCCTTGGCCGGAGCACTTGCTCGTTGACATTCCTGAATAATGCAACTACCGCAACTATATATAGCTAGCACGTGAACATGCCATATATCATATCGCTTCGATATGAACCCGACTGGTGTGACACCGCCCTATCCAATTCAGCCTACTACATGTACTGCTATTCCCTTTCACGCCAACGGCTCTGATTGCCCATGACAAGCGCCCTTGAAGTATCTTCCATCATTTGGCTTCGGCGAGAGTACGCCATTAGTCACAACAAGTAAACATTTGCATCTTGATTCTGCTCTCTCTCGCCGTACCTGTCATCTGGAAAGGCACCGGTATGCAACTGTCAATCAAACAGAAGTGCGGCCGAGGAGACTACTAGGCAACTTTTACATACATGGGTCAAAAGCAGAAGATCATGAGCAAGTTGTCCAGCAAACCCAGAACTAGAGGACTCCACCTCGATGGCCTTCGTCGTAGCGATATAGGGCGCCCTAGTTGCGTAATTCTCTGTTTCGTGCTCGAAATGCGAGGCACCTACTGCGGGACCAGATTTGGTGACAAGAACCGTGGAATGATCATCGTTGCCGGGAGGAGATCCTTGAGGCGTATGGAGATCTAGTATATTCAAGGTCTCTGATAGGCGGAATGGAGTCTTGCCTCCTCCCTGTAAGTGCTTAGCCTTTTTCACATGTGCTGGATTAAAGTCGTAGATGCTTATATTT
Source organism: Naganishia cerealis (assembly GCA_030039265.1). Classification (NCBI taxonomy): domain Eukaryota; kingdom Fungi; phylum Basidiomycota; class Tremellomycetes; order Filobasidiales; family Filobasidiaceae; genus Naganishia; species Naganishia cerealis. The sequence continues at coordinate 46,076 of JASBWR010000159.1, read as the reverse complement.
TGGCGGTTAAATGTGAGCCCATTGGCGGAGGGATCATCTTCTAGACTGTGGAGATCCCCAGGCATGAGCAGATGATACCCGCATATTGCGTTCTTTGCGGGTCTAGCTGGGTGCTTAAGTAGCCACGACAGATTCTCGGGTGTCCATGCTTCGTAGGTGTACTTGCGAGGCTTGCCACTACTTGACACAGCTGTTCGGCTTCATCGTGAAACGGCTTGATAAGGGCCACAGCTGTCATTGTAGACCAGGCAGCGGAATTTGCCCGGAATCCTTGTTCCCGAGGTCCCCTTACAGGTACGTACAAAGTTTCGAGAGTTAGAGTCAGAATACCTTCCCCGTCCACAAGTAGATGATGCATATCAGTGCTGCTCGTTCGAGCTGACATGGATAGAGGACTGCATTCCATATAGGCTGTCAAGTAGACGCGATCTTGAGCGAGTGATGGCAGAGCATAAGAAGCGATCACCGAAGTTGCCATGTCGTCCTCCACTGTCGCCGAAGTTGCACTGGCATTGTAAGCGAGGATGTGCAGGGTGGCTGATCTAGTGTCTACTTCAAGTAGTGCCAGGGCATTTGAAGACAGAATTCGGGGGACAATATGATAGACCACATCGCTTTTCCGCTGTGAGACGACAATGCTTAGTACATGTAAGGTAGAGGCGGGCGTCCTCACAACACGTACATTGAGTACCACTACTCCCGTCTGCCAGTTGATTAGCTTCGTGTGGAACCCAAGAATATCTGATCTACCTTGAGCAGCTTCGCTAGTGACAGCCAGAAAATCCCCCCTGATGTGCATGTGCGACATGGGATGGCAGATCTGCGAGGCGGAGAATTCAGCAACGTGCTGAAGTTTGTGAGGCTTCAGTGTCTCTATCGAGTACATCTGAAGTGTGTGCTGATAGGTTCGTTGAGCGAAAGACATCCTACGTTGTATTCAACAACGGATAGCGATGAGCAAACCGCACGCAAAATATTCCGTGAATAGCTATTTCGCAGACTCACTCATCGACCATGCATACTACTAGCAAGACACCTTCAGCCGGATGAACTTGGTAATGTCGGATGGGCCGATCAAACTGTAGGATCTCTGGATCTGCCTCCAGAGACTCAACTCGATATCTCGCAATCCCTAACATACCTTCAATACTTCCTTGATAGCGCCAGGGCGCAAATATGCAGTTGTTGGCTACGGAGATCAAGTGCATCGCTTCGGGATTGCTTTCGGCAAGCTGCAGAGCGGCACGATGAGATTCCTTCCCATCGAACGCGGCTTTGGTTAGGCGTTCTTCCACTCTCTGAAGGCGGTCGAGTTCCGCTTGTGTGCTATGTTGACGGAGTCTAGGGGAGTCATCTGACATTGCAACTGGTTGGATCGCATTCTGTTCCAAGTGCATCCGAAGTTGCAGTTCGCTACTGTTTTGAACCATTTGACGTAGATCCTGGTTGACCTGCTGACAGTTTAGGAGGTCTCGGCTTGGTAGATGGTTCAACGTTTCCCGTATGACATCGAGGGGCAGATGAGAATAGTGACTGAGCATGATTAGCGCGACTGAAGGAAGGATGTCAATAATCGTATGTATTCGAGGCGCCATTGGCTCGCTGCTGATGCCATGACCTCTAGAACCATCTGCTTTATGTACAGCAACATCCGAAGCCCGATCCAAGAGCACCCAGCATGGTTGCATAGTCGTCCTTTGTTTTCAGGAGTCGATCCAAAGGATATGTCATGCCAAACACACTAACAACCCTTGATAGCTTGATATGTGTGGTGAGCGGCTATAGCCAGGTACACTGTCGGTCAGAGTCCTTACGAAGACTTGGATGTTGAGGGCACGTGCGTCAGCACCATGTTCTCAGCGCCTGTCCGTCTTATAGGCATTGAAGACGATGTGCCTCATCGAGCAAGGGTTTGACTTCAACTAGAATGCTTTCTTAAATGAAATGCCATATCGTTTTGCAATAGTCTTGCAGTTACCTGCGTGTAGGCCATAGTGGTCCGTGATCTGGATATTGAGGAAACCTCGTTGCCGCATGTCGCACGGGTGATACTCTCTCTTCAATGTCGCCTTGCGGATTTGCAGCCAGGGCACTCTTGACTGGTACAAGCTCTGGCTGCGCTTAGTAAGCGGCTTCCTGCCGATCGCTCCTCCCACACAACGGCGTCTTGAAGCACCAGATGGTAGAAAGTAAACCAACACCCACATGTTACCTGGCTTCTCATCAGGCACGTACTAGGCCGCCAGGATCCGGTGGCAAGGTGTGGGGATGGTCAAGCATGCCATATAATATCGCGTAAGTCGTTCGCGTCACTGCCGAAAATACCTTCGTGGTCTGATCTTATGCGATGCTGCTTTGTCCCTAGCCTCGTTTCGGATTTCTTCCTGCCTGTGGTGGGAGGGGTCGAGGTTCATATTTATAGTCTTGGGATCCAGCTTCAAAAACTAGGCCACAAGGTTTGTTCGCCACATGTTCCCATAACAGTAACATTAAGCCAATGTTATTGCTTCACATAGGTCATAGTGATCACTCATTCACATTCACCTGAACGGGTCGGCGTCCGGTATCTCGCACCAACAAACCTCAAGGTATACCACCTCCCGATTGCCGTTCTCACAGCTTCGGCCACTTTACCCAACTATCTCACCTTCCTGCCGTACTTGCGGAATATTGTCATACGCGAACAGATCCAAATTCTGCACGGCCATGCTACCCTGAGTAGTATGGCTCACGAAGCGATGTTTCACGCAGCATTCTTCGACGTGCCTTGTGGGGCCACAGAAAATGGAGGTGGAAAGCCTAGGAGAGGGATTAGGACAGTTTTCACCGATCATAGCCTGTTCGAACTAGACAGCGCTGTGGGAGTGTTAACGAACAAGTTATTAGCCGGTGCTTTGCGGAATGCGGACGCTGTGATATGCGTCAGCCACGCTGGGTGAGTGATCGAACACTAGGAATGATGCCACTCCTGTAACATGTTATTCATGTGATTCTTGTACAGCCGGGAAAACACTGCTTTACGAGCTCAGCTGGATCCTCACCTGATATACGTGATTCCAAACGCCATTGCGCCTCAAAAATTTACGCCTAATCCTGCTGTCGCAGATCAATCCTGGAGTATGTGGTATGCCTCATTGGGCAGAGCTTGTGCTGACATGGTTCTTACGCTTCAGTAACGATCGTTGTAGTCTCGAGGCTCGTCTATCGGAAAGGAATCGATCTTCTCGTCGCTGCTGCTCCGTATATTTGCGAGATGTTCCCGGACGTCAGGTTTATCATCGGTAAGTATCTTCTCATATGATTCAGCGTCCTTGCGCTAACTAGCCCGTCGACTGCACTCCGCGACAGGTGGCGATGGACCGAAAATGGTGGAACTCGAGCAAATGCGGGAGATATATTTGCTGCAGGATCGAATCGAGCTGCTCGGCTCTATCCCACCTGGACAAGTCAAAGACGTAAGAAAACATCAATAAGCGCTTCCTACCACATATCTCACGCTTTTACCGCACGCCCAGGTCTTGAATCACGGTCAAATTTACCTCTCCACTTCCCTGACGGAAGCTTTCGGTATCAGTATTATCGAGGCAGCCTCGGCGGGTTTGTTTATCGTCAGCACAAAAGTAGGGGGCGTGCCAGAGATCTTGCCGCAAGATATGATAGAATTCGCCCGACCACATGCCGATGGTATGTCCGACTTTTGCGCGCGGTGATCCCTCACCATTTTCGGACGCTGATGGGTCGATGCCTCAAAGATGTCATCGCCGCTCTTATCAACGCAATTGGCATTATCCGTTCCGGTAAACATGACCCAATCACGGCACATGAGCGACTGAAAGATATGTATTCATGGTCAGAGGTCACGCAAAGGACCGAGCGGGTGTATGACCATGTAATGGCTGCAGAGGACAAATCGCTATTCGAGCGAATGGCTCGGTGAGTATGCCTTGTGGATTCGTCCCAGTGTATCCTTCTGATGATGACTTGCGATAGATTAATGGATCTGGGACCCTTCTATGGTCCTATCCTCTGCATTATTACGGCCGTACAGGGCGTCTTTCTTGCCCTTCTTGATTGGATTCAACCGCGGGATATGATAGACATCGTTCCTAGATAGTCGTGCGAAACGGCAAAGCAGCAAATCACCGCAGCAGCAACAACGTTAGGATCAAGCGTCTTCGGCAAACACATACAATCAAACGCCATGACAAATTTGCTACAATAAATGATCCCGAAACTAGTCGTCCCTTACAAGTCGTGCATCGCACACCAACGCAGGCTCAACTTGGACTTTCGAGAGTCAAGATAAACTGAGCCAGGTAGACCAATCCGGCCGTTATTTCCTCGGCACTTGGACGGATCAAGCTGCCCGGAAGGAGGAAACCGTACTGGTAACGGGCCATGACGACCAGTGTGAGTGGGATACTGCAGAGCGCCAGGCATGTCACGTGTTTACTCACTGTTCCCGTATCCCTTAGTTCGGCAGAGTATGACCATTCGATGCCTGCAGTGGCATAGGTCCAATCGATGGCATCCCCCGCCATTCGGCTACATGGTGATCAGAGGGCATCAGCGGATGCACATCATGGTTGTACACGACATGCATAATGAAATGGAAAACATACTAGACGAGATCGCATGCTTGACCAGCTTGATAGGTTGTCCCGTGAATGCCCTTGAGCGCCTTGGCGACGCCCAAACCCGCCTCCATCAACGTTTCAGCGTCCTTCGGGAAATCTGAGCACGAGTATGAATACGGGAACATGACTGCGCGGAAGCGAATCAAAGCAAAACGTCAAGCCACGCATAAACGACCGGACGATGACCCTTCACCGGGCGTCAAGGGGACTCACATAGCTGCCCATAACTATGCACGTCGACAAACGCACGCACATCATTCGGCGTGCTCTGCAGGTAATCCGCCACGAGCTGCGTCTCCACGGCCTCGAATGCGCGCGAGCCCGGATATGATTCCGAGCATGGGTTGCTAAACAAGGGCGAAGCAGGAGACCATTGGTAGCCCCAGTTGGAGTTCATATCGATACCTGATGGAGACGATGATGCGGGTAAGGAGCACGGTGGTCAGCATTCGCCGGTTGCGAGGGTAATGGAGTTGAACAGTCAGAGGGAGACCTCGAGCGTACCTCGACAATTACGGAAGTTCAGGTCCTGTCTGTTCTTCCTCCACAGCCGGGAATGTTCCTGGCTCTGTATACAGCACGCGCCCAGGGGAAGAAATAAGCGCCTGGTATTCCCGTCTTCCACCCTACCAGACGAGGGGAAAAGAGACGTACGTAAACATATCCATCGGGGTTGATCGTGGGTACGAGGGTAAACTCGAAGCGTTCGAGAAGGTCGATTGCGTGCGCGTCGTTCTCGATGAATGCCGAGACGAGGAGATGGTGCGCAAAGTAGAGGATGGCGGCTGGAGAGACCCACTGGAAAGGCCCATGGCAGATAAAGGGAGTTAGGTTTGCTCATGATGGTAACGAGGATGTGGGAAGAGACTTGCCTCTCGTGCGTGTTGCCCGCCTTGGATATAGAATTCCTTGGTTTTTTGCTCCTGCGCCAGATTGTTCTTGACATTTCTTCCCTTTCCACGGACCTGTCTCTGCGTTCCTTTGCCCTCGTCCTCCATACCTCGCAAAGCCGCCTGCGCGGTTTCGTTTCGCTGCTTGTGGATTTTGATCCCCTTGATCTCCCGCCCCTCAGCACTCATACCGAGCGAGAACACGCTCACCGCTTCGCCAAACGTGACGCTCAGTTCGTCCTGGAAGTCGTACAGGACGGAGAGCGGATGGTATGCGTCGTGGAAAAGGGTATGGATGTCTGTCGTGTTGTATATGTCTGGTGTGGTGCGATTACTACCCGGTGGCGGAGGTGGTGGGGTCCGAGGCGGGGACGGGTCCCTTGGTGGTCGAGGGTTCGGATCCGGTGTGGGGTTCGGACGCGGCTTGCGATGTTTCCTGCCCTTCTTGCCCTTCTTGCCCTTCTTGCCCTTCTTGCCCTTCTTGCCCTTCTTGCTCCTGCCCTTCATCAAGACGTCCATACCTGCATCAGATTCCTCCAACGTTTCTGCCATTGATGCTACTTCCCTCGCATGAGACTCGTATAGCTCTGGGAATGAGCGGATAATGATCTCGGAAGAAGCAGTGTATCGTGGCGGGAGGGCAGAGAGGAACTCGTTCTTGATAGTAGATGAAGGGAGGAGGATGTCGAGATGTGTCGACGAGGAATGCCAGATGTCTAGAGACAGGAGCTTCACGGACGCCGAAGTGAGTAGAAAGGTAGCAGCTCCGGCGCAATGCTACGGGGAAAACTCACTTGAGCCATGTGGCTGATATACGACCTCATGTCTTGCATCCCTGCAGCTTGCAATAGCGACGCTTCGGTATCCGTTTGTACACTGCCCGGAGAAGGCAGCTGGATTCGGAGCAATTCATAGTCTTCATGACTTTCCAACGCCTTGACTTCACTAGGGAACAGGTAGTGTTCGAGATCGAGCTTGTGCGGCTGCTCCAGGTGCGAATGCTGTGAACTGGCCGGAGCATCGAGAACCGCCTGTACCCCGGTATGTGGGGCAGAGAAAGCGGCCACGTGTGTGGCGCAGAGCAGGGCGGAGACGCCAACGAATGCGAGGCCGGGGGACGGCTTCATAGTGAGTGTTGTGCAGAAGACGGTGTCGGGGGAACGGATGAAGCGAAGATGCCGCTCCGTCTATGAATCATTAGTGCCGGCCGACCAGGGGCACGGACATGGGCGTTTGATCTCCTCGTCCGTCCAGCCAGCCAGCTTTTGCTTTTATCCCGTTTCCCTGCTTCTCCATCGCCGGCACCCCGGGCGGCCCGTGCTCCACCATGCTCTGGCAGCCAGGACACCTTGTGGCATCGCGGGGGCTGCGGACGTGGCACCACCGCTTCCCGCTCCCGGCAACATGCGGCCGTGCAACCCAAAGAGCCCCGCTTGACCGGCTGAGGCGCCGCTCAACTGTCCCGACCACACCGCTTGACGTCGCTTCCGCTATCCCCCCGAATCGTTTCTCCCGATTAGCACTCGGCTTTCCCGCTGTCGCCCTCCCCGCATTTCCCTCCCTCACGTCCTTGTCCGAAACCTTGCTCGCCCATCCTCTGCCTACGTACACGGCGACCATCGTCATTCTGACGGTGCTTGTGCGTTCGGTATTCACCCTTCCGGCAACATTATGGTCCCGTCAGCGGATGAGAAGGATGAGGGAGATTGTCAGACCTGAGATGCAGCGTGTGAATCAACGGCTGGCGGTGCAGGTAATGCAAGAGTGCAGGAAAAAAGGGTTTGGGTACGAGGAATATAAAAAGGAATTGAAGCGACAGGTGAGTTTCGTTTGATCGATGCCTGTGGACCCAACCTTGAACCCATCATTTCCTCTTTAGCTCGCCGAGCACCAAGCAGCACTGCTGAAGAAACACAACTGCCATCCTCTCGCAACCGGTCTTCTTCCAGCCTTTATCCACATCCCCATCTTCCTCCTGCTCTCACTCACGATCCGACAAGCTGCTGCTCTTGCTACGCCCGCACCTATCGATCCCTCCAGCCTTGAAACCACGGCGGACGTACTCACCTCTCTCCCCGCTCACGCCTCTTTCGCGAACGAACACGTCCTCTGGCTTAGCTCGCTCATCGACCCGGATCCGTCGCTTATCATCCCGTTAGCGGTCGGCTTGATGGCGTTTGCAAATGTCGAGGTGATGCAGAATTGGCGGGGAGCGACGTCGGCGGCGGCGGGGGAACCCACAGTCCAACCTATTGACCCAAAAGTCGCCAGTTCTACAGTTAGCGCCGCTCAGACGCCACTTGCGCAGCAGCAGAAACCGGCAAAGCTCAAGCCCAATTTCGGCCGGATCTCCTCTGTGCAAAAACGTTCCATCATCCAAGACGAGACGGCGGCTGGCAACATGACCCCGGCGGAGCAAAGGAAGCGCGAGCTGTTGGAGAAAGGCGGGACGATGCGGGAACGCGTCGTGGGCAATGTCATGCGGATCTTGGCCGTCGTCATGGTAGGCATCGCCGCAGAGCTGCCAGCGGTACGTCGTCTCCTCCCTCCGCGTCGCGTGCAGAAGAAGGAACGAGGATTACTGATCAACCTGGTCTGGGGTATTTCGCCACAAATTAGGCGGTCGCTATTTACTGGTTTACATCGACCGGGTATACCTTGGTGCAGAATATCATTCTGGGGTACCTCGATAAACGCCCGTCCGCGCGAATGGTTACGCGAGCTTGATCTTTGCGAGAGCAAGACTTCGTCTTTCCACGTCGTCACTGTGATATGAAACACGGTGGGTGAGTACCTGTTCGTTCCCTCTTTCCCCTCCCTCCGTCCCTCTTCTTCCACCCGCCGGACAAGCCAATGATCAAACCCAAGAAACCCGCACATGGATCGAAATCCACAACGACCGTAGAACAGTCACATTTTTCGAACCAGATGGGGATATTCCGAAAGAAATTACATGATCTAGTATGAGGCTCTTTGTCCCTGGCGGATGGATTTGGTTGGACGGTCTCGCAGGCGAAGAGAAGCACAGGATGTACGAGCTGATCATAGGCTGTGTTGTTCGTGCAATAGGAGATGAATCATCTAGGATGATCGCAACAGGAACCGCCGGCAAGAAGCCGCCATTGTGGCAATCCTCATCTCCCTGGCAGACATGTAACTAAATAATACCACGCCATCGCAAATGCATAGATCGTGTGGGAAACACGATTTGTATTTTATTCCTTCAGAACAACCTTTCCCTCATGTAGCCTCAATATCCGCCCTTGCCCCTTTTCCCACGGCACCTCCTCCTCCCAATGACTAACCACCACGACCGCCTGCTCGTTGATCCCCTCTTTCGCATCCCGTGCAATCTCGGCCCATTCCCTGTCGAGCAGCACACGACACCGCGCCCACGTCTCCTCATCCATGCCCTGACTTGCCTCGTCTAGAATCAGCAGTGACGGTCGGGAGACGATCGCGCGGAGGAAGAGCAAGAGCGCTTGCTGATTTGGCGGGAAATGTGAAAAGTCCGTGTCGTAGATGTGTTCCAGAATGGATTTTGTAGTGGCGGTGGTGGTGCTTTTGAGTGACGGCTTGCCCCGTTTCCCAGCAACAAGCAAATCCAAGAACGGCTCCAACAAACTCTCAATCCGCGTCCGTTGTTCCTCTGACATCCTCCGCCGCGAAAAAACGCCCTCATACCCCGTCCCTACAACTTCCCCGGCGCTCAACCCCATCGAGCGCGGAAAGGCCGCAAAGATCTCTGGGGAAGCGTGGCCTATACGTCGGCGTAACGTCGGTGTTGCTATTTCTCTCCGCGGTTTGGAGAAAAGGGAGAGGGTGGAAATGGGGAGGGAGAATGATTGAGGGTGGTGCCCGAGGATGAGGGACAGGAGGGTCGTTTTCCCGCTCCCGTTGGAGCCTTGGAGGTGCCATCGTTCGCCCGGATGGATACGCCATGAGACATCGTCGAGTACCTGATGTAGTGATCGACATGTAAGGACTGCCAAGAAAAGGCGGTGAATGAGGCAAGTGGTTGAACTTACCTTGGCGTCCCCATATGCAATAGATACACCTTGCACGTCGACTACCGGATCTGTCGAGTGTTGCGAATCCTGAACAGCGACAGGCTGACGAGCCATGTCGGGAACCACATGTTGCGTCTCGCCTTGCCTCTCTACTCCGTCGACATACTCCTCTTTACTGAGCGTCTCCACTTCATTGTCAATCACCCTCGCGATATGGGTCACATATTCCGGCAGACCGATGATTCCCGTTCCACGAAGGGATAAGACGAGCCTCATCGCATGTTCCTGCCCATCGGGAACACCTTGGCTGGTGCCCTTGAGATCCACCGCACCACTATTCACCGCGCCAAGCATGCCCGCGATCTCCCGCCTGCTCTGTACGTCTAGCCCGGCAAACGGATCCTCCAGTATCAACATGCGAGGACTGGCAAGTAGACCCGCGGCAATACGGGATCGTCGTGTTTGGCCGCTGCTAAGCGCAACGAGCGGGAGGTTAAGCAAATGCTGGATTCGCAAGGCGTGGGAAACGGCAGTGATGGCGTCTTCCGTCGGAGCCGGGAACAGCGATTCGCGGAAAAATTGAAACAACGTGTCCCTGTCTTCTTCCTGTAATGCACCATATCGAGCAGTGAAATCTGTGAATTCGCCGGTGGCTGACGGTTTGGAGAAGGTGAGATGCCGAATGGAGGGCGGGGGTTGAACAACCTCACTGGAGCCCGGAACATGCTCCCTTGGTGCCCAGTTGAAAGCGTACGGAAAGATCCCGGGAGCCGGGGGGTGGGGATGGAACCGATGTTTGGACAAGAGTGTCTACATGGCAGAGAGGATGATGAGTTCCGGGAGTGCCCCACGGTTCCATCTTACGCACCTGCACGAGCCGTCTTCTGCCCTCGCCCTCGCCGACGATGGCGAGCGCGTACTCGCCGTCGTCGGGGATGTGGAGCGGGGTGCGGAAGCGGAGCAGCGGCGCGGCGGCATTGCCCCGGGGGAACACGCGCGTGGCGGCGGGGATGGAGACGAGGGCGCGTTTCATCGTGCCCGCCTGGGAGGAGCCACAGGGCGGGGAGATGGCAGGGGAACCCTGAAACGCCGTTGAGACACCCAGGAGCGGACATCGTGGCCCATCTCCGCGCAAGATATTCGAGGATATCTTCATACAACCTGGACAATATGCGACACCCATCTGTTGCGGCCAGAAACACTCCGCAACAATGGTAAACGCAAACGAAAAGAACATCTGGATCGCAGCGAGTGATGGCGACTTGGAACGCGTCAAGGTACGAACAACCCCTGTGGTCCAGCATTTTCCCATACTCACAGCTGATGTTCGTTGCGAATACACAGGAGCTGATAGAAATGCACGGTACGTGTTGACCGAGATCCACACGCTGGCCGTCGCTGAACAATCACCGTTAGGCATGTCCCCGAATGCGGAAGATGAGAATACCTATACGCCGATGTACGTCCTCTCTTTTCTTTTTCGCCACATCCACTCCGGGAGGGCTAATCACGCCACATTGACCCGCTTGACTCGATATCATCTAGGCACGCAGCTGCGTCTTATGCCCATCTCGATCTATTAGAGTACCTGATATCGAAAGGCGGAGACATCAACCATCCGGACTCTGATGGCGAGACACCGCTGTTCACCGTTGAATCTGTTCAGGTCGCTCAGTGGATGATAGAGCGTGGCGCCAAGATTGACGTGAGGAACCACGAAGGAGACACGGTACGCTTCCCGCTTCCTCCCCAAGATTAGTAGCAAAGACGCGCGGGAGCTGATAATGCTCCCCTTCCCGGAACCCAGGTTGCCGAGTACCTGTTCGAAGATAACCCCGAAGTAGCAATGTACATCCAATCACTCCTCCAGCCCGCCTCCTCCTCAACGACAACAGCCGCAATAACCTCCGACGCCGCGGGCGCAACGATACCCACCACCAACCCATCAGCGTATCAAACAGAAGCCCTAACGACAAGCATGACAGACGACCTTATCTCCCGCACAGGGGAAATCATGCGGGACGCCGAAGCACGTGGGTATAACCCTGACGAGAGACTGAGGGAGGTCGTTTCCGCCGCACTGATGGATGGGTGGAGGAGGAATCGAGAGGAGGCCGGGTTGGATGCGGGACTGGCGACGACGACGACGACAACGAGTGCGGGGTTGCAGGGAGGGGAGCAGGACCGGGAACAGGAGGGGGATAGTAAGCGTTCGAGAATGGAGTGAACGAATGGAATCATCGCGAGTTTCCCGTGTGGGCACATGTGGTTCAACACGACGGATTTATCCAGGCGCGGTCCTATATGCGATAGATATCATCCGTACAGGTCAAACCAGACATGCGAATATACAACATTTTTTCAGAGCCGGGCCGGGCTCGTCTCGCCCGCCCTCTTTATATTAGGGCTCCCTCTGATATTGAGCGCGCGTTACAGTTCATTTTGACGTCGTAAGATGGTACGTGATGATCAATCTATGTATGATGTGCAGCAAGCAAAAACCTCGGCTACTCTGGCCTCTTTGGTCGAGCTCGAGTTAGTATACATGCGATGTCCGTGTTGTGTGAGCGGTGCTGGTGGTTGTGGTGGTGGTGATAATTATGCCGACCACCGAAATCGTGGCCTCAGTTCCGAACGCCTTCAGGTGTTTCTCTAGAACAGGTTCTTGACGTCGTCCTGCCCGAAGGGTGTCATACAGGTGATGCATTTTCGGCTTCGATTCGCCAGTCGGTCTTTGATACAGCCATGACAGAAGGCTATACAATAGGCGAAAGACATCAGAACCTCGATTACAACCGTACATGACACTGGTAGACTTACTATGCAGGCATGTTCGAAGAATCTTGTCTTTCAATGCAATATGACAAGCTGGACATCGGAGAATCGACTGCACATGGGATGCACAGCCAAGGGACATGTGCTTAGCGAACGTGAATGGATTGAACCCTTCAAATCACACATGACTCACGAATAACTGATCCCGTTCCCTTTTCAACTGAGGATCCGCCGATGTTGCGACCACCTTGCTCTCCGCCGTCTTGGCAAGCGATTTGACTTCTTTGAGTTTGCCTCTCAATTCCAGGATCTGCTCGCCGAGTTCGTGGCACTGAGCAGATGCTTTGCATTCTGCTTCCATATATTTGGCAGCATCGGCTTTGTACTGTAATTGTGCAAGAACGGTTCGGATCTTAGCCTCGGTCATGGTCAATAACCTCGGAGCTGATAGACTCACTGCATTCATGCGAGCTTCTTCCGCTTGAACTTCTGCCTTGGTCCGTGCCACCTCGGTATGCAAGTTCTGCAGCTCGCACTCAAACTTGTATATCGTCGATTTGAGCAGTGTCAATTCCTTCTCTTGATTAGACTGCAAGATATCAAATGTCAGGCACATGAGATCGGTCGCTTGTATCATGTTTGCTCACCAATTGGGCATGCAAACTGTCCTCTACTGCTTTTGCTTTTTCCAACGCTGATCTTTGAAGGTCTAGACTCTTTTTCAATGCCACTTCCTGCTCTTTCAGCCCTAGGTTTTCCCTGGAGACGGCAAAAAACTTGTGTTCTGCTTTTGCTTTCTATATCCGACACCCGGCGGTTCGATCAGCAATCTTTACATCGGTCCCGCTTTGTCAACCAACTTACCACCGTAGTCAGGTCCACAACTTGTGTTTCTAGAGCCTTGAGGTTGTAGATCTTGTTCTCGGCCATCCGTCGCATGCCTTCATAGGCTTGTGTCAACTGGTCAATCTCCTGATAAAGCGAGTTTACAGCCTACACCAGGAATAAGATGTCAATGCCTGTCAGATCCGACATAGCCAATTCATAAGAGACACGCACTGTATTCGCTTGCTCAACCTGTAATCGCAAGCTTTGGATCTCTTTCGCTTTTTCTTCGCCGTCCCGTACAAGATCTGCTTGAGGGCTAGAATCGCACAGAGATTCCCGCTGCTCGAACCGCCGTTTCCACATTGTCACTTCTCCCTGCGCCGCAAGTAAAGACTGCCGTATCTGCTCCATGTCAGGCAACGACGACGTAAACTGCGATATTTGAGCCTGAAGCAATGCCTCCCTATCCATCGCTTGTCTGTACCAACAGCTACAGATTAGCGAGGGTCCCACCAGTCTACATCTATATCGATTGACTCACCTCAACTGTTCCTCCAGTGTCCTAACGTAATCTAGATCCGATCCTTCTCTCTGCAGTAAGAACCCGAGGTAGTCTTGCTCGCCGCCTAGAGCTGCCAATCGCGCATGCAGTCGCTTCGCTTCTGCAACAAGGACTTTGACACGGTTCTGGTTTTGGACAATGAGAAGAGATGAGCAGTCATGTCGAATAGAGATCCTTTCATGGCGAACGACCTACCTCCTGAAGCTTGGCAAACTCCTCTACGTCTTTGACCGACTGATTTGAGACCGCCTGCTGAGCTTTACGCGTATCGTTTTCCTCCTTGAGAACGTCTCGCTGGCCTCGAAGACGTGCAATATCCGCATCCTTCGTACGTAGCTGGTGCCGTATACTTTCCACCTCCATACGATGCTCGTGCTAGAATGAAGGAATTCAGTTTGACTTAGCGTGTCGCTCCTGTTATACAAAAAGTGGATAGACATACCAATGCGCTCTCTCTGAATCTTTCCATGTCATCTCTCAGCGCGTTTGCCGCCTCGATAGCTTCCTCCCCACGTATACTGCGTGTTTTGTACGCGACCATGTTTTCTGCAAACTTTTCCACCAAAGCTTTGTACAGTGGTGTTTGGGCGATAATCTCATCCGTAGGTGCGATCACCCAAGCACTAATTTCGTCCTTGTCTTTCTTCAGCTGTAAGCATTCCGCGCGCAGAGCGGCGAGTTCACTTGATTGATATTCGAGCAAGTGATGCACGTCGGCGGAGGGGTCGAGACTTGAACTGGTCCCATTCATGTTCGGCTCAGGGATACTGCTTGGGCCAGCGCCGTTGAATCCTGCCAAGTCCGGATCTTGCTTCACTGGTGATTTGCCATCCTTTGTTTCCAGTTGGCCATTTCCATTCTCTGACGGGACACTTTGCGGAAATGGCGATGGATTTCTCGAATCCTCCATCTTGACAGCGTTAATGTTCCCGCCAGCACGAGACAGCTCGAGCTTGATCTCATCACAGTACCGCTCCGACTTTTCCCTTGCATCCACTGCTTCCTCGTATTTTTTCGAGATATCCGCATATTCCGTCTTTAGCGCAGAATGGGCTGTCCGAAGAGATGCTAGCTCCGCTTGCAGATTTGCTGTCGCACTTGATGTGGCTGGTGATGTAATTTTACCAAGAGCAGATTTTAACGATTGAAATCGCTCAGCGAGTGCCATCTGCAGATGTGGAGTGTGTATAGCTAACACAGATGTGTAAGTGAGTGAAAACGGAGTGAGCGCATATACCTTGTGTCGATCACTTACCGGATTCGCGAATCTCTTCTATCACTGGCGCATCTTCTGCATCTGGCTCTTCTGGCTGAGCCCTGAGGCATCTCTCCACCTCCTGCCACATACCTATCAAGGCTCTGGCATTCCCCTCGGCTATTTGTAGCTTTTCAGACTGTTGCTCATAG
This sequence comes from Naganishia cerealis, assembly GCA_030039265.1. Taxonomy (NCBI): domain Eukaryota; kingdom Fungi; phylum Basidiomycota; class Tremellomycetes; order Filobasidiales; family Filobasidiaceae; genus Naganishia; species Naganishia cerealis. The sequence continues at coordinate 30,967 of JASBWR010000159.1, read as the reverse complement.
AGCGAGGTCGCACGATGCGCTTGACGGCGGTATGCAAGCAGTTGTAGGTAGATTTGGGTTTTACGAAAATCCTACAGGTAAAATAGGTATTAAATCGGCGAGTTAGTTTCAACAACTTTCAAAAAGGAATATCGTTGGAAGTCCTGGAATCCTGTTGCACAGTAACGTGACGTCTAGACTGCGTATCCGAAAACATACCTCCAAGTAGCTGGGATCACCGACGTAACGTGGCTCCTCTTCCTCCAGTGGAGCTGGGCGTCGGGTAGATGTCGGAGTATGCGCCCCGGAGCCCGACCCTGGTGAAAGCATTCCCAACAGTTTTTCATTGCCTAGACGGTCACGTTTCCGACCTCTAGGGGAAGGCGGTCCTGAATCCATGTTTTCCGATATCTACGTGTCTCGATCAGGGTAATCGCGGCTGGCAAGTGCGTAGGGTTGATCAATGGTGATATCGAAGCGGATGCTCGTTGTTGGAGGTAGTGCATGTGATGGGTGATCGAAGGGGAAAATACGCTCGACAAGTCGGGCGGTGTAGCGGAGTTTGGGTGAGATCAAGTCACTTCACACTATCTATAGGAGTATCGGTTGGATGGAGGAAAGCAGTAAGCATGTCTGATTGGTATCCAAGTGAGATAGGTCTACACAAGTGGGCGATAGTGTAGGACGATAACTCGGACGAGGGGAAGCCATCAGATACGACCCAAAATTTCGGAATTTGGAAGTCTCTGATCCTGCTACCGAGGGGGAAACGCTGACGGGGAAAAGGGGCAGGAGATAAAAAGCAGCGGCTCACCAGTGTTATCAGCTCGGGAGGATGACATGCGTCGTGGGGCGACAGGTATGAGCGGTCTCGTTGGAAGACAGCGTTGAAGCCACCTGGATGTGCTTGCTAGGAATGTCACGGCTGAGTGCGCGCGACAGAAACTGCACGGACCCGGCTCATTGGTGGCGACTGGCTGGTATTACATAAGCATCCGACAAGAAGCGCTGGGGGTCATTGGGCTCTCCATGGCGCAGCTGAGGGGTCGCTTCCGTCCGAGCTTGTTTACATAGTAGAACGTCCTTCAACAAGTTCAACCGATAGTAGTCTGGAGAAGACATTGGAATCCCGGCAAGACAGACACCTTCGGGGCACAAGCGCCCTCGTCTAGCCGACATGCCGCCTCCGACAACACCTCCGTCCGCCCTCGCCATGCATGACCGTTCGCCGTCCCCGGATATCCCTCAACCCGTCGTTTACGGTCGTCTCCACCACTTCCGAGGGAAATCATCTGCAGCTAAAGAAGCCAAGTCGAAGCAAGTGTTCAACATTGACGCACTTCAAGTCGTGTTCGGCAGAGAGGAAAGCTGTGACATCAGGATTTATGCCGATAATGTCTCGAGAAAGCACTGCAAGATCGTCGTTGATCTTTTGACTGGCAAGGTGGGTCTCTTGGGTCGAGAGCTGGTATTCTCCATGGCGAACTCATTTTATCCCCATGCTTAGGCGACCCTTCACGTCCTCTCCAGCCACGGGCTCAAACTCAACCGCGTCTCGTTACCTGGAGGGACTGTCTATACCTTGCAGGATGACGACGTCATCAACGTTATGGAACGAAAGTTCCGCTTCGAATACGCCTCGGAAACGTACGACGAGGATGAGAGCTCTCTCGGATCCTTGAATTCCATGTCTCCCTCCAAGCCCTCAATGTCGTTCCGGCCGTCTATGGTACAACCCATCATTCCGCCTTCACCGATGGCATACCATGCCGCGTCTCCGAACGCCAGACGCTCATCCTTGAGAGCGCCAACCACCCCATTCCGCGCTGCACCTTCTACTAGGATGCATCTTTTCCCCAAAGATTACGCATCGCAGGAAGTCCGTGTAGCGTTGGAAAACATTGGTGTCGAGATGGAGCCCGTCAACGAGCCAGCAGTGACGTCGTCCGCGAATGCACGAAAGTCCAGAAAAGAGGATTTCGTGTACTTGGAAGATCGGGAGGAGCTAGACGCAGAAGAGTCTATGCTTGCACAGACGGTTGGTGATAACGTGAGTGTTTTGCAGTTATGCCGTATACTTGCACGCTGCTAGAGCTTATTGCGATGATTACCTTGGCTGCGTTTTAGGGAACGACTGAATCAACACTCACTACTGTTCATGATGGAGGTCTCACTCCGTCAAGGAAGACTACTTTACCTCGCACAAATTTGGCATCTTCGGGTTTCTCCACTCCTCAACCTGCAAAGAAGACTACCAGGGTACCTCGAACAAGTTTGGCGCCGCGAACTAAAAAAGTAAGTTCTAGCTGGAGCGGAGGGAGTGCCAAAGCTGTTACGTACTAACCTACTGCTCATAGTCTGAAGCCCCTGCGGTACATACTGCCGCCGAGAATGCAAAGACTCACCTAGTATCAGAGCTTCCGCAGACACCCAGCTCAATTCCGCTTCCACCGCCAAACGAAACCCCTTACGTCTCCTCGCCCTTCACGTCTACTGGGCCATCTACTCCCTCAATCTATCCTTCACTAGATCAACTTTCTGCTTTCTCGGCTCCACAAACGCCATCCCCTCAACCAAATGCTTATCTGGCATATCAAACTCCCAGAAACGTCCCGCTTCCTGGTGGCGGAGAAACTCCTTATGGCTCTATCGATGCAGAAACTCCTGATTACAAGGCATCAAGAACGACTAGGGAAATTGATCCTGTCTTGGTTCAAACCCCTCATATGGAACAAGAGGACGCTGTGGAAGATGTCGAGATGGAGGATGTTTCAGCCTACCACGCAACAACGGAGGCGGAAAAGCACGAACGCAGCCGATCACCTGGACCTGACGTGCTGGCGCTCTCTACAGTGATGATGACACCGCGAAATGTTCCCCTTCCATTCGGTGGCTCAACGCCTTATTCGGGCGTTCCTGCTACTCCAATGTCTGCTTTCACACCGCAACCGGGACCTGCATCGCCAGAAGAGGGGGAAACTATGGCCTCGTCTACACCTGCCATGCCTGAAACACCTCGCGCTATACGACCCCTCGATGGCCCAGTCTCCTTGCGACGTAGACTCTTGCTGCGCAGCGCACACAAAGTGATGCAAGAACAGATCAGTCGGCGCGATTTGCGACGAACCATGGGCGTCGGCAGTGGATTGATCGGCACTCCCATGAGGCCACGCAAAGTCTTCGAGCGACCTACCATGGAACCGATGTCCCCGCTCATGACCCCTATTTCCGAGACACCGGTCGCCAACAACAACTACGATGCACCGCAAACTCCATTATCGGCAGCCCAGCTTGCGGAGCAAGAACAAATCACGCCATCCAGGGTAGCGCTACCTTCGCCTGAACAAACGCAATACGATAGTTCCTTCGGTGAGATGGATGCGAGAACGGAAGACGTAGAGGAATACGCGGAGCCCCTCCGTGACGAATATGACGAGAACAACGGTCACACCTCGCTTGCGATGTATCAAACTGACTTTGAGGGCGAAGAAGATGATGCCGAGGGCGAATCTGATCCCGGGGAAGAGCAGGATGTCGGAATCGAAAGCGCAGCTTCTCCTGCTACGCCATTCGAAGACTTTGACGAGATTGCACATCAAGATTCTACGTATTTTGCAACTGCAGATGCGACGGACGCAGTTCAGGTATGTGAGAAAGCGAGAGCGAAGCGCGATCCCGCCAAATGAATGGTGGACTAAGTTCTGCTACCGTAATAGTTCCCCAGTCCTTCCGCAAGTCAAGTATTATTCCAGACCAGGATGGTGGAAGTCGTTTCTGATGACGATGATCTTGTGGACCGAAGCCTAGACATCAGTCCGGGAATGGACGAGGGAAGCGACGAGGAATGTGGAGAGGCACACGCAGACGAAGCAGGTCACGAGGAGGCCCAGGATGATTCCATGGACCACGAGTTCTCGCGAGAGGAAGAAGGCATGGAGGAAGGTGACAAGGAGAATGAGCCGCCTCTATCAGAGGAAGATGATGATGCACCGACCGATGAAGTTGCTTCAACTCCAGTGATTCCCGCTTCACCGTCTCGAGCTGTGAGTATATCAGTCCTTCACATGTGGAATCGGTTCCGCTAAACAGTGTTTCACGCTCCCAGGTTCGACGTCCCGTGGCGGAGGAGTACTACACGCCTCAACCATTGAACCGGAAGACGGACCGCCGAGGAATATTCGGCAGAAAGTCTTTGTCTAGTATCGGCGGCCCGGCTGTGCGTGGCACGCCCAGGGCCGAGCTTGCACCCATGAAGCAGGCCTTTGCTCGACTATCTCTGAACGAGAGGGAAATCGCCAAAAAGGAAGGGGAATCCGAAATCAAACGAGAAGAGGAAACGCAGGAGGAAGAAGAGGTTCGTCTTCCTTGTGGCAACAGAACCTGATGGAATGCTAATGTTTTGAATGAGCAACAGCGATCACATAGCCCTGGTTTCAGCCCGATAAAAGTTGAGGCTGCTCAGTCGACTCCTTCCGCTTTATCCTCTCGCCATCCGGCTATGAACGTTCCCGGAACGATCAGCTCTGATTCCGAAACAGAGACGACTCCCTTGCAGGGCTTGAAGAACAAGCTCAAGAACCTTCGAAGGAAAAGTACTTATGCCAGTGCAGACGCCAAGGTGGAGGAAAAGCCCTTTGATCGGCGAGCGACTTTGGGAGTAGTTGCTCCTGGCACACCGATAGGACAGCATACTCGCTTCGAGCAGCGAGCAGCCTACTCTGCTGCCCCTCTCAGGCGCTTCATGCCCAAACTGGAACAGAGTAACCCGAAAAACTTGCAGGAGGCTGAAGGTGATCTCGCTTCCGAATTTGCGGACGTGGACCAATGCGAAGAGCCGCCCCTTGAGGAGGACGGCTTAGAGCCATCAAGCGACACTGAAGCCTGGCGAGAGGGACAGGGACTCGAAGGTGATGAGGAACAGGACGAAGGCGATGATGATGATGAGCCGTCGGTAGAAGAGGTTACAGTATCGCCGGTACATACACCCGTGCACAAATCCCATTTCCATGATGAGGGAAGCGCAATGGTGGGATCGTCAGCGTTCCAGGGAATAAGGGAAATGTTGAAGACTCCCAAAGCCACGCCTGGTACTCCCCAGTTCTCTGGAATTCGGCAAATGTTTACAATCCAGCCTGAAGTCTCAACTCCCGAAATGTCCGGAATCGTGGACTTGTTCCCTGAAGTGGCTGATACCCCTCACGAAGAGGATCAATCGATGAGCGGCCCTGCGAGATCCAAAGCCGCATCCAAATTGCCAACTCGAAGTAGGCTTGCGGTGGCTACTGGAGGGAATGTGGCTCCAGTCAGAGTCGGAGCGAGAGGCACCACCGCCACTTCCAAGTCACGGACGAAAGCCGCGGAGGAAGTGAGTGGGACTAGTCGAGCGACAACCTCAACAACAGGCACAGGCGTTCGACGGACCCGTGCGCAACCGGTGCCTGAGAACACCTCCTCCGATGTTAAGCCTAGAGTGACTCGCACACGCGTGACACAGGCATTGTCAGCCAGCACATCCACCGACGATCAACCTCTAACGAGCAAAGTGGCAACAGGTCGAGCAGCTCGGGCGCGGACCGCAACCGCTGAGTCCAAGGCACCCTCAGTGTCTGCTGGTGCTACGAAAAGCGCTACAAGATCTACTGGTGCGAGGACGACGCGAGCGAAAGCGGTAGTTTCCGAACCGGCCGAGTCTGTCGCAGATGAGGATGGAGAAGCTGATCCTCTTGAGGATATCACGGTTCCTGAACCTGATCCAGAGGACATCAAGCCGGTTCGCAAGACTACACGAACGGGGACTGCCGCGGCGCGTACCACCCGGCCCTTGGCTACACGTTCCGCTCTCCCGCAACCTAGCGAAAAGATCGAAAGCCCAGAGCCCGAAAAGCCAAAGACACGAACGCGAACGGCTGCAGGAGGGATCTCCCGATCCGCCGCCGTGACCAAGAGTAGCACCGAGTCAGACACCGTTGTTTCTGCTCCTTCAGCACAACCCGTCGTGAAGAAAACGACAAGGACAGCTGCTGCATCTCGTTTGACTGCCCCGACTGCTGCTAGTAAAGCCCGTTCTGCTCCGCCACCCGCAGCGGTGCCGGTAGCGGTACGCAAGACACGGGCCACGGCAACTAGTGTGCTCGCAAGTGAAGGTGCGGAGGCTTCGGCGATTCCCAAGAGAGTGACTCGGGCAAGGAAGTAGGATGGTTGTTGACGGTGATAGGAGCTGCGTGTTGCGCAGATGTATTCACGATGGAGTTGTTCCATTTGCCGTGCATTGTATTGTTTCATAGTATATCACGCCTTGGGTTTATACCCAACTATAATGCCACTTGTCAAGCGGGTCTAGTACAGCAGGGCTAGGATTTCCGTCATTTTCATCCTCGCTGTCATGGGCTTATCGGCGGCAATTTGACCTGCCTTACAGCGGAACGGTATCCGCGAACAAGGTGGACATCATCGCTTCCGGGTACCTGCCTCCCTGAGCTCCCGCACGTTCCAGCACAGCACGCACCTCCTTCTCCTCATCATCTGTCAATACTACATCCAACGCACGAACATTCTCTTCAAGGTACTCGACTTTCTTCGTGCCCGGGATAGGAATCACCAAAGGGTCCTGTGCGAGCAGCCAGGCAAGTGTGAGTTGCCCTGGGGTGCAAGCCTTGCGTCGCGCGATTTCCTGCAGCGCTTGTGCTGCGCGGAGGTTTTTCGGGAAGTTCTACAGCAGGCAGAAGGGAGGAGGTACGAAGTGTGGTTCATTTAAGGCGCCACAGGAGGGTACTGGACGAGAGAGAATCATACCTCTTCAGAGAACCGAGGGTTAATCCGGCGGAAATCCCCTTCTTCAAAGTCACTCGGTTTTGTGTACTGTCCAGTCAACATGCCCCTTCCTATGATGCAGGGAGTGAAGCCTTGTGTAAGCGTCGTCGTCACACGCGGGAAGGGTAGGCGCGGGCAAACAAGGGAAAACGTACCCAGCGGACTGTAAGCGACCAATGCGACACCCAACTCGCGACAGGCATCCAACACCCCAAACTGCTCGACTTCGAGGGAAAACGGCGAGTACTCCATCTGGACGGCATCGACGTGTGCGACGGCGCAGGCGCGTCGCAAGGTGGCTGCGGAGACTTCGGAGAGGCCGATGTATTTGATCTTGCCTTGCCTGTTGTTGTTGGGGATATTGTGTGAGCGGGGGAAAGAGGGGAGGGGGTGGGGGGGGGGGCAACGGGACACGTACGCCTTTAGCTCGACCATGGCTTGCATTGTCTTCTCGATGGGTGTCTTTTTGTCAACTCTGTGGCTGCGAGCGGAAAGGCCAGGCGCGCGTGTCAGTGGCACTTTTCGGGCAGGCATTCTCCGGGGGGAAAAAGAAGAGCGGAGAGACTGACCAGTAGTACAAGTCGATATACTCGACTCCCAATCGCTTCAATGACTTCTCACAAGCCTCCTTACAGTACTCGGGGGAAGAATCAATCTCCCGCTTTGCGCCGCCGAGGACCTTGTTGGCGAACTTTGTGGTGAGGAAGATTTCGTTCCGTTTGCCGGTCCGACGGAACCATTTGCCGAGCAGGTCTTCCGAGTCGCCGTAGATGTCTGCGCCTAGAAAGCGCGGGGTAACGTCAGGTCGACGAAAAGAATGACAAGGATGGGTGATTGATTGCGCGAACAAAGACTTACTGTCCCAGTGCAGTTCGCCAAGCTCGTATGCCCTGTCGAGCACCTTGAACCTCTCCTCATCGGTGTCCACCTTGCCATAGAAAGCAGAGAGACCCCTGGGACGCAGGCAGGAGCAAGAGAGATCAGGCTCATGGGGCACGGTGACGGAGGGGGGAGCTTACATGGTGCCAAAACCGATGGCGGACACCTGTGGCCCTTGGCTTCCGAGCCGACGTGTGGGGAGTGGAGTAGGCATCGTGACGGGTTGTTGACAGTAGGAGGTGAGAACGGGGACCGGATACCCTGTAGACGCTCACCGGTCTTATACTCTTCCACCACTTGCGTTCCAAGCTGGCGGCCGCGGAGGGGCGCGGTCCGGTGGACGCTCGGGTCTCAGACCTCCACCCGCAGCCGAGCACGTTTCACGATGCGGACATGCGGCAGGTATCTCCGCGTATGACGTCGCCGCGGAAGCAGACGGTGTGGCTGACGCCCTGGGCCAGCTTATATACTGCCGTCCTGGGCCGCTCCCCCGGTGCCACCGAAACACCGCGCCACCAACACACAACGCACAATGTCCCCCCTGCCAGAGATCCTCTTCGCCATCCCGCGAAACCCCATGTACGCATCCGCCCCGGCCTTGCCTCGCATCGACTGACCTGCTCTTCCTCCCCCCGCGCAGCCTCGCCGTCGGCTTGCCCATCGGTCTGGGGATGGCCAGCGGCTTCTTCTCCTCGCCCAGGTCAGGAAAGAAGAGTCAGGGGTGGTACGAGGTGAGTTTCCCGGGATAGGCCGTCGTACTGACGACGTTCATCTCACTGCGCCCAAGTTTGCTGACATGCTCCCTCCCTCGCCGCCCCGCAGAGCATGGTTTCCCCGCCCGGAGTTCCCCCTCGAGCTGCTTTCCCGACCGTCTGGACCGCGCTGTACGCCATGATGGGCTATGCTTCGCACTTGACCGTGAAGAGTTTCGACGCTGCTGCTACCCCTGCCGGAACGTGAGTCACGCATCTGCCAAGGACCGCCTTTGCTTCCCCGCGAAGCTAACTGGATCTCGCTTCGTTTCGCTCGATCGCAGCGCAAAGGCAGACAACGCCCTCCAGCTCTACTACGCCCAACTGGCGCTTAACCTGCTCTGGTCACCCATCTTCTTCGGCTCCCAATCACCCAAGATCGCCCTCGTCAACATTGTTGCCTTGACGGCCACCGCGGCCAAATGGGCACTGGACTTGAGCGACATTTACACGACCCCGATCTCAGCCAACTGGTTGACCGTGCCGTACCTCGCTTGGTTGGGCTACGCGACTTACTTGAACGCCGGCTACGCGCTTTTGAACTGGGACAGGCCCGGAGACAAGCGAATTTAATGAGAAGGATGGACAAGCGTAATGCACGCGGATGTTGTATGAAATAATCTAAACCTCGGTGCAAGTAAAGTAATACTATACGTAACTACTAGGCACGAGCGACAACTATTGCACAAATAAGAGCTTGAGAATTCTACGGACGCGGCTCATCTTCCACCTCGAGCAACACCCACGTCGTCCCGCACCCAGCCCACACATCCACCACTCTCGGCCTCTTCCTGGCCGCCGCCGAGTCCCCCTGGACGGTACTCGGAAAACGTGGTAACGCGAGACGCACAGGCGTCGGCTGGTCCTCTGCATGTCCAAGCCCAAGATTCCCATGCTCGTTCCACCCCCAGCCGACGACCACTTGTCCTTCTTCTTCTTCTTCTTCGCCGTCGTCGTCTGCGTCTGCGTATGTGGTCCCCGCTGTCGCTCCAGAGGTGCGCGATAAGGGAGAGTCCAGAAGGAGTATAACGTGTTCGCTCCCGCATACGAGTTTCCGTAATCGAATCTCTCCTCGTGCCCGTGCCGCCGCTTGCGAGGTGTCGTCGTGTGCAGTTACAGCGGTGTGAGTGCTAGCGGAACAGCACATGGGTACTCGTTTTGCTATGATGGGGTCGAGGTCCACGTCGAGGGATGGCCATAACGGCGACGGCGACGACGGACGACCGAGTTGACCATGTGTGTTGCTTCCCGTCGACACCACGACCACGTCACCATCACCTTGCCCTCCTCTGCGGAGAGCAGCGACCGTACCATTCCACGTACACCCAACGGTCTCATACCTCGCTCCGGAAGCATAAGAAGGAAGCCCCCCAAGTTGGGACTTGGTGTCGTCCCCCATCGTCAAGATTCGCCCCGAGGCGAGGCGCAAGACGGTGTGCCGTGCGCCGAGGGCGACGTGCGTGATCTTACCCCCCTCCTCCTCTTGATCAACGAGGTACGGGAGTGGAATGCGCACGGGGAGGGAGTACTGCGCGGGGTATGAGGAACGTGGTGGTCGGGTGCGCGAACGGGTGGTACTTTGCGTGTTGTTGGTGGGCAATGATGATGACGATGATGCGCTGGCTGTGGGTACGGATGGGCTGATGCCGGTTGGGGTGGACGGAGGAGGGGAGAGCTGGCCATGCCGAGCTGCACCCCATCCATAAACACGCTGCTCCGTCCTTGTTTCCCCCTTTGTGCGCTTTTCCTCCTTCGCGGCGAGGGTAACGTCGCATACGCAGACAATGTGCCGTTGGCTGACGGTCATGTGGCGCACGACGACGTGTATCGTGGTCTCTGTGGCGTTTGTCGAGGAGGAAGGAGGAGGAGCATTCCAGCCTGGTAGTCGGACGACTTGCACGCGGCGTTGTGACTTTGTGTTCGTGATTCCCGCACCGCCGTCGTCGTCGCCTCCGCATCCAAGCTCGCCAAAGTCATCGCTCCCAAAGGCGAGGATCACGTCGGAGGACTCCTCCTCCGCCGCCGCGCCTCTTCCGGTGCGGGAAAAACAAATAAAGCTCGTCGTCCATGCGCATGCGATGTGTTTCGCGCGGTACGTCACCGTCGTGCGCTCGATGTCGGTGGGAAGGCCAGCGGAGGAGAGAAGCAGGTCGAGGTTGAGCGGCGTCCATGCCTCCAGCACCGCCGACGAGTCCGGAAACTGCGGCCCGAGCTGCCCGTGTGTCGAGCTCCCAGCGGCCCATACCTGCCCGTCGGCGCGGAGGAGCAGGGAATGCGCGGCGCCGGACACGAGGGCGACGATGCGGGCAGGGGCGGCGGGGGCGGAAGCAAACACACACGGGGAGAAACAGGCCCGGTCGCTGCGGTGGCCCACGCCCAGCTGGGCTGCCCCGTTGGAGCCCGCGGCGAGCAGACGGCAGGGCATTTCGGGACGTACAGCGTTTCACAGCGGCCCGCGCGGGCGGGCGCCCTCTTGCAGGGCACGCGGGACGGCGGGCGATCGGGCGGCGGAAGCAAATGCAGGGCTGAAACGCCTTTGGGAGTCATCAGTCGCCCCTTCGCTTGTCCTCGGCGTGCGCTGTACCTCCCTCTCGGCAGCAATGGCGTCCCTCCTGCGCCTGTGCGCGTCTCCCCCGACTTCCCCCGACGCGGATCCGTTCCCGTTCGCGCTCGCCTCCGTCCCGCCGTCCCCCGCGCCGATGCCCCCGAGTGCGCGGTTCACGCCGGACGAGATGCGCGTGTATGGCGCACGGCCGATGGACGATCTCGGGAGGGAGCAGGGGTTGTATCGCTGTGCCGCGTGTGGCAAGCCCGTCATGGCCGCGAGTTTGGCGCGGCACGAGGGTGAGTCCGAGCGACGTCCGACGAGCGAGCGCCGAAGGCGCGAGAGAGGAGGGCGGAGCGAGGTGCGAGGCGAAGCGCCGAGCGAAGCGAGGAAACATCGAGCGAAGCGAGACTGCGCCGCAGGCACTAAGCCCGGAGGGCTCTCCCGAGGGCGGCGTAGGCCGCCCGAGAGTAGTCGCCTTCACCGAGCGCGCAAGCGCGAGAGAACCTCGGGGGAGGGAGGGACGACCGACCCCTCCGAGGGCGGCGTAGGCCGCCCGAGAATCACTCGAGCGAAGCGAGACTGCGCGCGCCGCAGGCGTCAAGTCCAAAGGACCCCGAGGCCGTCGTAGGACCGCCGAGACTCACCGTCTCCTCCGCACCGCAGGCCTCGAGTTCAAAGGACCTCGAGGCTCATGGAGATGGGATCGACGCATATCTCTTGGGCGACACCACACGAGGACTCCTTCGAGATGTCACCGTTACAACCCCATCTGTTCAACTCAAAGGCTAACCACCTCCTCTCTAGGAACCTGCCCGAGCCTATCACGCGGCGACTCGACTTCAGGAGCAAGACGACCGGGGATCGGATCACTTCCTGGGTCCGGGCCGGTTTATAAAAAGGGCAAGAACGGCTTGAAGCGTGGAGAGAGTGAAGGTGAGCCTTTCTTCGGTCGGAACATGCCTCGTGTCCAGCGTCATCGTCTGATTTATCACCACATCGCCAGTCTCCCCCACCCCGTCCGAAACACCGTCCAAGAAACGAATAAGATATTCTCCCTCGCGTTCCGTCGGCAGTGTAGACACGTCCTACCCTCTCGCCTCGACAGCCGCTAGCATCAACGGCATCGATCCCGCTTCCACGGGCGCGGGTGGTGGTGGATCCCAATCAAACCACGCCGCCACCGCGGGTGGGGGCAAGGAAAAGGACAAGACGGTTGGGATGATCGATTCCGACGACGGACGAATGTGGCTCGAGAATGGACGAAAAGAGACCAAGAAGCAGATGAGTAAGCGTCTGGCCGAGGAACGGAGGGTACAGAAACGCGAGGAGATGGCGGAGAGGGAAAGGATAAAGGCGGGCGTATCGACGGGGCAAGTAACCCTGACCGTCCCCGATCTCAAGATCAAGAAACCAAGCGGCGGTCCAAAACGTGAGCCTAATGGGTGCTCTACATCTTTCTTGCATAGACCGCTAACCTTCCCCGTCCACAGCAATCAAAGAATACGAACCAGACAAACATTGTGGCGTGCCAAACGACCTTGGCAACCCCTGTGTGAGAAAACTAGACTGCAAGATCCACACCGTGGGCGACAAACGCAACGTCCCCGGCCGTACAATGTCGTACGACGACTGTTTGCGGGTGTATAAAGGTGAACCTCCACGCGGGCCTGGGGATCCCTCCACGGGCGGTGGTGGAGCCACGCAGGGAGGCGGTGAGACGAAAGCGGGCGCCGCGAAAAAGGCGCGGCGACGTGGGCCAGGATCGGGTGGGGATGATGCCTCGCGTCGGAAATTCGGGTTCCTCGGTCTTACCCCCTCCGTTGGAGCTTCAGGTGGAGACGGATCAGCAGCGGAGCAAGAGGAAGATTGGGAAGCGCACCCGCTGGCTGCTATGCATGAGTTTGCAGAGCTGTTGGATTGCGTCAGGCGGGAGAATGTGTTGCTTGAAGGGCTCGTGAGGAGGCGGGCTTGTGATGAGCTGAGGGGGAGGGTGATGGGCGGTGGGGGAGGAGGCGAGACGGATCAGCAGGGGAGGGGGAAGAAGCCGGTCGTCCCGCCGGCCATGGCGGACGGGGAAACCGTGCCGCCTCCTCGACAACCAGATTCCCAAGTCAAACTCAACTCAACCACAGCAGCGGCGGGTGCCGATAAATCCGTGCCAACGACAACAGGGCAGGAATCGACGTTTGGCGGATTCGATTTCCTCGATGTTCCCCCACCCGCAGCAGTCGCTGTACCTCCATCTACCAAACCCGCAGCAGGGGTGCCAGCTCAGTCTTCCTCCTCGGGCGAACCCGGTGCAAAACCAACGACGACGGGTGGTAAACACACTGCAACGGTCCCGCCATCACAGATGGGGGCCACATACGGACCCAACATCCTCGCTCGTGAAACGTTTGCGGGTGGGGCGACGACGGGCTCGTGGCACCTCGATCGAAGGCGGATGGTGGGTGCCGAAAAGTGTTTTGGGGATATACTGGCGCAATTGAATGGGTAAGACCTGGGGAAAGCGCCAGGCTGGGACGAACCTGTTACGGACGCTATTTGTTGCTGTTGAGTTTGTGGAAGATTGCTGCGAGTGTATTTATCCGCTAGCGAGATACTGCGTTGGCTATCGTATTTGTAAGCTGCCCTCGAACGTACGTCAGAAATGAGAGAATCGGGCTGTATAGGCGTCGTGATGACCGGCTCTTCCGAGTACCGTGTATCAGAACCCCAACGTTCGTGAATGATCTTCAAGGAAGCTCCGCCTTGTGCCGCCTAAAGCTATCGCTATATGAGCAGAAGCATCATAATCTTCCCCATAGACAGCACGAAAGGGGTTATCGACCGTCCACCTCGGGAATGAACCGAACTAGTCCTCGTCTCCCGTCTGATGTGACTGATGAGTGCTTCCTGCATTACATCGCCGCAAGCTTACGAAACAGTGAGACAGGCGCGATCCGGCTTTCCAGCGAGCGGGGAACTTATCAAAGGGTTCCTTCGAGAGACCTTTGGAGACGGAAATACAGAGCAGCGAGGCAAAAAGTCGCCCTCAGTCACCTGTCCCATAGCACTAGGAAGCTGCGATGGAAGGGGCGGGGCGGCGAGCTGAGGGGGTGAAAAAAAGTAAACCTATTAGATCCCTGCCGGATTCGAACCGACGACCGACAGATAGCTACGAAAGAAGACGATCGAAGTCTGCTATGCTACCACTGCACCAAGGGACCGGTTGATGTTTGTCTTTTCTCAGAGAACGTATATCTCCAAATCGTGAAACCCCTTCAGCGAGATATCCGCGCCAATCTCCCCGCGTCGATTGGTGATCTAAGCAATCTTCTGTGTTCACTCAGTGTTCATACAGCTATACTTACCTACTTGTTACCTATATGATGCTGCCCTTGCAGTATGTCCCTCTGAACTCGTTCAGTCGCCGCGAAAAGGCACAGCCATGTCTTGCTCCCAAGTGGTCCGGCTCTCGTCTGTGCCGGTAGCGCGAAGGTGTACGTATCCGTCACTTATCCGTTCAGCGAGACTCCAGTCCACTTATGGGACCCCCAAGTCATGAAACTCGAATTCATGACCAGGTGTCACTGCATCGTATAACCGCCCCAGCTCGATATTTCGGAGGCAACGAGCTCTGTCAGGCCTAAGACCCTCTTTGGTACACTTTCGTACCGCTCGGGCCGGGGTATAGCGACCTATGGAACACGCTAAACTAGTGCTGGCTGCTTCACGATGGTGTGTAACTTGGTGGGTGCACATCTCAGCTGGAGTCACTTGGTGCATGGTTCTTGACGGCTGGAGGCGCATCCGTGGGGATATCCATCACGAGGTGGATCCAATTTCCCCGCAGCGGTCCTCCATAGCCATGAGCAATGCGACCTGCACCTACCGTTACGGTGGCCCGGCCCGCTGTTCATGCATCAAATAGCGATTCCTAGGGAACTGGTTGCGAGTAGCATCTTTCTCCTTGACGACTGGTCAACTCCCAGTATATAATGCACTCCTCACATCTCCCCACAGCCCCTTTAATGATGTCGCCCTTACGTCGAACCGCTCAACCCAACAGCCATCGACATCGCTCACCGGCCATCATTAGAACTTCCGACATCTCGCCATGAAGATCACTGCTCTCGTATCCCTGCTCGGCTTCCTCGCTGCGTGCAACACCACTTCAGCCAAGAACGACAAGAAGAAGAAGGGTGGACTAGGGGAAGCGTCGTTTGTCTTGATCGGGGATAGCACTACGAATAACAACACTGTTACACCGAATTGTAAGTCCAGGTGGCGGACGCCTGAACCGTAGCTTGCTGAATCTTGGATCCTTTCGCAGCTGGAGGATGGGGTAATGGATTCTGTGCGTCGTTACAGCCCGGTATCGGCTGTCAGGTGCGTCAGGCTTGAAATACTCGCCACGCCCCGACTAAAAGCTCACACACCTATCTTTGAACATATAGAACTTTGGCTCTAATGGTGCGACCACGGGCACAATCGTCACGAGGGGTTTGTACGAGCAAGCTATCAATGCGACCAAGGCCGAAGTGGCGGACGGGAAGAGTGTGTTTGTAACGCTGCAATTCGGACACAGTACGTCCAGATCGAACGACGGGAGGCGAATTAGTAGTTCCTTACCTGTGCTTATGTTGTGTTTTCTGTAGACGATATGAAGATCGCTGGACCGGAATCAATGGCCGCCAACTTGACGCAATTCGTTTCGGACATCCGATCCATCGGCGGGCACCCTATCTTGCTCACTCCTCTGTCTCGGAGAGGATTCAAGAGTGACAACGTGACGATAAACAATACGTTGGGTCCATGGTCCGATGGTGAGGTCCTTTTCGTTTAACTGCTGCGCCATGCTGCACGAGTTGATTATGGCCTCCTCGCGATCGTGAAGCTGCCCGCGGCGTCGCCACACAGACCAATAGCACCCTATTGCCGCTCAATGAGGCATCAGTCAATTACCTCCAGTTGCTCGGTCCCGATGCGTCGCACCTCATGAACCGGCTACCGGACGACAACACGCATCTCAACCTCGGTGGTCAAGAGCTGTTCGGCAGGTGAGCATGGCGCCAGGAAGCGATCCACGCTTCGCTCGGATTCGCGGCTGACAGTGCCTGTCTTTTAACACCTGCTAGAATGGTGGCTGACCTGATGGCCTTGCTCACTGGCTTTGAATTGAACTTTGCTACCGAGTCGCCGTTTGTACCGAATCCTCCTCTCTCCGAAGCTATCTGGACAGGGAAGCAATACGTCACCCATGTAAGTCTGGCTGTCTCCAGTTGTCAATGCAATGTAAGGCGGGCCGTGCTGACCTATCTGCACAATAGGCCGTATGCCCCTCCTACAACGCATCTGAGTGTATTGGTGTAGAGCCTCGACCATTGTAGTGGTTTACAGCTGGAGACGCACTGCGTCAAACGATGTTAGGATTCGTGGGCGGGGTCATGTGCTATGGCTTGAATCATAAGAGTTATGTTGACTCGAGGGATACGGAAAACGTTGACGCTAAGATCGGTTGTAAGGATCACTGAGTCTCCGCCGGAACTAAAGCAAAGGCGCACACAATGTAAAGAAATAACAATAGTATATACCGTCAGTCTTTGATGGCTGGTGTCACGTCTGCTCCAGAACTAGCTATGGCAGTGCTAGGTGCTAATCCCCACCGGAGCATATGCAAGGATACGGTCCAGCTTGTCAAGATGCGGAACCAAACTAGAGGTAGTTTCCTATGACTCAGCGGCAGTCACGCGACCCTCATTCCGTTGACTCGGATAACAAACCAAGCATGACTCGACAAGCGGCGAGACGTATATAACCACGAGACCTCTACTTGACGGCCTACTTCCTAGCAGGTGTTCATCGCAGCGGCGCCATGTCTTCACCAGCATCCTTCTCTTACTCGATCGTCGACGCGTTCACCTCTTCGCCATTCGGCGGGAACCCAGCAGCGGTAGTGGTCGTTGATGGAGACCTCAAGAACACCTTTACGGACCAGTTAATGCAAAAGATCGCAGCCGAGTTCAATCTGAGCGAGACTGCGTTCGTTACACCGACCGACACGCCTGGCACATTCGGATTGAGGTGGTTCACTCCCACCTTTGAAATTAACCTCTGCGGCCATGCCACCCTCGCTTCCGGCTTTGCTCTCTCATTGCGTCCAGAGTATGTCGGAATAGAGACGTTCAAGTTCAATACCATGTCAGGGGAGCTGACCACTCGGAAACTTCAAGACGGATCCCTTGAGATGAATTTCCCGGCCATCGTCCCAGAACGTGTTCCACCCACCGAGTACTCTGATTATGAGCAGCGTGTCCGTAAAGCTGTTGGTGGCTCGACACAGGCAAAGATAGTGGATATCTTAGGCAAAGACAGTTTCCTAATTGTCGTATTCGATGTTCCCGAAGATGAGCATATGGGTGATTGGACCGTCAAGGAAGAAAGCCTAGTGAGCAGAAGTAGCTTCTTCATCTAGGAGACACGTTAAGCGCTTATACTCTACTCTGTATAGAACATTGAAAAGTACCCTGCAGTCGGTTTTACATGTGTAAACAAATCCGATCCACGCCAACACATTTACAGTCGAGCCTTTGCGCCTTTTTGGGGGATCCCGGAGGACCCCGTCACCGGTTCGTACCACTGCACACTTGCTCCCTACTGGTCACGACAGCTTGAAGGAGTCCGATCTGGAGACGAGATAATCGGAGGCCAGGGGGGAGGAGGCGAGGAGATATCAGGTGTGTCTGGCTTGAAGATGCTGGAAGAGTTCTTTTGAGGGGCAGTGCTTTCGAGGGTAAGACTCATCTCAACTATTCGAGACGCAGCGACAGCTAGCTGACCGATCTACGAATCGAATGGATGTATATAGTCGCAACGGGTGTCATGCGAACGGCCTAAGCAAATCTTTCAGGGGCAAGACACCAGTAACACGTTACCTGCATATATTTTGATCAAAATGTTAGCTATGCACCGTTGAAGGGCGTCAAAAGGAAATAAAGCTAAGATGGCCTTAGCTACTTAATAAGACCCTTGGTAGGCAGGAGATGCGCAGCCTTTTGCCACTAACTAGCCCCTCCTCACAATCGCTCGTCAATATAGCCGGCGGATATCCTTCTCCCTTCGCCTTTTCGATCTTAGTTATGTCTCATCTCACATGCCATAGTCTGCAGATTCCGGTAATGGACTTTTCCAAGTCGTGGGGGCTCCACCTTACATTGACCGTATCACTATGAAAGATGGGAAGAGACTTGCGATTTTTTTTTTGGTACTCCAATTGCAGAGAAAAAGGTCTCCTTGGGCATCTTGTGCAGTTTGGGCGCTGACTAGGGTACGGAAACCCTGTTCGTCGAATAGGATGCATGCATCGATCTTGCTCGACCGCCCGCACAAAAACGTTGCAACAGAATGAATTATGGTCAGCTTTTCACCCCAGATTATCCCTCTGGCAACAAGAAGATACGAACCGCCCATTTCATCCCTTGGCGTTTATGTTCCCCGATGACATACTTCAGCTGCAATAACAGTCACGGGAGGCTGCACGGGACCAGGAGCTGTTGCGGAGGCAGCCACATGTCGTTGAAGCTCCTTGTTCGTTTCTTGCTCTCGAACGTACACGCGTCTTAGTTGGATCAAGGCATGCGCAGGTCGTCCTGCAGACGGCCCAAAATGTGTTCATCTCCCAGAGCGAGAACCTTGGAGAGTTCGATTTCGCTCGCGTTGGGTTTCTTTGCGGCGTTGTTGCCCTCGTTGGTAGGCATTGGGCAAGGCTGCGCTCCGCATGAGGAAATTGAGACCAAAATTAAAAGGGTAAGGCTAATGTAGGGTGGTTGAGCAAAGAGTCTCAGTACAGTGATTAACGCTACATCACTAGGTATTTTGGTGGTGGTTAAGAGCTGAAGTCGCACAAGCTGTGAGGCCCAGCTGATGGAAACGAATGCTCCTTACTTAAATTTGGCCAATAGCATCAATGAACAGCCCACACGATGATGAACGAGATGATGGACGCGTCAGGCAGTCAAGATAGATGCCAGGCAGATAAGATAAGCACGTGGCCTTCGGGAAGCGGCCGCCGGGGCTCACTCGCGTCGCTCGCGTCGGTTGGATCGACAAAAATCCCGTCATTAACTCCGTCATTGGATCTCGGAATCGACGTCATGACACTTTGTTAAATTGATTTCATTTCCCCCGAGCTAGTGCAGCATGATTCCTGGAATCAGCATGATTCGCCGCTTCGCTCCACCGACGCTGCAGATTGCTCATTGTTGCGTAGGGATACCCGGGGGGGGATGCGCCTCAGCTGCAAAATCATGTCTAGGAAAACTCCGGTTAAGATTTTGTGCATGCATCCCCCACATTGGACGTTGGAGTGGGTATCCGTTGGAGTGCATAATGCGACTGACTCCCGTGACTGCCTAGCTGGATGCCGCCTGCGGCTCACGAGCGCAAAGTCGCGCCAGCATCGATATTCCGATAGGAAATCCAATCGAGTAGATGTATATCCGGAAGGTGGCGTACAACGGTTAAGGAGACCGTCGATCTAAAATCACCGCATCGAGTAGATACCAATACCCTTCATTTCTTTGATGCTGTCTTCACAGTCGAGATCCGACTCAACCATTTGCGTTCCTTTGTTTCCGAGACGCCTCTTTCGACAAAACCAACGGAGTCGTCTGCAGTGCTCTTTAGTGCATGACGAGGTTGGGTCTTAGTAAAGCATTGCCTCTCAAGGTCACCCCGTTCAGAGGGTACCCACTTTCGACCAAGCCATCAGCCTATAACGCCAACCGAAGTAGCATTCCGCTCTGTCAAGGCCACATCAATTCACCAAACAGTCGGAAGGCAACATCAGCGTTGTCAAGTAGTTGGTCCCGCTATCCCACCATGTCCTCACAGTCGTCATCCATAGGCAAGAACGTCCATCTAGCGGTATTGGTACATGGCTTATGGGGTAAGCGCACTATCAATTTATCGATGGAGGATACTGGCTGACCTCGCAGTCGACAAGGCAACCCAAAACATCTTGACGTTGCGCGAGAAGAGTTGCAGCTTGCCTATCAAAGAGCGCAGGAACAGACACAACCCCAACATTCTGAGGCGGGTTTACCAAAACTTCGGATTCTTGTTGCTCAAGGGAACGAAGGGACGTACACGTATGACGGAATCGATGTCTGCGCTGCGCGAGTAGCGAGAGAGATTGAAAAGGAGATAGCACGGATCGAGAAGGACGGGTCAGTCATCGTCAGAGATTTTAGTGTTATGGGGTATAGCGTGGGTGGGCGTGAGTAAGCTTTTCAGTTGCAGGGCAGAAGTTACTTGGCTGACTTTCGTGTATTTTACAGTCATCGCACGGTATCTGATCGGTCTTTTGCAATCTCGTGATCCCTCGTTCTTCGCCAAGCACCGACCTGTCAACTTTACGACGCTCGCAACGCCGCATGTCGGCATCGTCAAGTACCGCGGAAGATTCTGGCAGTGGGTAGCCGTGCGATGGGGTTACAGCTTGCTAGGACGGACTGGGGACCAGCTTTATACCTGGGACCAATATTCAACTCAAGATGAAAGGCCACTGTTGGAGGTCATGTCGGATCCTGGTGAGTCGTTGCTCGAGCCTTGAGTATTATCCCTCTTGTTCTAACTCGATTTCGCCTCCTGCAGATGAGATGTTCATCAAAGCACTTAACAGCTTCCAGCGGATAGATTTCTTCGCCAATGCGTAAGTGATAGCAGCACCGACATCCCGAGAGTTCGCTCTGACCTTTTCAAATTACGCAGGGTTCAAGACTACACCGTGCCGTATCCTACTGGCGCGATCAACTACGATGATCCATTCGTCGAGACTCCTGCAAAATCATCAGTAGAGGAGGAGATTGTGGTAGAGACCGACGATTCGGGCATTATCCAACGATGGTATACCGTTCCCATTGAAGACGGAGTGCGAAAGGGCAATAAAACTTCTCCACCGGGTCTTGCCCGAACATCCACTTCGCCGCATATTACCTCTCGTGCGCGGCGACCGGAAGCTTCCCGAGCATTATCGACAAGCAAGGTGAAGCAGAAGCGTATGCGTTTGACAGCTAAACGACTTCGTCCACCGATTTTGCCACCGTTCCTGGTATTCCCGCGGCCGTTCAACTGGATCTTTTATGCCGCCACTCCACTTTTTATGCCCGTCTTCATGGTGGGCGTCGTCATCGCTTTTATCATCGATTCGGGACGATCTCGGCGTCGTGCAAAAGCAGTGGCGGGTCACCCTCTCAATAAAACTATCGCCACCGCAGTGGCCCTCGCTAGCCGTACAAGCAACGAGTCGTCCGGCTTCTCTCGCTCAGGTACTAATTCTCCCGACTACTTCAGCGATCAGCGCTCATTGATGCAAACTCATGGTGCCGTGGATGCTGTCCGCATGAGACTTGATTCAGCGGCGCGGTCGATGCGCAACAGCCTGATCCGCAGGACAACGGGGTTCGATCCCGAAATGGACAGCGACGAAAGTGATAGTGAACGCGGAATCATGCTGGATTCTCGTAGAAGTAGCGCAAGTAGCACTGGCGACGAGAGTAGGCGGTCCAGTTCTGCGGAATCAGCGCAGACCGATATGACGACATCTTCGACATTGGTGAACGATTCGCCGCCGGGGGGAGATGATGGTCTAGGTGCTATTCTGAGCAATATCAAGCATTGGCCTTCGAATAAGAGATGGTCCCATTCGCGAATCGTCAATGGATCCCGCTCAACAAAGCAAGACAACTACGCAATGAGCCGTCCGCCCACTTCAAGGATGCATTCTACGGTGGAAAATATGACTGAATACAAAACTGTGTGTGAAGATAAACCCTATCCGCATCCGGCTCATGATTTATCGGCATCTCCTCATCGTCCCGACCTAACGAAGAAGAAAGATGTCAAGCTTCAACTGACAGACGTTCAACGCCGGATCATTAGGAATCTCAATGAAGGCATAGATGAAACCAGGTGGAGGAAATGGTTGACATGGTTGCCCATGGTCGGAAATGCTCACGCTGCCATAACCGTTCGGTATGTGTCGTGTGGCTGCATTTCGTGACTGATATACTAACCATGTCGCGTGCATTAAGTGATGGTCGCAAATTTCCTGAGCAAGAACACGGAAGAGGTGTACTTCGACGATGGGCGGAAAATACAGTGATGAATGAAGATAGAAAGGCATAGACGGTCAGAGATACGCGCATTACATGAATACCTGGACCAGTAGCCAGCGAGGTTTTCCGATGTGCACGATATAAGGTTGTATAGCATATCACAAGAGCCGCAGAATCGCATAGAGTATTCCAGCATCCTTAGTCAGCCACTTGCAGTCTGATTTGGGAGCCAAGATGCTCGCCTGTCCTTCCCTATAGAATAAGAGACCAGGCTCCTTCCGTTGTCCTCTAATATGATCTTCCGTCATATCAATTGCAACCTGTGGGGCTTTGCTGCTGGGCTCTGGAAGAGTTGGAGAAAAGGCGCGCAGTGCGCCCTGTGAGCCCGCCGTGCTGAGAGGGAGATGGATTGTAAAGCCTGTGGCTAATGAGTTGATTCAGATACGAGTTCGCTGATCTTTCATTTGGACATGCGCCGTGACGGATGGAGGATAGAATAGCTGATGTGAAAGACGGGAATGAAACTTGCTTAAATTTTGTGCTGTTATATATCATGGAAACAAAGTTTAGCATCCAACATCTTTCGTGGTGTAATGGTAACATTGGCGCTTGTCACGCGCCCGCCCCGAGTTCGATTCTCGGCGAGAGAGATATCTTTTTGGAGGTTCCGAACTTCTGATTGTCGACCGGAATCTGGCTTGTTTACTGCATGACATGACATGTTGCCTCTCTTCGTGAATCGCTTACTTCCTGCGATGAAGAGTCACCGTTGAACGATGTTGACGAGTTTTTGTCTTGTTTGGTAGCTTGAGATCGTGAACAACTCCTTTTTCCCCTCTGGCATTGATGGTAGGGGGGATTAGCTACCTCCAGCAGCAGGCATCTAAGCATAGTAGGGTTGTTGTACCCTCGGTGCATAGAATCATGAATGCAGGAACTACAACATCTTCTCTCGTGTTTTCACATCAAAATGATCTACAGCTACCATCGGACACGCCTCCCGAGATGACAGGATGCGACTGGCCTGCTCACTCTGCTCATCGGCGAGAAAAAAGCACAACTACGAATAGCAAGCCAAAGACGTTGATCAAGACGATGAAGATTATCAAGAAGATAAACAGGGTGATGGCTTGGGACACCAAAAACCACTGAGTAATTCCTTGAACCGAGTTCAAGGTGTTCTTCTCCCTCATTCGATAGTTCTTCAGCCTACTAACTTCCGTCTCACCCACCATACTCATCATATTGTTCATGACAGGTATGAGCGACTTTCCTTTCTTGGGAATTGCGTCCTTCGATTTGGACAAGCAGGCAGAAGCAACAGTACTAATTGCTGTCTTCGCATTCTTCGAGACATTGTCCCCTGCTTTGTGCTCAAGCTTCCTACCCTCGGCGGATTTGTCGGTGCACAGTTTTTCTTTCTCTTCTTTCTGGTAACTGATGGAAGTGACTTGTCGAGAGTCCGAGATTTCACGGTGAGTCATCTGACCATTGACGTACACCTCTTCGGTCATGGTCTGCATGGGGATAACCACCTTGATATGCATATCTTTGTCCCGAGGAGAGCCTAAAGGGACAAGGAGGGCCGCAAGTGCAGCACTCAAGTTTCAGATTTCGGAGAGTCCCCGTACGCTATCAAGTCATAAACACTCACTGCCTCGTTCGGCGAACCTGACAACCATGCTTGAGGAGCTGTTGGTGTTGAATTTAGGACACTTGGCGCGCTCAAATTTGCATCCAGGTTGACATTTGGCTTCCCTTTCCGCCTTGGCCTCCTTACGAGAGGCTCGGATATCGGACTTTGCCTCTTCAACCTTGTGGCACCGCTCAGCTTTGTGGCATTTCTCAGACTTTGACGTTTTCAAAATCGGAGTGGGCGGGCGGTCCTCAGGCTCTGTATAATCAGCGGGTCTGCACGGAGGGCCATAGAACAACAAAGCGAGATCACCCTCACCCTCACAGCTGCCCGGAGATCATTTCCAATGGATTGTTAGCATGACTGAAGTAGGCAGTATATCTGTGATCTATTGACCTACATTTCGTTGGTTTTAGGTACCTCAGGTTCAGTGAACGGAGGGACAGATGTGATGGAGTTAGCCATGGTGATTTATTCTTGTGCAGAAAGCAGGGAGGCGGAGAAGGGAGTAGCGAGAAGACTTGTGTTGAGTACATCATAGGTGGAAGAACCAGCTCGAAGGTTTCTCTTCAGTGGCCTTTATAGAGGGAATCATAGCACCCCTCGCGCTACAAGGCTGTGTGCTTTCATTAACACCCGTCGAAAGGAATCACTTGGAACAGCTCAAAGGAGAACACGCAAGATATTTTGCGACACTGACTAAGCCCCGTTTCAGAGTACGCTGGGCGGGTACCCTTTACAGCAATTGATTCAGGGCGTACAAACAGCACACGATACTAGCGTGTCAATCATCCTTACGGCAGCCCCCAGTAATCTTGCCTGATCATCTCCTCCACATCCTGCGCGACCGCCAAACTGCTGGTCAGTCCAGGAGAATTAAATCCGCACAGAGCAATTAAACCTGGTCGTTCACCGGGGTTGTAGCTGATGTGGAAATCTGTAAAGGGACTTCCGGGGGAGAGAGGTTCGGCCGAATTCCTGCGTAATCTGGTGTTAGATGACCCGGATCGATATTGGGAAGCTATAAGAACGTCAAATAAGTCTCCCTGTGCCTGCCGAACTGAAGCCGAAAAGCAAACCCACATAATCCTGTATTGCACTGCACATCTCCTCCTTCCTCTGAGCAGAAGGCTCCAAGTGTTCCTGCCACCAATCGGTATTTTCTGGACTGCAGTCATTCCCCTCGTGAGAGGCGCCCGGGGAACATGATAACCCGCTTTCAAAGAGATATTCCACATCGGGCCCGAACTTGATATTTCCCGCTAAGTCGATGGTCTATGAGTGTAGTCAAGATGATTAGTGCCAAAACCCGAAGTACGTGTGGGCCTGGCCCTTGCGTGTGACTTACAAGGTGAGTTCCAAGACCCGCCAGACCTGGTTGAGGACAGGGATAGAGTAGCCTCTGTACTGATCCAACTCCTGGGCCTTTGTACGAAAGATACGACCCTAGCAACGTGTGATCAGTACGGTAGGTATCGTCAAGAGCGACCCTATTTTTTCGAGACTTACCTTTGGCATAATACGCTGTTAAGCGCTCGTTAGGAGGCAGCAATGGATTGAGCAGATGTACGCAACTTAGTCCGGCAGACAAGATCAAGGCTTTGGTGAGGATCGCATCCGGCTGCGTTGAGCCTTGCGTCAATGTCTGCACGACCCATCCTGTCTTAGAACCCGAATGTTTCCCTGACGGTCGGAGGCGGATCAGACTTGATTCTGTTTTCTCCTGAAGACCCGCTAGACCAAGAACAAAAGCGTACCACCAGATTCGTCCCTATAGGGATCTATTCTCACCACCTTCGTCCCCAGGACGACACTTCCACGCCCTGCGTCAGTTTCTGTTCCTTGACCAGGTAATTGTCCATTGATTTCCATTTCCAAACTCTCCATCAACGCATGACTGTCAACAATCCCGCTCTCAGTGCTGAGCATAGCCGCAAGGACATTCGGCCCCAAATCTGGTTCCAGGTCAACAGCTTCGTTCGGTCCCAGGAAATAGGTCGGAACGCCTAAACCCGTCATCGGTGAATGAGTCGGCGATTCGAGAATGGGGTGTTGTAAACCCGCATGGAGTTCATCGAGATACTGAATTTGGTCTTTGGAGGTAGCGAGGATCAACTAAGTCGGAGATGAATTAGTATCCTAGATCGAATAGTTCGAAATTCAAGAGCTTACCTTGCCAGTTTTTTTGTGCCCTATGCCTAATCTCTGACATCTGTCGTATAGTAATTCTCGGCCACGCACACAGTACTGCGATTTCAACGAGTTTAACGGATAGTAAATCCCTGCATGTATCACCTCAGAATTCCTAGAACTAAATAGAGCCAATGCTCAACGGAAGTCTGACCCAGGAATAATTCTGCGCATTCCATTTACCTGGTTTCCTGTCCGATCTGTGAAGTGGCAGGGCAATTCAGTCAACGAGCTGTCGCAGCCGCAGAAGGCAGTGTCGTACCTTGTCATGCCTTTCCACAAGATAAGTCGTCTTTTCAGGGAGAGCCTCTGTCAACTTTGCAGCACATGCTAGTCCTATCACACCTCCGCCTACCACAAGGTGATCTACTTCAAAGTCTGGGTTTCGATATTCGTGCCGTTGAATGCCGTTGCGGAGGGTGCTAGTGGCCGCACGGAACAGCGCCCTAGAGGATTTCATGGCGTTCAAGGTGGACAGGTCTCCCTCTGTTACTGATTGAGGGGGTTGAGTGAATTTTTGAAGGAGTATATACTGAATGTGCAAGAAAGAGATGAAATGAGGAGCGATCATGCATGTCTCACTCGATTCTCTATCACGATCGAACAACAGATGACGAATTCCTAACCACATTTTCCATTGGATGTGTTATACTACGACTATCGTAGAAGACGACCTCTACATAACTCCCCCGAACGGAGGAAGCACCCGAAAGCCTCCTTGAAGTTCGACGGGGACAGTGCAACACGCGAGATGGGGGACCCGGCAGACCGTGAGAGCGCCAACCCTTGGGCATCCCCGACAGTGCTCAAGTCCCGCAGCGGAAGAGGGTATCAAGAACCAGATTTCGACCAAGAAGACGATGTCTCCATAAACCAAATATCCTATCCCCCACCTTCTCAGAACCCATTCAACCAGTCTCGTTTATCGGCGCAAAAGATCGCGAATGGAGAAAGGTCAAGCGAAAGCGGATCCTTGTACTTGGATACGGAACGAATCGATGATAGCACCGCCGGCACGACTCCTACCATGTACACTGCGGACACTGCAGCTTCGCCTTTGGACCAAGATCTTACGGGTTACAACTTCTCCCCCAGTAGTGGGATCGAGAACAAACGTGGACCGAACGGTCATGTTGTGTTAGGAGTTGCGGTGGTAGATTTTAATCATCTGCTCGGCCCTACGGTCGATTGGTCGTATCCTCCATCATTGACAAAGGTTCTGAGCAAGGATGAAGAGCTTACAAGGCTCTTGCCATTCCTCGCGCTGCCCGATGGAGCCCATCTTGTGAGTGCGAAGTTGAAGCGGACAGACTGCTTGATTTCTGACAAACATGCATTCGCCTACATGTAGAGCGAGGAGGACTACTCTTATTTCGTATGTGCTTTCGTGGGCCGATACCATTGAAAACCCGCTTATCGAGTTTTGCGTCTACTAGCATTGCGTATATTCTCCTCGGACTGATGCAGGGGGACACGTATCGACGCAGGTCTCATCGGATCTCGACGTGACAGAATCAGACACCTTTCCAGCCAATCAGACAATCTTTGGCATCTCGTAAGCGTGTCTATACATTACAATTTCCGGTTCAAGCACTTACCGTTTCTTTTGCTCAGTTGCAACCGCCAGATTGCCGCCACTGATTTGCTTTACAGACCGGCCGATGTCACACGGAGCACGGTACAAAAGGCTGTTGTTGTATTGGCGTCCCGACCAGTGTTTGTAAGTCCGCCCCAATCTATGGCTATCGGAATTTCCCGTGACTGATCACAGAGATGCTGTATATCCAGGGTCCTATACGGTAAGGAAATGTTCAGCAACTATGCAAGATGTGATGAAAACTCATAGTCGCACAAACAGTGACAAGCTTGGCGTGGTAACAAGGGCTTTCTTCGCCCAGCGGTAAGTACTTATCCAAGTATAAGGGCGGTTTAGTACTTGGCCAATAAAGATTTCACCGTTTCCAAATCCTGGTCTTCGATCTTGGAGAGAAGCATGTGTTGGTTTCCTGTCAATCTGAACTCTCCAGATTTTCCATCACTCAAGTATTCGGCTATCTTACGCAAACCAGTCTTCTGGGGGTGGTCTGGAGTATCTTCGATTCTTCCGTTTTCGATGAAAGCAGTGAAATGATTCAATCCGGTTTCATCCTTGGTCCATCCGAAATAATCAATGTTCAGCTTGATCTCAAATGGTCTGGCTTCCTCAAACTTGTGTCCAAGAAGCTCCTCAACCTTTCCACGGAACACATCCACGCCCATGTCGTCAATGGTGTATTTCAATCTGGCATGCTTTCTGTTTGTTCTATCACCGTTGTCTCTCTGTACCAACATGATCTTCTCGCAGGCTATGTGAACTTCTTCCTTCGACACATATCCTAACATAGAACCGGTTCTAGGGTAAGTCTTCTTGTTGTTGTGAGTCGATCCCATACCACCACCAGCTAACACGTTGAATCCAACAACCTCATTACCTTCCAAAATCGCAATCAAACCAATGTCATGAGCATAGACATCGACATCGTTGTAAGGTGGAACGGTGATGACAACCTTGAATTTTCTGGGCAAATAGGTTGGACCGTACAATGGTTCTACATCCACCAAAGCATTTCCAGAAACCAAAGTCTTTTTCTTTTTGGGTCCTTTTTCTCTCTTTTCCCAAGCAGCACTATCGCCTGGTTTATCTCCTTCATCTTCTCCCTCAAGCCAGATCTCATGGTATGCTGTGGTCTGGGGTAACAAGTGATCAGAAATAAGGGCACCAACCTCTGAGATTTGAGAGTGGACCTTGGCATTGTGGGGAATAGCAGAAACCATCACATTTCTGTTAACATCACCACAAGCAGCCAAAGTGTCCAACAACGCAGAGTTCATGCCACGAATGGCAGGCTTCAAGTTATGCTTCACTATACCATGCAATTGGAAGGTGGCTCTTGTAGTCAATTTCAAGGTTCCGTTACCTCTCTCATCGGCCAAATCGTCCAACTTGATGTACTGTTGAGGAGTAGCCGAGCCTCCTGGTAATCTAAGACGAACCATAAAGGCATAAGCAGGTTCTTTACCTTGAGCTTTCCTCTCGTCTCTGATGTCCCTATCGTCTTGCATGTAAATACCGTGGAACTTGGTCAACTGCTGGTCAACTGCACTGATGGCTCCAGTAGATTGATCTTGCAAACCCTCGGCGATGGTTCCACGAAGGAAGTTCGATCCGATCTTCATGTCTTCGTTGGTTAAGGGCTTTGGTTCTTCAACTCCCTCCACATTGTCAACTCCTAAAGCCTTCCACAACTTTTGCTCCCATTCTTTGAAACCAGTATTGTAGCCATCAGCGTCCTGGTCATCTCCTAAGCCAAGTTCAACAAGCTCTACACCGCCATAGAAAACCAACTTGGCATGCAAGTCTTTGGCAGGCTTGTTGTAGTAGTGCTTGTCTTCCTTTCTGGGCCAATATTCGGAATCTCCCAACCCGAAAACGGAGAACTTGATACCAGATAAATCGATATCATTGGCACCTTTTAAGGCATCCCAGAACATCTTACCGTTGGTGGGGAATTCACCCTGTCCGGAGGTAGAAGTAATGAACACAATATTGGTCTCGACAGGCAAGTCTTCGATCGACAAGTCGTCCATAGCCAACACAATGGACTTCAATCCTCTGCCAATGGCTTGTCTGTTAATCTTCTTTGCAACGCTCTCGGCATTACCACCATCAGACGCAAAAGCAACGGTTAATGGAGGACCCAGCAAGCCATGAAGAAGCTTGGCAAACGACTCGTCAGCAACCTTTTCTTGGTGTTTGCGAGACTCCGTGTTAGCATTGGATGTCAAGTTTCTTGACAAAAGAGGATCCTTGGCAGTCAATAAACTTAAACGATTCTCACGATCCAAGAATTCTCTCAATTGGTTTCTCAAGTTGGACGAGTCCAATTTGAACGCTTCTTTCTTGTCTTCGGGATCGTACCTGTACAATGGCCAATATCCAGTGTCAACTGCCTTCTTGGTTTCTTGCAAAATGGTCAAGGTGTCATCTGCCTCACTGTTGTACGGCAAGTAAGCCAACACAATAGAAGGACCGTTAAACTTTTCAGCCTCAATGAACGCTTGGATAACTTGGGTATAAGAGGAGTAAATGGCAACGGAAGCAACATAACAGCCACCATAGTTCATGGCGTATAAACCAACGTCCTTCTTTCTGAAACCATTGAGTGTTTTACCTTGACTCTTCTCTTGGTATGGTTCCGAGTCAATGACCAACATGTTGATATTCTTACCTGAACTTATCAAGTTGTGCACACCAGATGAACCGAGATCGTAGGACCACGAGTCCGAGCCAATCAACCAGTTGGATTTGAGAGAAAGATACTCTTTGTTTTCCAAAATCTTGGCTGCGTCATCTGAACTGTCTGACTCGAGCAATGGAATTATCTCTGATGCCAAAGCAGCGGTGTTTGATGAACCATCACGTTGTGCAATCAACCACTTGGATAACAAGTCGACTAACTTATTGTTGTCCAACGACTTGAAGCTGTTCCTACGCACAGCAGATTGTATGAGTTCTGTAAGAGCAGCTAACTTTTCCTGGGTCGAAATAAATAACCCGAATCCAAACTCAGGGTTCAGCTGTCCGATGTCCTTAGCATTGAATTCATTCAAGACGTTCATGTTCGAGTCGTTTACTTGTTGCAAGACCTTCAAGTATGCCTGTTCCAATTGAATAGCGTCCTTAACAGATTTCGAGTGTTCTTCTGAACGCTGCTTGGAAGACTTGGTGGTCAATTCTGTGTTGAGCTTGCCAAATGCCAATCCTTGGACAGGGCTCGATGAGTGGACATTTTTGATCAAGTTGTCTACTGCCTGGTCGTATTTATCACTTGTGAGGTAGCCCAAGGTGGCGGTGACGATCTTTGTGAAGTTTTTGATTGGCTGAAACTTGGAGTACTCCTGGAAAAAGTCAAGAAGCAAAGGAGAATATGACGAAGACGTAGTTGACTGGATGACCACAGATAACGTCTCGACTGAAGAGGGAACCGTTGAGAGCAACTGCTGCAAGTCAAATGGCTTGTAGATCTTGATATGA
>JASBWR010000158.1:0-64183 GCA_030039265.1 Naganishia cerealis | reverse complement strand
TGGAGCACTTCGGTATAAAAGCCATAGTTGGTGGTGATTGTACGTGATTCATGGTTTCCTCTGATAAGAAATACACGCAGAGGATACCGAAGTTTAAGTGCGATCAATAACAGAATCGTTTCCACTGAATAGTAGCCTCGATCCACATAATCCCCCAAAAATAAGTAGTTTGTATGTGGTGGATACCCGCCGATTTGAAATATTTCGAGTAAATCATGGTACTGGCCGTGAATATCGCCCACAACGGTGATGGGAGACTGGACCAGAAGGATATTGGGGTCGCCCAATAATTGAGATTTAAGGTTGTGACAGAGTTGTTGAACGGTTTCCGGAGGTAGCAACCGCGGGGGCTTGTGATCCAGGAGCTGAGACAAGCAGTGGTCCAAATCTGGTATGGGGATTTGAAACGGTATCGTCATTCATAAAGAGACCGACGTGAAAAATGCGCGAATGTGAACCAGTTGCAAATTAAGCGAGGTAGTAAAAACTTGTATTTACAAGACTAACAACAATAGCAGCAAGAGGCAGAAAGTAGCAGAAAGCACAGAAAGCAGCAGAAAGACATTTATAGAGGTACATTTATAGTGGGTAGCTCATGCCTTGCCAAAGTTGACCACCTCCTCGATAGAATCGTCGATCACCTGGAGCCCTTCCTCTATCAATTCGTCGGGAATGTTCAATGCCGGTACCAATCTTAACACATTCAATCCAGCACTGATCACAAGTAATCCATGATCTCTGCACTTCTGTACAACATCTCCTACCTCTACCGAGTTACCGAATTGTAACCCAAGTAACAATCCTTTACCCTTGACTTCTGTAACATGATCTGGGTACTTGTTGGCAATCTTGGTCAATCCTTTTATAAACTTTTCGGATTTGTCGTTGACGGCTTGCAAAAATTCTTTATCGCTAACCTTATCAACCACATAGGTGCCTATCCTTGATCCCAATGGATTACCTCCGTAAGTAGTACCATGGTCTCCTACCTTGAGCACCTTCTCTATCTTTTCTGAGATCATGGTTGCACCAATAGGAAATCCATTTCCTAAAGCTTTGGCCATGGTTACAATATCAGGGTGGGCCTCAGCTGGCATCAGCGAGTGAGTCCACAACGAACCTGATCTTCCCAATCCACACTGTATCTCATCGTAGATGAGCACCACATCATTTTCATCGCAAAGTTTGCGCAACCCAATCAAAAACTCAGTATCCATCACCGTCACTCCACCCTCACCTTGAATGGGTTCAATGATCACTCCACAAGTTTTTTCCTTGCTGATCACCTCCTTGACGCTGTCTAAATCGTTGGCTTTAGCAACCTTGACTCCAGGAACCAAAGGTGTGAAGGGAGCTTGGTATTTGGAGTTGGTTGTCACAGACAACGATCCCATTGAACGGCCATGGAACGAATTTTCAAAAGCGATAAACTCATATTTGTCGTCACTGAAGCTCTTACCGTACTTCCTTGCAAATTTCATCGCTGCTTCGTTGGCTTCGGTTCCAGAATTACACAAGAATACTCTCTGAGCTTCTTGCATTCCCCCGGAATTCAATGTCTTTGTAACAAGCTTGTTGGCAAGCTCTCCCGCATGCATGTTATAGTACAAGTTCGAACAGTGCACAAGAGTATTAGCTTGGTTGGCAATGATTTCAGCAATTTCACTATTAGCATGTCCCAAAGCGGTTACGGCAACTCCAGCAGTAAAGTCAATGTACTGGCGATTTTCCAAATCGTACAAATGAGATCCCTTCCCATGAGTAACTACCAAGTTGGGACGAGCATAAGTGGTGACCGTGTATGGCTTAGATATCGTGTTAACGTACTGTCCTGTATGAGAGTCATCGTTGGGGTCAGCGTGGGTCACTTCTTTGAAGTTTGTGAATGATTGTGAAAGACTACGACGAGACCAATGAATTGTTTGAGCCTTGAGCAGCTGTGTTATAGGCAGCTGGAACAACCTGAGGTTCTCAGGTACCCGTTTTGGAATAGCCCTTAACATGATTAATGTTATCTTCCCCAATTTTCGCTCGTTTTTCAACCCATACAGGTGCAGGAAAAAGTTGACTCATGGGTCCACTATCTAGTAATGTCAATTGTGAGCTCGAGCTGAGGGCTAGCATACTCAAGAGTGGCAATCTTGCGAGAGATAAGTCGGTTGATTTCGAATCTAAACCGAGATTCGTCGTCAATACTAGCACCGATCATCAGGATTTTCAACCCCACCACGAAAAGGCGGTGATTGAACTTTGTAATAAATAACTTGTCAACCGTAAACGATTTCTTGAAGCCCTCGATAGTGTAAATGCCATCGATGATTTCATTTTTTAGGTTGTAGTAGTCGTAACTTGAGTAAGGATATGACAATAAGAGTATTGAACCAAGCTTACTCACAAGTCTCCATCCAGTAAAGCACAAGAGGCAAGCAATGGTCAAGGTAGAAGCGTCACTAATCTCCAAGTCTATCTTTGACGTGAAAGCCTCTGGTATAACTGGAAGTAATGCGAGGCCAATTGCAAAAAGTAGAGTCAAAAAATGGGTAGGATGCTTGAGTATCACCGACAATACCGGTCGTATGCGACCCTCTCCTCCCTTCTCTTTCCCAGTGGAAGATATCATTTCGTTAATCCGATCGGACGCAACAATATATCTCGAGGTTAAGAGGGTAAAGATGATGGTGATACACAACGAAACCTCGTATGCAAACATATTTTCAATAGTTCCGCCGCCATGAATGTGATGAGACAGATGCTGGTGGGCCTCTTGGTCAACTTGCGGGTCCTTCACTATCCACTCAATCACAAACTCCTCGCAAAAGTGGCTAATTAGGTCGCAGCCCACCATGATCAAAGAGGTACTCAATGCAAACCCGGCGAGCACCTCGAGGCGTCCAAGTCCAAATGGATAAGCGATTGACGAACAGCTCCAAACTTCAAAATTTGACATCACATCGACAAGCACTATTACCAACGACCCAAGCGAATCGTACACGACAAGATGAGCAAGAGTCGATAAAGATGCGAGCTTGAAATGAAACCCAACTATAAATAAAGCCACCGCAAGCAAAAGGTGACACACCGACCAGGCGAGCTTTATCTTTTGGTGAGATGTCAATGAAGAAACCGACTCCTTGAATGTGGGAATCGGATGCAGATCTGGGATCATGGCTTGATTCGCGGATACGGCAGCAGGCGGAGGTTCCTGGAACAAGTTCATAGACACCGACGAGTGCTTGTATTTGTGACCTTTTCTGTGGGCAGTTTTCACCTGGAGCGTTGGTCCCGAGCCATTTCCATGGATCATTAATTCCTGGGGCTGGAAATTGAAAGGCTGAGGAGACTTTGACGGCGAGGAAGATCTTCGAACCGGCGACTTGGCCCTATAATTGCGACCATTGCGTGACGGAGACGTGGCTCGAATTGGAGAACTGGACCTCGAACCCGACGGAGGAGCAATCGGCGCCGAAGGAATGTACGACCTTGTGGAAGCAAAATACGCTGAGTTACGTGCTCTTGGAGTGTTGTTTATGCGGTGAGCAGGACTTCCGTCTTCCAGTATTATGAGTTGACTCGTATCCATGTCGAAAACAGACTTTGGTCTCGGTGTCCGATTAGAGAATGTAGTGCGTTGGGGAGAAGCTAGCGATGAGTTTGAGTACCGTCTGGGTATGGGACTTTGCTGGAGACCAATTGTGGGTGTTCCGGGAACGCTTTCGGCGGCGTGGGCATCGTATACGTCGGAATCCCCAAGTGAATCGGTGGAAAAATTGGCACTTTGAAGAAACAGGAGATTAGGTGGGTTACTCAAAATTTGGGTTTTTGTTGTTCCATATTGTTCACCATCAGATATGTCGTCAGGAGGATCGATCTCGGAAGCCATTATGATTTAAAATGGTATTTTGGTTGACTTCAGACGATCGGTGAAATTGTTTGTGCGACCGCGAACGTATGTTGGTGAGCGCGAGATGCGGCTGAAGGCTGCAAAAAGCGAAAGTTACAGAGTTTGAAACAGCCCAAAAACATAAAAAGAGCGGAAAATGACACAGACTTTGATCATTTTGACATATGAATTATCATCTTTTTAAATAACCTACTAGTTTCATATATTAACTGCCCATCATGAAGCAGTCGTCCTATGGCACTGGAACTATTACTTCATTTCCTTGTGTGCTTCTTAAAGCTTAAAGAGGATTCTCTCGCAACACATACGCACCAAACATCAGGAGGTTTATGCAGCTGTCGTTGAGGTCTTCGGATCCATTGGTAGAGCCTTCGATAATCTCAAAACTCTTGATTTTGAAGGGCTTGACTTTCTCACTTGAACTTCTCTTCTTATCCACTGGCACGGCCACAAGTCCTGAATCATTGAACGCAGCAAAATCTGATCCGCAATTGAGCTCTTCCTCGTCAAGCATAATCGAACATGCCTGGATTTCTTCTTTCTTGTACGCTTCGAATGGATTTGAGGTGCTTGGTTCAGGTAGGTTGAAGATACGGGAAATTGACGAGATTGCATCATTAACAAAGAGCTGCTTGCTATGTTGCTCCGTTGGTGGGGCGTCAATCTCCTGGTTTCCGTTGAAGTCATCCTGTGTTGCAGCCGGAGAGTTTTCAAACATTCCATTTGCTTGAAGCGTAAGTGCCAGTGTCAAGGAACTCTTCATGAGTAGTAAAAGGTCATACAATAGAATCCGTAGACTTTCGTTGTTGGAGGAAAGAAAGTTAGACTTGAGTAGCTCGATCAAGTTACGAACAAAAGTAAACTTCTCTCCATCTTTGGTTATTATCGTGGTAATCAATGGCACTTTGTGAATGATGATTATTCTCAAGTATACGGAAATTGCATTTTGTAGGTCAACAGCAGTGTTTTCATCTATACTTGGCGACTTTGCGATTGGAAGGAGCTCCTGCAAAAACTTGTTCAATTCAGTAAAAAGTTCTCCAGTAACAGCGTCTCTGGTATACGAAACAGAAAATTTCTTGAAAAAGTCCTTTAGTATTGGAAAGAGGTTCTCCCCTTGTTCGGTGCACAAGGAGAGCCGCCCTCCGTCAAACTTCGTGCATGTCAAAAACTTGGTTTCAAGAACACGCAAAAACATATACTTGTACTCAGGACCACAATAATTAGTGATCTCACCAAAGAAAGAGTTATCCTTCAAAAGATCACTGTGAAACGAGTATAGCAAACTTTCGGTAATGATTTCAATCTGCCTGGAAGCTTCCAGTGTTCCCAAGTATTCCAATTCATTCAGGGTGATAGTCCTCAACAAAATTTGACATATAGATAGACTAAATTCGTTTGCTACCTTTCCAAGGACAGGAATATCATTGATCAAACTGATGCTAGAGTCTGGCGAGATACCTGCTAATTCGTTGCATACCCTTATTATCTCTGAATTTGTGAGATGTTTCACTAGTTCATCGATGACGTCCCTAATGTGATAAAGGCAGCAACCTCTTAAAACTGAAAGCATATTCTCCTTTAGTGTTTGTTCGACAGGAACATGAGACTGTGTGCGTTTGAAACTTTTCAATATAATGGGAAGCACAGAAACCGAATTTTTTGTAAGATAAGTCTCCCGAAGAATCTGGAGCATTACTTGCTGATTAGAAAATATACCAGTCCTCACATTCTTTCCAAACAATACTTGCATGATTGTATCGTAGTTGCTTTCAGCGGAGAAGCCGTAGTTTTCAGTTGTTAGTAGCTGGACAACGAGCAGATAATCGATGAGCTCGTAACAAAGTAGCTTTTTTAATAAGAGAAGTATTTTTGTTGAATCACTCATTTCACCAATATGAGTTTTGATGAGTGTGCTCACGTCTGTAGATTCTTTGCTCGCTTTAAGTAGTCTGTCGTGGTGTACTATCAAACGAATCAAAGACACCTCCTCGTCGTATTGAAGGTTCCCCAAAGTTTCAT
This sequence comes from Naganishia cerealis, assembly GCA_030039265.1. NCBI lineage: Eukaryota > Fungi > Basidiomycota > Tremellomycetes > Filobasidiales > Filobasidiaceae > Naganishia > Naganishia cerealis. The sequence goes on along the minus strand of JASBWR010000158.1, from coordinate 58,260 downwards.
CAAACTTGATAAGTAGTTGTGAAAAATTGTCAAGAACTGTGTTTGAAGCCAAAGTAACCTTCAATGTCTTACATGACTCTCCAAGTTCTTCTTCGCTCAATAAGGGAACTGGTTCTGCAATGATGTCATCGAGAACAGTCTTGAGGTCCTCAGTAGAAGGAGACACATTTTGCCAAGGATTAGACCATTCTGCTATAATCTCGGTGGAGCTCAATGCAACCGTACCTTTATTCTTCGGTTTCTGCATTGTCTTGTGGTCCCAAACCGAGCTAAATTGCAATTCACTCGAACTGATCATCGACTCAAAAAATATCCATATACTTCTAAACTTTGTGTAATCGAAGTCTCGAGACTGAAGATCTTTATAATGGAGAAGAATAAGTTTCATTAGTTCGAGAATCGTAGGAACTTCGGAAGGCGACGTTGTGATGTACTTTATAAGTTTGAAGTGACGAACAACCAATTTCGCTATGAGATATAACGAGTCAAGGTAAAAGATAATTATACCGCCATCGTTTCTCAAAATTAGCTTGATTATTCCCTTGAAAAATACCGTTAAGTTGTCACAAGCACAAAAAAGGTCATACAAAATGGAAATCGTCGAGGGGTAAACGTGGATAAGCTTGGTGGAACTCATGATGGTATTTTTGAGTTGGGTAGTAAGCCAGTTTATCAACAAGAATTTCAAACCAACTTCCAAATTTTGGAAATATTCAATACCCGAACCTTGAACGAACGCCTTTTCTTTGCTTTCGAGTAGATTCTCAATAATATTTTCTTGCAAAATAATTTTCCCCGTATCAAATTTAGTTTTGAAATTGAAATCGTCCAGTACCCATTTTCTCAATATGCTGTCACATTGCTTGTTATTTGTCACTGGGAGGTTTTTCAATATACTCAAGTGAGTACTGATTTCATTGTTCAAAATGAGCTTTTGAGAGCTTTCCTCGGGCGAGACGTAGAAAACTCCCGATGCAATGAGTCTCCTAATGTATGAAGATATAGTGATAATTTTTAGCTGGTACAACTCATTGATCAAGACGTAAAGACTATACGATTTGATCTTCGCTGTAGGATCTGAAACCACTTGGTATATTATTTCAAGAATTTCACTTTCAAATTCGGCTTTTTTCTGGGAGTCAATCCGCTTGTACAAAACCTTTCCTTTGATAAAGTTGCAGGCAATTAATATGCCCTGACTCGAAATTGCACTATCTCTGTAGTCGGTAATACACCAGTGTATCAATAACTTCAAGTATATGCGCCATCGGCTATTTTCCTGTTGGGGACGTAAGAGTATAGCCAAGCCATCATCCAAACGATAACGATCTAGCGAATCGACAATTTTTAGCAAATCACCTTGGCTTCTGTTGATGAACCAATAATCTGCCTCCGTCGATACCAGTTCATCTTTTGTCGTTTGGGACAGATACTTGGCTTTGGTTGCAAAATCGTGCTGCTGCTCATTAGACACTGCCTGAATATGCTTGGAATTTAAGATCAAGCTTTCATTTCTATACTTGATAGTTTTGAGTTGATCTTTGATGAGTTGAACCTCTTCCATTTTCGAATCCTTGTCGTTGAGCAATATGCTTGATAACTCTTCGCTGGTAAGCACCCAATAGTTAGGAAGGATAAACGTGTTTGAGTTGTGCTTGAATAGATACTTGATAGACTCTGCTACCAAATCGAGAATGGTCAGTTTCAACTTGGAAGGTAAAGCGTTGGAGTTTTGTTTTTGGGGTGGTTGTTTTGGATTGAAGGTTGATGCACGTCGAAGGAAATAGTAATTGAGAAGTAGAGCCTCGCTTAGTTCTTTGCACAAATAATCCAAAGGAAGTATCACCTTCCAGAATGATTTAATAAGCATGAGTGCAATTAGTCTTTGTCCATAGTGTTTTTCGATACCGTTCAAAAGATCCAAGTGCTTATCTGAGTCTTCCCATGACATTGAAATCAATTCTGACACCTGCTTGGCTTCCAATGGAAGACCCTCTCTAAGAATATTGATGATGCACGAGAGAAAAAGGCGTCGATCTATAAGGCATTCCAAGTACAACGACTGAAGATACCGCAAAAGATAAGATAGTTTGGACATATATGCCGACTTTTTCTCTGTCAGGCTAATGCCATTCATCTCTCTTGCAAATTTTTGAACGTAATCGGCGACCTGTTGGGTCCATTCGTGAAGCCAGTGGAGTTCGTAGTTGACAATGGTGGAAGTAAATCTGGGTCCTGTCAATTTTGCGTGATACTTCTTTTTAAGCGCTTGTATTTCGGAGTAGAGAATGCATTTCGTGAACCATATAGCTCGAGGTAATGGCACATTTTTGTTGCACATGCTTTCGACCAAGATTTTATTCCTTATACCATGCGGAAGTTTGCCAGATATTTTGGACAATGGGATTTCGGGGTCCGCAAGGTCACGGAGCCAGGCTTCTTTCTTCAGAGCCGTGAGAGTGACACGGGGAGGTATCTTAAATTGGTGGGTATCATGCTTGATTTTATTAATTGATTCATTCCGGGATTTAAATGCCCCGGCCATCATACGAGATAAATCCTCCAACGCTTCGTTTGGCAGATCTGATGACGAAAAGAGAGACGCCTGGACCAAACTTCGTGCTGAAGAATATTCATTTGGTACCGCTGGTGGCTCGTAATACCCTTTGTTCAAATACGATGCATTATTTTCTTTCAGTGCTTCGGCATCATTAAAGCTGCCTGGATCTGTGGGTGTACTTTCCCTCCACGGCTTGAAATCTGGATAAGAATGCTTGGTGTTACTTTCTTTTTTATCTTCAACTCCGACACTCAATGGATATATATCGAGATTCGGTTTATCCATCAGAAACTTCATGGCTATCAACTCATCTTTATCACTGGCAGATTGTGTTGAGCGGTTGCTGCTGAACAACAAGCTGTTCCTACTTTTATTCTTGGACATGGTTGAAGAGTATCATGTAAGTCGGAGGACGAAAGTGGTGATCTTTTCTGGGGAACTACAAATGGGTGTATTGGTGTCGCTTGGCATTGAATAATACCGATACTAGAACCAACACAAGAAAAGAGAAGTAGAAGTGTTAGAAAGTTTCTTTATAGCTTGTTACTTTGGCACATCGAACAATTGTTCATGAAATTTTGAAATTTTTTATATTTTTCTGTTTTGCATTTTTTTCATTTTCTTCAATTCTCATTGATCTTAAGAGTAGTGTTCTTTTAACGCTATATGTACTTTACATTTTTCTACCAATCGTCATCATCGTCCTCTTCTTCATCATCGCTGTCTCTCGTTGCAGACCTCTTCTTGAGAGCATCCGCAATAGATCCAGCAAGATTTGTCTCCTCATTTTTCTTAGCAAGAAGAGCTCCTGCCAATCCATTTGAAAGTCCACCTTCCTGTTGTGTCAGTGCCGCAGCAGCAGCATTCCCTCCTTGTTCAGGAACGGTCCTGGTAGTTGCAGATGGAGGTGGAGGAGGTGGAGGAGACTTGGATCCCCCAAGGTTCAGCGGTGGAGGACACTCGGAAATGTATGCTGTTGGAACCCAGCCCTCTTTGGACTCGTCCAACGATTTGGCCAATGACCATTGTCCGTTGTTCTGGGTGATGTATACAATGTCATTGGCACTCAATGCCATCGAGCCACTGACAGAACCATCGTAGTCATAGTTGGCCTTGAATGTGGGCCACTTTGGCTTGGCCGCTGATAAAGATGGAGGTGGGGGAGGAGCAGTCTTTTTAACTGGAGGTGCTGGAGCAGCCTTTTTAGCTGGTCTTGAAGGTGCCGTTGGGTTGGAATTGTGGTTCTGTACCACAGTGGCAGGTTGTTGTATGTTGACATGATTCATAGCAGCGGTCGCAGCGGTAACTGCTTCCTGATGGTTATTGTTCAAAGAAGGAGCAGGAGGAGGAACCTTGCGTACATGGTTGTTAGGCTGCTGGTGAACAGGTGCGACTGGAGTAGGGTACGAAGGTTGCTGTTGTGTTGCATGGCTTGGTGGAGCCACAGGTGTCCTCTGTTGGGAAGTAGGATGAGCTGGAGGAACGGTCCGTGCTGGAGCAAGACGCCCACCACGATTATAGTACTTGCTATAGTCCACTTTCGAAGATGTAGCTCTAGGTCTTTTGGGGTTCTGACTGTCGGGTGAAAGACCAGGACGAACAGAGACTGTACCCGACTTGTAAACATCGCCATGAATAGGAATGGTCGACACATCACTTCTTACAAACTTGACAGTGTGGAACTTTCCAGGCTTCTTTTGATATTCAATAGTGGGCCCAATCTTGATCGTTAAACCAGGATTGAGTTTCTTCAAGTGAGTGACCAATTCTGTCTTAAAATCAAGATTGATGAGTACATCTGGAGTTGTAGGTGTAGGCGAATGGAGGGAAACAGCTAACCAGTTGTCCTGGAAAGTAGAAAGACCAACGTAGTTAATACTGTTAATAGGAATCACAAACTCTTTCAGCAATTGAAGCCGTCTCTCAACGAGATTCTCCGCTATAATATAGAGCGAAGATCTACCCAACACAAAGATTCTTGGAAGTCTCTTTGAAGATCTTCCAAACTTTGATAAGAGAATCTCACCTTTCCCTGAAAAAACGACGTGCTCGTTGAGGCCAACCTGGTTCAATACAAACCTACCGAATCCAGAGCTGTAGTTACAACCCAAATAGTCACCCCTAAAAGCTCTTGAACCGAGCATAGACATTCTTCTTCTTTCCTTTCTACCTTGCAACAACCCATTTCCATAGTCACGAAGCTGTTCAAATTGGTTACCATGTTTTTTGACTTTCCAAGCATTCTGAATAAGTCTCGCAGCATCCTCTTTACGTTTGACGTAGCGGCGCCATGCCCTCTGGATACGTGCCGCCATATTGTGCCAGTATTTGTCACGCATGTCTTCCATAGCAAAAAGGGTTTCTGGCGTCTTGATAAATACCTTCGAAGTTCCCATTTGAAACTCAGTGTCAGGAATGTGACACGACTTTAAGATTTCTCTGACGGCCGAAATATCATCTCCATTCCAGATGTAATCGCCTGCGTACCCAGTTTTGGGAGACAAAAGATAGAATCTCTGCACAAACTTGTCAAAGGTGGTACGATAGGCAAAACCAGCTCTTCTAATCCGCACATTCTCCTTCAATCCCAAATATTTCACTTGATGTAAAACTTGAGCATTGTCATATTCTTTGGGTCTCTTTGTCTGATTTGGTTTGATAGTTCTAATATAAGAGGGTTGGCACTGTGAAAGAGTATCCACCAACAAATTAGCACTCTTCTTGATCTTGTCGGACGCTGTTTCGGGTCTCTTCTTTTTATCAGTTAACACTGCCAATAAATCGGGTGGGAAGAGAACCAGGTTCACGAAGGTATTCTGAGACGTTGACAACATTTCCAAAAGGTCACGTAACATAGCATCCTTATTCTTATCAGTCATACCTGCAACATCGTATACCACGTCGCCGGCATAATGTTTAATGATAAATTTGCCTTTACGATCTTCAAAGTGACGATTGTTTGCTCCCACCATACTGAGTCTCTGAGCAAACACCTGGTCAGCAGCATCGGAGTCAGCATGTGCTGTTTTGATGGAGTCGTTCAAAGCAGCAAAAAGACCAGGTTGTGGGCGGGTTGCTTCTATAAGGTCACAAACGACTTTGTTGTTGAAGTAGTCGATGGGAGTCCACTTGATCTGTTCCTGAACGTATTCATCTTGTTCCGCTTTCAAAGTCAACTGAATAAAAATCTGCTGAAGTTTCTCGTTCACGTAGTTGATACAAATTTGCTCGAAGGAATTATGCTCGAAAATCTCGAAACCATAAATATCCAAAATACCGATAGTCTTCTTTTCCATCGCTTCTGCACGGCCACGGAGAGAGATATTCACACGCTCAACAATCCAGTCAAACAAATAATTGTAAATACCCTTCGCTAAAGCGTCTCTCAGGGCTGTTGCTTGGACAATGTTCAAAGGGACATGATAAGTTGAGCCTCGTCTCATACCGTGGCTCGTTTCGATAACTCTTTCGAGGATTGATTTCTTCAATACGTTGGCATCGACTTCAAGCAAGTATGCCACAAAAGTCGTCACTGTATCATCTCGAATTGCTGCGTTCCCATCTTCATTTTCCACAAAGGAAATGTTACCTATCCACAAGATCAGTGCCAAGGAACGAAAGATATTGTCCTGTTCCGCCTTGCTCAAGCCGATCGTATTCATAGCTTGCAACGTCTCAGCAAAGTCCTTACCATCGTTGATACCCTCAACGTCAATACATTTTGCAGCCGAAGTGTAGACGTAAGTCTCTGGGCCTTGAAGTCCAAACAGCTGCTTGTACTCTGGCGGACACAGCTTTGTCAATTGGTAAAATATATGGAAGTTTCGCTCGTTTGTGATTTGTGACACAACTCTCTGTTTCTCTAAAAGGTAGTTTGTTATATGGGCAGCCACAGGTTGATAGTTGGACGGATTGAAATAAATTTCGAGATATTTACCATGACGGGACGAATTGTTGTTTCTCAAAGTCTTGGCACATCCAAAAGATTCCAAGAGCGGATTCGTGGCGAGAACCATATCTTTAATCTGAGTGATCTCAGATGTCGTGGATACCTTATCATCTACAGACACATTGGCAATATATTGCATGATCTGCTTGGCGGCTTCAGTCTTGCCCGCACCTGATTCACCCGAGATAATTACACACTGGCTCTCTCCGTACGACTTGAGATGATAGTACATGGACTCAGCAATGGCAAACACATGGGGTGGAACTTCGAGTCGATTTTTACCCTTGTACATGTTCAAATACTCCTTTGTATATATGCCCAAGTCCTGGAATGGATTCACCGAGATCAACACATGGCCAATATAGGTATAGATGGTGTTGTTCATGAATCTCTTGTGTAAGTTGTCATTGATTGAATCATCGCTGATTTTGGACAAAAGTGTCAAGTCCGAAACTCCCACTTCCTTCTTCTTGTGAAGGTCAAATTCGGCCTTCTTGATACCAGACTTTGCGGGAGCCTCTTGCTTGGCTTTTGATCGGGCGCCACGCTTTACGATGGCCATTTCGTATACTTGAAAGGGTGAAGGTTTAAGTAGCGGTGGTCGGCGTGCGCGGATGACTTTGGGCTGTGTGTGGGTGCACGGATGTGAAATTATGGGGAACAAGATGGTACCTATAAATAACTACATACCAAAAACTAATTGAAAATGGTGTTTGATATCTATTGTACATACCGCTAGCTAGACCATATGCGTACCATTTTATCTTTGCCTCCTGAGGCAACTCTCTTACCATCCATACTCCAATCTACTGCATACACCTCGTCAGCATGTCCAGGCAAGTCTACCGAAAGTTTCCTGGTTCTTACGTCCCACACCTTCAATGTAGTATCTTTCGAGCAGCTAACAAGAAGACGGCTATCCGGAGACCATGCGGTTTGATATACAGGAGCCACATGGCCACGGAATGTTCCGATAAATGTACCTTTAATTCCATCCCAGAGCTTGATTGAATTATCAAATGAACTCGACACCACATATCTACCGTCCGGTGAAAATGAAACATGATTAACGAGCTTCTGGTGTCCGGTCATACGACACACAGGTTTTGACGATTTGAGTGGTTCCCACAAATACATTGTGAAATCATCACTTGCAGTGACGAGACGCTCACGCTCACTTCCATTGAGAACGGCCACTTTTTGGTACTGCTCCTTTGCCTTGGCAATGAGCTCTGCTTGTGACAACTTGGCGGTGGTTCCAGTGTGGTCGAAACCTCCACTTCTGAGGGCGTGGTCTGTGGAAATAGCTAGATGGTTTACCCAATGGGCATGGCTCTTCAAAATTTGCAAGCATTTACCTCCAGCGGATATGTCCCATGCCCGAATTGTCTTGTCATGAGATGCACTGTATATCAAGTTTGATCCTGACCACTTGACACAAGAAACGGAATTTGTATGGCCACTCAATGTCAATAAGCATACTCTACGAGTGGTATCCCAAACTTTGACACAACCATCCTTGGACCCAGATGCCAACCTTGGCAGGTTCCCTGGGGTCACCAAGTGGAGTGGCTCCCATGTTAAGCTGGAAACCCACTTGGAATGGCCTGATAAAGCTGAACCCAACGCAGCACCCAGCTTGGCATCCCATAGCCTTATGGTATTATCCATGGATCCGGTGGCTATCATTGTTCCACAAGGTGAATATGCAACACAAAGAACCCAGTTGGTATGACCAGTGAGTGTTTTAAAAGGAGTATGGGTGTTACAGTCCCAGATTCTTGCAGTGGAATCTCCAGCACCAGTACACATTCTCCCCGAATCGTTGGGTGCAAATTGACAGCACAATATGGTAGATCCATGACCAGCAATAGCATTACTGGACCTGGTTACTGGTCGAACCTTGAAAACAGCCCTAGGGGTATACACCATGGTAAGAAAATCTTCGGTAGTCTTAATCTTTGGTTTCAAGATCGAACTGTATAGGTTGTCCTTCACGTCTACGGTCTTGTCACCATCAACAACTGCGAAAGTATATGGTACTGCTTCATCTTCACCGAGGAGCTGGTTAAGTAACTGCTCCAATTGTTTTTCGGTGATTCCACCAGGAACTCGAAGAGATCCTCCTACAGAGTCACCAGTATCCGAAGCCTGGAATTTTATCATGACGTGCGGAAGATCCGCAGGAACGATGTCCACATCGCGGACTTTCTGGGCCTCCTTTTTCTGTTTCTTTGACGGAGGTGGAACGACGGTAGCCATGGCGAATTAATTCTCCACCTCCATCTCATCGCGGCTCATCAGACATCTGGTGTATGGATGTGTCGTTCTTTGAAGTTGACTGCAGGACAGGCATCAGCGGCTGCAAGATAGATGGTTCATCATCAGACGCTTCAATTTCCAGGGAGAAGTCAGGGATGAGGGCTCGAAGCTGGGATTCGCTTATTTCTGGAGAAGATGGGATATTAGCCGGCTGAAATTCATAGTCGGGTTCTGAGAGGTCTAAAAAGTGGTAATTTTTCAGTGCGGCTTCCCATTGAGTTTTGTTCAATTCATGGTAGAATTGTTGGTCATAATCGAAATAGAGTGTTTTGGAGGCGGTTGCAGTGTTTTGTATTTTAATCTCGAGAACCTGGACAAGTCTCAAGTTTTCTGACGAGGCAGATATTGGTTGGGAGACATAGCGCTTGTAATGTGGAGTTCGATGGTACCAATCTGAGTAGAAAATGAACCGAGCAGCAATATAGTTTGAGAATGAGCTTTTCACGTATACAGAATTATCGGAATCGTCCAAAGAAGGTACCAACACAGGTCTTGTTTGGCGCTTGAATGGCTGCGAATTGAACGATGCTTGCGACGATTCTGGTGCGGAACTGTGTATCGATTGTGAGCTTCTTGGTAACTGCGAGTTTATGAACGAGGAGTTTGGCGTATCTTGAGAGTATGGCAATGATTTTGTTATAAGAAATCCTGTCAAGATACACACCAGATTTGTGGAATATGCAAACTGGGATATGAGGCTAGTTAGGCCTGAAACATGTGACTGGAATTTCAACGACGGGTTTTCTCGTAGCAAATTGGAGGACGGAGGAAGCTCGGGAAGATGAGTTTGTTGCAATAACGCAGCAGAATTGCGTGTTATGTGGAATTTCAAGAGTGCTTCTTCGCAAGCGGCGGAAAGTTGCAACTTGTAATGCTGGGCTGTTTCATGAAAATTCGCCACAACCACCAAGCATTTGCTTCCGGCGGCCTTCTTGAGCATTTCTGAACTAAAGAGGGTAAAGAGCTGGGCAAATGAGTTGGTGACGAAACATTTAATGCGATCAGACTTCCAATTTTTATCATAAGATGGGTGATTTTGAAGCCACAGCCAAAGGAATGGATGAAGTGTTTGAATTACGATCACCTTGTGTGACTCGTCTGCTGCTAGGTGAGATACCATGAGATTTGCAAGCATTGGATGGAGACCCGTTTTGGTTGGAGTGGTTTGGAAATCATAGATGGCACTTGTAAACTCAATTCCAAGAGAAGATAGCCCGGAATCCAAATGCTTGAACTCGTGAGCGCGTTTCTGAAGCTCTAAGAGTGTCACCATACTATAAAAATTGTGTCAATCACGGACCATATCCTAGCACAACCTCGAGCCCGTCCGGCACACACCACGATTTTTTAGGTCGATCGCAGACCCGCCCTACATACAGGCGAGCCGTCTGACGCTCATTAACCATTATACCCCACGAAAAGTCTTCACAACAATGGGCACACCTGGCCAGTTTGGAAGACCGGAGGTGGGAGCAAACGGTACTCAGACCCCAGCAGCAACAAATAGGCGTCCTTCTCTTCTCAAAAAACCATCGAGCTCCGGATTAGTAGCGGTGGTAGCAAACCATGGTTCTGGAACCAGTCAAAATCAGACCAATGGCGGAACTTCTGGCACCAATTCCGCTTCCGGACACATAAACAACACGAATCACGCAACCTCGGGAAAAAGAGTTCTGTCTGGAGGATCCAATGATGGTGGAAATCTGACCTCTCATTTGACACTGTCCAACTCTGCCACTCCTTCCAATTCCGCTCACAATCACACTCATTTGCCGCAGATTAATCGCACAAGATCACGCTCGCTAAGCAAGAACCAACATGGAACTGCCCATGCGCCGCAATATTGGGCACAGGAAAAAGTGTACTTGAAGAAACTTCGCAATCAAACCATCGATGACTACTATACCAAGGGTATTAGCGGAGCAGAAACAGAGGGCGAAGAAGAGTCTACAGTAAACGACCTGGAGGAAGAAGAGGATACTCAACAGGAATCGAAGGACATTCTTGCGGAAATTGACGAGGACAAGTACCAGATAGATCTCAGTTTGGCATTTTCCATGGTGAAGGATGGAATCGTCAACCCCAATAAGGATATTTCTCAGCTCAGTTTGGACTCCAGCGATGATCCTGCTGTGTTAGAACGACTCGAATGGCAGTCTATGTTGACATCAGTCTTAACAGGCGATGTGGTGACATCCGAAAAGACCAAAATCATAGAAAGCAATTCTCTGGGCCGCAACCACGAACTGTCACAACTTGTCACCTACAAAGACAACTTGTGGTACGGAATCAAGGCTAAGCTTCTTGGTCGTACCGAGGACGATGAACGTAAGTTAATTGCATACAGACGAACCTTGGTCGATACGCTTATAGATGACATTCTTACTTATGAAATTGTGGAACTGGATCCTACGGTGGGTAGTCCAAGGACTCAGGTAATCAGGATTCTTGAGAGGTACGAAAAGTGCTGCGAGCTCTGGAAAACATTGGAAGATATGCGCCAGGATAAGCCGTTGTGTCGGAGCCATGATTTTGTCGATAGGATCGATGCTCTCAATGCATGGTTGAGTATAACCGATGCTATAGAACGAGAGAGTAACTCACTTCGTATGTGGATTGGAAATGATGAGCTTGATATTACCAAGAGCCCGGTCAATACTCCAAACTCTGAATCTCCTGCCACAACTCCTACCAAGGTGGTGAAAAAAATCTTTGATGAGGACAATAAATCGTTAGCAGAAAGATTGATGAAGGAGAAAGATGTCCATACCATATTTAAGCAGCGAATATTCATTCCGCTTGCTCCATGGATGATAAAGGCGAAGGATACCTACATTTATTTGAAGCAGATTTTCGAATCCATTAAGCTTCCTGATTACATCCACAGTCTCATTCAATTGTGCTTGGTGCCTATGAAACTTATAAAAGAAATCATAAACGTGCGATTAAAGTACGCTATGAAGTTACAGAACCCAACTTTAATGATGATTGACCAAATGCTCGACGACTTCAAATCCTACATTACCATTGCCTTAGAGGTAAAACTGGGGTTTATGCAATATTTCAGACCCGATGCTAGCAGGACGTGGATGCTACAAGAGTTGTTTGAGAGTGAATACCTCGAATTCGACAAGGCTGTGTTAAGTTGTGTGGACTACTTTTTGGTTCTATTAAGCAAGAAACTTTTGGATGGCTCGCGCTCATCAACAAACTTCAGAACCTTTAAGGAACCAGAGGAGTTGGAAGAAGCTTGGAACTTCTTGAGGTGGCTTGGAGACTACGTTGACGGCGGTAGTCCTGTCGTCTCTGTCCTGTTCACCCATCTTACGCTGAAGTTGATTCACAGGCTTCTTGCGTACTTCAACCATCAGATAAGATCTCCACCACCAAATCTCAAGTCCAACAGTACAGAATTAATACGCTGGTATAGCTCGACCAGTGAACATTTCGGACAGTTGAGGAGAAAATTGTCCAGATTCGCAGGTGAAATTTCGAGGACTTTCACAAACTCAATAGTGTATGAGCTTCACGGAAATCAAGGTCAGCTCACCAAAGAGTTACTTGATGAGCTTCGAAATTCGGAACACTTTTTAGTGTATACTGGCACTGTCGAATCTCAAGGTACCTACTTCTTCGCTAGCCCAGAACTTATGGGCCGAGAAACCGAGATATACCGTATGATTCACGGGTCGTATATCGGTCTTAGTGTGAACGACTCCAATCAGTTTGATACGTTCTTGGACATTCTCAATATGGACGAAAAGCCGAGCGAGGTTGACGATCTCGACAATAACGTTGCATTACCATTAACATCCCAATCTAATGATCTCGCATACGTGCTAGCCATTTGTCCAGCCAAACCAATTGTGTGGGAAGGGGAAGTGGTTAGAATCAATACTGACGAGGTACCTATCAACGATCTTAAGGTTGGACAGGTGCTTTTAGTAACCACCATGCCGTTCTACAGTTTGGACATAATCAAAGAGAAATTCACAAGTATTTTCGACAGCTCGAAGAAGATTGCGTCTGCCATCAAGCAGCTGGAAGTGAGATGCTCACTTGCCAAAGTCCACTACGATCTCTCCAAAATCGACCGGTTGTTCTTCAAGATGACGTTGGCAGTCCTTGACTCTGTCAGAATAGTGAGAAGTAAATGTCTCACCATGGCGCCTGAAAGCGACTTCCAGGAGCTTATTAACAATTACTTTATCTATGCCCGTGACTATGGCCGGAGCTCCATCAAAAACCTCGATACCTCACGAAAATCCACCGTGATCATGAAATTGATACAGCTATCCATCGAATGGGTGAGTTTCATCAGCGATGATTGTATACCCACAGACAGAAAGACGTTTCGTTGGTGTGTGTTAGCGCTAGAGTTTGCGATGGACATGACACGCGGATTCAACGTTCTTGTATTGGACGAGGAACAATTCTACAAGCTCAAGATGAAGGTTGCAAGATGCATGTCGTTATTAATTTCGCATTTCGATATCATGGGTGCCAGGTCCAGCGAGGCTGAAAAGAAAAAGCTCTTGAAGTGGACCGCACTGAGACACAGAATCGAGAACAGCGCCGACGACGAGCTCATTTTGCAAGCTTACCGAGATGATGTTATGGGTCAAATTGAGACCATCGAAGAGTATAGAAGAGAGCTTCAAGACGGTCTTCTGACTGTGGGCAGAGTATTGGAGGTGACGGATCTGGAATACCAGTTTGTTACGTTGCTTGCTTCGTCATTTTCAAGTGTGTCTATAAGATGGCAAAAGGGCCGTTTTATTGGCGGAGGTACTTTTGGTAGTGTGTTCTCTGCGGTGAACTTGGATACTGGAGGAGTCATGGCAGTCAAGGAGATTCGGTTTCATGATAGCCAGTCGATTAAGAATATCGTGCCGTCTATCAAAGATGAAATGACGGTGTTGGAAATGTTGAACCATCCAAATATTGTACAGTATTTCGGAGTCGAGGTCCACAGGGACAAAGTGTACATTTTCATGGAGTTCTGTGAAGGGGGTTCGCTTGCAAGTTTATTGACTCACGGCCGCATAGAAGACGAAATGGTGGTTCAAGTGTACACTTTACAAATGCTCGAAGGATTGGCATATCTTCACCATTCAGGTGTGGTTCATCGTGATTTGAAACCGGAAAATATCTTGCTAGATCACAACGGAGTAATCAAGTTTGTGGACTTTGGTGCTGCCAAGGTGATAGCTACTAGTGGAAGAACTAGAACCAGCGGAAGCACGTCTCGCAGAGGAAGTGCTGGGGGAGATAATAGCGATAGGTTAAACTCCATGACGGGAACTCCCATGTATATGTCACCAGAAGCGATTACAGGATCTTCCAGCAGCAAGAGTGGAGTCGTGGATATCTGGTCTTTAGGGTGCTGTGTGCTTGAAATGGCTACTGGTCGTCGTCCATGGGCAAACCTCGATAACGAATGGGCCATCATGTACCATATTGCTGCTGGACATCAGCCCCAACTTCCTTCGTCGGACCAGCTCAGTGCCGAGGGATGCCGTTTCCTTTCCAGATGTCTTGAGCACGATCCCACAAAGAGACCTAGTGCTATGGAGTTATTGGCTGATCCTTGGATAGTCCAAATTCGACTCGCTGCGTTTGATTCGTCCGAGGCATCCAGCACTCCATCTTCCGAGCAAGCACCCGAAGTGAACTAATTGACTACATGTCATTTCACCGAGTATTATATATTTTATTTACAGGACGTTTCTAGTCAAACGTTATGATTTTCATCAAGTACTTTCATCACTTCTTGAACCACATCTCCCTTTATATTAGCATAACCTGCCGTCCGATTGACCACAATATGTTGCGGTTGTATATGTGGCAAGGTAGCAAGCAAGTCTCTCTTGAATCTGTTAACATCTCCCTGGATTCTCTTGACCTCAGTGGTAATCTTGGTGTTTTGTACTTTTTTGTAAACGGGCCAATGTCCAAATTTCGACTTGTGAATCCAGTATGAGTTTTTTCCGAAATTGCTATTCACCAACTCATCGCTGGATATACTAGAAAGCGCAGGGAACTCGTACGGAGCAGGCGCTTTTACTGGAGTTTTCACTCTGACCGCTTTAAAAACTATCGATGTGGGCTTCATGAAGAATCAGGTTGACTTGAAAAATTCAACCATAGATACGTTATCTGCAGTACAAAAAATGATACCATTAAGTCATATATAAAAGAGTAGCTAACCGGCCGTTATAGCGCCCTCTATCGGTAGAAAAGCTGCATCTTCTGGTTTGTTGCTCTTGTAGTGCACCTTCATGTGTTTGGTCAAGTTTGAAGATTCTCGGAACCGTTTTCCACATCCTGGCCATTTGCACATCAACGGCTTTTCGCCTGTATGCACCCTATTATGGATCGAAAGACTGGAACTGGTAGAGAACTGTTTTCCACAGACATTGCAGGCGTATGGTTTCTCGCCTGAATGAGTCCGCATGTGCTGTTTAAGCATATTTGCAACTGCAAAACGAGCGCCGCAGATGTCGCACACGCATGGTCGATGCTTAGTATGGATGAATAGATGCCTCACTAGTTTCTGTCTCTGTCGAAAGTTTTTCCCGTTGTGACGTTCACAGCCTATCCAGCAACAATCGTACAGCTTTTGGCCGGATTTGAGGTGTTCTTCGAGAAGATGGTTGTGAAGTTCCGCGGCAGAACCATGGCTCTTCCCGCAAGGCACCGGCACGCCATTTTCTGTATGGGTTTCCCATTTACAGGTGAAAGTTGGATCTTCGACATGGTTACATCGCAGATGGGCATCTGTAGGCCTTATTTCCATGGCGGTGATATTGTAGTTTGACGCCTGGCCAACCGGTCTTATGTCTAGATGGTGGTCAGTGGTGGTGTTTTCGAGCGGAGATGAGTTTGCTGAGAGTTCTGATGAGCTTGGTGTCAACACATTGTTCTTGTTTGTTTCTGAGTGTTTCTTGTGGACGTTCACATGGTTTATCAACGAGTTTAAATCGGAATCCATAAAGTTGCAATAGTTCCATTCGCAGTGGTATGGCGCCTCGCTTTTAACGTCTGAGCGGGAGTATTCCTGGCCAATATGGTTTTCCAAGAGGTGCTGTAAGAAGGTCTGGTTGGTGACGGTTTTATGGCAATTTTCCCATTCGCACAAATACTCTGGGTACGATATATCTGAAAGGGACTTGAGTGTTTCGTTGAAATTGTTGAATTGGACATAAAAGTCAAAGTCGGACATCACGGGGTCTTCAGACCCGATAGGAGGGTTGGGAATGGTGGTGTGGAAGCATGACTGGTGGATATGGTGGTGATTTACAGAGCACGGTTTAGCATCGGAATCACACTTTGTTGAAGCATTTTGCTCTGGAGCAGGATGGCATTCGTGAGGGAAATGGAGCTGCAACTTTGGTACCTTGAGAGGGTCCGAACGCAATTTTTTCCGGGGCTGTTCCTCACAAATACCGCTATGAACGTTATTGATCAAGTTTTCAAAAATGGGCCGTTTGGAGAGCTGAAGATCACATAAATTGTTCTCGTGGTCCTGATGTTCACCCGAGCAAGCAGGGTCCTTACAAACCAAACTAGGACATACAGAATTTGTCGAGTCACAGTTGGGATCTTCACAGCATGAAGTACAATCGTAAGTGGAGTAGGCGGTTTCATCGTAGCATTCATGTTGCAGACACTGATCTCTGGTATCTTGGCAATTGGTGAAGAGACAATCATCAAGCTCATTGCAAAAAATTTCATCACAGAGTGCCAATTCTTCAGATTCTGGACATAATTCAACTTTGTCAGCGGCTTCATCTAAACCATGATGATGGTCATGATCATGATTATGAATATGTCCATGGATATGTGTATGATCTTTGTGTTTGTGGATGTGGCCATGTACGAATCCGTGGGTAAGGACCTTTTCCGCCAGTATCTCTTGCATGGTGGAGAAAAAACCTGGTGAACCGAGAATAACGGATGCAGCCGTACGGGGTACCTGGGTGGTTATCGCACGTGACCTGGTGGGATAAAAATTAGGTGAACGTAACTCCGTGAAAAGTTGATTGGAGTTGATTGACTTCGGAATTATGTGACTGGTGTAGGTCAAACTTGGAAAAGTGTGATAATTTGAGAATATTTACCTATTCGACTGGATAGTGTAACCGATGCAAATGAGCTGAGATAACGTGAGGCCGTCGGAATTCCTGTATGTGAATTACAGTTACTGAGGAAGACTGCAATTGACGTAGAATGAGCAAATAACATTTAAGCCATTGGTAAGCCATGTTCTAGCCGTCACTGCTAAAAATGAGCAACATCAACTCACATAACGGTACCGTATACACGAGTCCAACTCAATGCTATTTTTTGGGTAACTTTTCATCTCAATAAAACTGGCTGGATGGGATACATTTCCTCAATCTGGAACACAAGTGATATCGGGTGTCCGCTTTTAGTCAGATACTCCCAAAGAATGATGCAAAATATCAGATTATCCCAAAGAATGAATACTATGTCTTTGTGCATTCAATGCTAGGTCACAAGATAGATCACAAGATGACCCAGCTCTTAAATCGGTCAAAATGTTGACTCTCTCAATTACTTCTACGATCGAATTGTGTTCTGATCTCTATATATAGAACTGTTTTGGATTTCTACATCAGCTAAAGCGCGGTGCATACCTCAGTTGAGTTTTGACTGGCTGCGAAAATGGCTTATGGATTTCGCGATGTATACCGCGAATAATCTGGGATGCCAAGATTCTTCCGCGCTGAAAATCGCAGTTCCGCTCACTGGCAATAACGTGACCATGATCGGCCAATACGGCTTTGTTCAATAGCCATTGTTCTCTAATGGTGCATAACTGCGTGCAGTGTTATCTTCCAATGCATAGGGTTTTACGTTTGGAATGTATGGACACTCGGAGTGAGCCCATACATTGCGGAATACGCAATGGTGCCGATCCTTCATTTTCGTCCATTTTTGAAGTTCGAGACCGTGTCGGGAACGGGATTAAGCTCAAATCCTAACTTTAGAAAAAGAATCTTGCATTTCGTAACCTGACCCGATTAGGCAAGATATCAATATTGCGATGATCTCCCGCGACGCACTAACGCAAATCCGATTCCTCCCCACACACAACGCCACAGCGAACGATCAGATCATGATGCACCTAGCTGCCTTTCCATCGGATTACAATCATAAATCTTCAAGACAGTTATTAGATGCCGACTTTTACCGGACAGCAAAAGAAACACTTGCTACCCCCTTGCAGTGTCGCGACATATATTAAGTATGCGGTGCGAGCCTGATGCAGGTTCATGCAAATGCATGCAGCTCGGTCTAGGCTACATCCGAACAAACGAACAATAACTCAATGTTCTAATTTCCTAACGCGTAAATTTACATCAGGGAAGGTTGGAGTTTAATTAAACAATGGCACTGCGAACAAGTTGTTTATTTTTTGCAGCTTCTCCCTTCCTCACATATACAACCCGATTCTTCCGTACTCATTATTTGAAACCTTAAATTTATAATTATTTTCCATCATGACAATAAAGTTGTTGGAGAGGTGGAAACATCGGTCCCATGCTCCGCCTTCAAATACCATTCGCAAATCAAAGTCTCGCGAGTTGCTCAATAAGGTTCTCGGCCACAAATCCCCTGCTCAACATAGCCATAAACCGTCACCAGATTCTGTGCAAATCGACCAACCCAAGCTCAACACCATCACTGAACAAAGTATCCATTCTGTAGCACTGGCATGCTCCAGCGATATCTCATCGATCATTTCTCCATACCAAGAACATCAACCAACTGATTCCACCATAAATGGATTTGCAATTGTTCTGACACCACCTCAAGAACAGCCGTCTATCAGCGAGCCTCCACATATACCTGCCGCCACCATATATGCCGAGGATATCGATAATCTTTCATTTTTGCATGATACTGTCGATGGAGTGTCTCACAGTACTGCCCGCAACTCGCTACAAAATGTGTCATTTCAGCCGGAGGAACTGACCGATGTTGGCTCGCTCACAAATGCCAAAATCCAGGTGTTTAAACCTCACCGCAGTTCTCGAAGGAGCCTCAAACTCGTATCGCCAGCTGCAACTGCTCCGTCCATCGGAGAAGTGGACATAGTACAGCCAATTGTTCCAGAACAGCCATTAGCTGCTGTCTTCGAGAACCAGAGTCCAATAATACGATCGCCACTTTTAGGAAGTGATACTGACGAATCTACAACCAGCGATCTCTACCGACACGAAATGGTCGAGCTCGTTAATAGCAACCGAGCTCTTCTTGAGAAAAAAGAGCGAGAAATTGCGGTGTTGAGAGAACTTCTACAACAAGAAAGACGAATAAACTCGTATCTCTCGTCGCCGCAACAAAAGCATAAACCACAACCATCATCTGGACGCAAATTCCGCCCCAGATTCATTCCCTTGGACATTAGCATTACCAATTCTGAACCCTCAGAGCCACACACGAAACCTTCTGCCCTTATGGAACCGTTTGACCCACGGCCGTTCGAGATCACACCCAGACTGGCAGAATCGCCAAAACAAATGGATAATACAACTCCAAAAAGCCGAATGTCTACGACCTCTTCAATTTACTTCTCTGCATCGGAAGATACCATACCTAATATCTCGACACCCGAACTATCAATCGTACAAGAGATGAACAGCATGGAAATAACCAGCAAGAATTCAGTTCTGGAACTTCGAAGTTCTGATAATACTTATACCCTTTCGGCCGAGTCGCTTGGGTTCCAAAGAAAGGAATCAAACAGCACAATGGCATCAGATTTACTAGAAATTAGTCTTTCGATCAAAAATTAATATAGATACCCAGGTTATGAATTCACCTATGACCTAACCTAAAATTATTGTAGTTCCTTGATCTCAGTTTCATCAGCAACCAAGCCCATTACGACCAAGTACATGTTCAAATTGTTCAAAAGATTTTGCTTCTTGTAGAGATTAGCCAAGTCCGAGTTGTCAATAGCCTTGGCTCTGCTCATAACACCAAAGATTTCATCTCGTACCTCATCCACGATAATTCTTTGGTGGCTCAATTTACCTCCCAAAGAAAGAGTAGCCAAAAATTGCCAAACATAGTTTTCACGAGACGAACCGTCATCCACATCTTCAGGGTGAGGAGGAAAGATAGCAGCAATTCTAGATTCCAAGTTGGAGAAAAGTTCATCGTAACATGAAGACCATTCAGATAAGTCAGTAGCGGAAATTTGTCCCTCACCCTTGATCAATTCAGCTCGAGATAACAAGGTAGTGATGACGGACAATCCGATCTTTGTGGTAGAGACGAAAGAGACGTTGTTGTGTTCGATCAAAATCATCAACAAGCCAATGATTTCGTTGAATTTGAATTCCTGAACTGCGTTCATCAACACTTTAGAAAACGTCAAAGTGTAGTGTTCAACCAACTTCAAGATCTTGGAAGGTACAACCTGGTCTGGGTAAGTTGTGTAGGAGCCATGTTTGATCACCAGCAAGTTTTCAAGGTTGGACATGATCAAGGTGGTTATGGTCAAGACCTGTTCACGGGTCAAGAACTTGAACAAACGAGGCAAAATCTTGAGCATCTTGTTAAAGCTTAAAGCCTGGATGAAAGGATTGATCGTAGACTCCTCGTCGCCCGATGTCGAAGGGTGGTCAAGAATGTGTAAAGACTCCCAAAGATCGGTAGTATCTACGTCGGGGTTCGTTCTCGAGGCACTTTCGATTGTCATGATATTGTTGATGACAGTCTCAATGATACTCATGATATCCTTGTGCGAGTATGTCTTTCTCAGCTGAGTATTAGTCAGTTTGACACCTCCTTCAGCTTCACTCTTTTCTCTTTGAGCTGCCTTACTGAGAATTTCCAATTGTTGTCTTGGCTTCTTTCCACTTCCAAACGAAATTTTACCCAACGCACCTTCTCTCGCATATTGAGTGAGCTTTGGTCTTTCCTTGGCAACGGTAACAGCCTTTTGAATCTGCTGCTGCATTCTTTGTAAAGCGACATCGGCCCTCTTATAACGGCCTCCCAATCTGTGGCCACTTTGATCCAAATACGCTTGAGCAATCGAGTTGTTCTGATCGGCCTGTTGCTGCAGAGGGTTTGCATTGGCCTTGGGGTGGATCACCTTAAAAACTTGAGCGTAAAAATCCTCGTTGTAGGGATCATCCGTAACAATTTGCGACAATTGGAATCTAGTGACAAAGTCCTTGTCCTTGGGGTTCATGATACCAGAGTAGTTCATGATACGAGCGACCTTTTCGTGTCTCTTGGTGGCTTTTGCCTGTTGTTCTGGGGTCATTTCAGCAAAGCTTAAGCGACGAGGTGCAGCCTTGGAAGACAGTTTAGCACCCAAAAGTGGGAACTGGTTCAAGTCTTTGGGTTCGGTGGAAATCGTCGAAACGTCAGCACCCACGGAGCCAGAGGCAGAAGCGGAAGCAGAAGTAGAAACCCCTGCCAGAGAACCAGATTCCGGTTGAGGAACAGGAGCTTGGGTTGCTGGAGCCAGTGCCAGCGGAGCCAGTTGTGGTGGAATTTGCTGTGGCACTTGCTGCACTTGCTGCGCTTGTTGCAATTGAGCCTGGGGTGGCATCTGAGGGTGCATTTGCTGCGTTTGGAGTGCCTGTGGGTGTCCTTGCATGGGCATGGGCATCTGTTGGTGCATCTGCTGAGCAGGAATATGCTGCTGCATAGGATATCCAAACTGGCCCGGAGGCGGCATATACTGACCCATAGGCATCATGTAGCCACCGTAGCCCGGAGGCATCATTCCACCCATCATATATGGATGTGGAGGCTGGTGAGGTTGTTGGGTGCGATGGTCAATAGCAGTCAATTGCGCTTCGATTTCGTCCAAAGACAACACCGTGCGTTCTTGCGGCTGTCCCCGTTGCTGGATTGGCTGCATCGGAGGTTGTTGTTGACGAGGTTGAGTGGCAGGTGCGTTGCCAGCACCCCAAAGATCGTTCATGAACTCATCGTCATTAATGGGATGAGTGGCTGCTTGAGCATAGCTGAGGGTCTGCGAGGGTACGGGCGCCGGCTGGGAGTGGTTTCCATTGGCAAAAGCAAAATCCTTTGCCGGTTCGGTTGCTCCAAAAGTTTCATCGTTCAACGCATCGTCGGCACCGCCATCTCCCAAACCATCATAAGTGTCCTGGAAATCATAACTCTCTTGGTTCAGGTTCTGTTGGCGTAGGTGCGGCGGCACGCTTGGATCAAACCCAAAAAAAGACATATTTTTTTGGATGTTCAAATGGGATAAGTTTCAGCATTCAGTAAATTGTCCTTGTCATGTCGACAATTTTCCGGTGTGCATATAAGCACAGCCGCATTGGGAAGGTGTCAGACATGGGTGCAAATACTTTAACCACCAAATACTGGCATACACTATTTACATCTATAAACCATATAAATCTACTGAAGCACGAGTCCTATGTAAACGACAGGAGTGCACTTGTAAGCTTCACCACCATCTCATCCCATTCACCCTTCTCCTCACTGAGAACAGTAATTGCTCCTCCGGCTCCAATCCGCCATAACTTATACTGGTCCAAATTGTGCTTGTCGTCGGTGTAATGGAACACAGAACGAATGACCACCGACCAAACCGCCTCGTCGGTGACAGACCAGTACCCACAAACTCCACTGTAAACTCCTCGTCTACCTCCATTGGTTATGGGCTGCATCGCTTCAATATCTTGAAGTAATTCGACAGATCGCTTTTTTGGTGCTCCCGTCATGGATCCGGGCGGTAACGAGCACTCAAGAACATCTATTCCATGCTTGTGGTCAATTTCTCCTCTAATCACACTCACCAATTGGAACATGGTGCTATACTCTTCTACCGACATGAGCAGCGACACCTCCACTTTGTCTACATACAGATAGAGATCATGGCGGATGAGATCCACAATCATGAGGTTTTCTCCCATTTCCTTGGGTGTCCGCAAAATGTCCGTAGCGGCTTTGAGATCAACTTCGGGCGTTTTCTTCACGGTACCTTTTATAGGACGGAATTCAACCTTGCGTTTTCCTCCACTAGTTTGTTGCCATGAGAGAAATCTTTCAGGTGAAGACGATATAAGAATGACGTCGTCAAACAGCATGAAACACGAGTATGGCGACGGGTTTTTGCGAAGAGTGAGTATAAGATAAATTTCCCACGGATGGATCTTCGCGGGAAGTTTCAACTTCAGTTGTGTTGTCAAGCAAAGCTCGTACGAGTCTCCACTATGGAGGTACTCCTGGCACGCCTGGAACTGCTTCTGGTAAGTCTTTCGATCGGGAAGTTCAAATTCAATGTTCTCGTCTTCAGCGAGATCTTTGACAGAAGATGCAATATTCGCTAAATTTATCACAAGTTTACCGTCATTTTCGGCACCTAGCAATTCATCTGACATGTCTTTGCACCATTGAGAATCATCTGGTTTGATGCTTAGCAAGTACCACTGGTTGTTCTCGTGGTCATATACCAAAGAACGTTCTATATGAACCAATTTAAGATCAGGTGTGGACCCATTTGTCATCGATTTTAACTTCTCAAACCTAATATGTTGTCCCTCTTCGTAAGAAGCCAATCCCATGTATCCTCCATAGAAGGGAAGTTTCTGGTGCTTGTCAAACGTAGCTGGGGGAATATAAGCTTTTTCAAACGTCTTTTTCAAGTAAGACCATATATCAGCATGGCCCAGCGCTTGCAAATCAAGACGCTGTCTTTCTGGCAAGCCAAATTTGCCCAATTCGACAATATTGTTCTCATCCGTAGAGTGAGTAATTACGCACGATTCGCCAAGAACGGGAAACCCAATAATGGACCATTGGCACGGATTAGACGCCGAGTTCAAGAGGAAGAAGTCGGTCTTGCCGGACTTTTTATACAAGTAGTCACAGATGGCCACAGGCTTCGCCGTAGGCAACGAGATGGGAACCATGTAGTATGCTGTATCGGTGGAAGGCTCGGGAGAATGAAACTTGTGGTCTTCCCTATACCTAATGTCGAAGCGACGAATCTCGTCGAGTAACTGCGGTGGAGAATCAGCAGCTACATGTGGATATTCCTTGGCAATAGCATGGAAATTTTTCACGAGCTCGATTCCGGAAGACGAACAAACTGACTCCGGGTGGTATTGGACTCCGTAAATAGGAAGCGACCTGTGTCTTCCAGCCATCAATACTCTCGTTGTGGTGGAGCCATTGACATCGTCACAGTATGCCAAAGGCACTATATCGTCGGTAAGGTCCTCCATAGGCACATGCAATGAGTGGTATCTTACACACGGTGTTTTTTCCTTTGTGGGAAAAAGTTTATGGGAAACACTCGAGTCTGTGTCGCTTAGTGGAATCACATCGTAAACCTGGCCGTGTCTAATCGAATGTAAGCGGTTTACTCGGTTGCCAAATTCGTTGCACATACTTTGAAAACCGAGACAAACGCCAAATATCGGCACCAAAGTTGTTCCAGGGTTTTGCTTGTAGTGTTTATAGAGCCATCCGGCAATCCCCACGTCTTTAGCATTCTCGGGGTGGCCAGGACCGGGACCTATGACGATGTACTCGAACAGCGGAAGATACGACTTGACAAAGTCTGAGTACTGTTCGGGCTCGAAAGTGTCATTGTGGATGGTTATCACCTCTTCACCAGTGCTTTCTGCGATTAGCAGTCGTAAGTTGTTGGTGAATGAGTCATAGGAGTCTATGAGTAGAATCATAGCTCTTTCTCGTTGCGAAAACCGTTCTGAAAATTCGCTCAGCCGCACCGAAAAAACACCACAATTTTGCGGAGGGATTAAATGTGGGTTTCGAATTGGATTTCGAAGTGAATTTGGAAGTGTCGTGGTTCAAGATTTGTTCTACTACAGTTTTTGAGTTTCTGGTAAATTTTTGGTTTCTAATCTGAAATCAGTTTTCGTTGCTATTGCAATCTATAGCAGTTTCGCAGATTATCGCATTTATTGATAAATCTTTCGAATCCATTTCTCGTAATTTTATGTATCGTAGATGTTCTGACTAAAGTTGGTTCCATTCAACTCCTTTCCCAAGTTGAAAACCACTCCATTTAACCCAATTTTTCCAAGAACAGGTGCCCCGCCATAGTCGGTTCCTCCGTCATTAAGCTCGTCAGCCTTGCCGATTTCTATGTCCTCGGCGTCTCCTCGGTTCAAAAATATCATTCTTCTCACCACGTTTTCCCAGTAATGTGAAATCGATTTGGCAATGGCAGATAACGGTAATATGTTAGAATTTTTAAACTTGCACTCGACTTGGTGCTTCGATTCCACCTCGTCTTCATCGTACTCGGCTCCTTCGTAGACATGATGCCCAAGACAACGGAAAGGTCCCCATCCAGGTACAGTGTGGAGATCCCATTCAATCTTGCAAAGAGGAAAGTTATCGATATCCAAGTCAGTTCCGCCAGGATTCATTCTTTCGCTGAGCTTGCCTGCTATAGCCGACATCAACTGGCTGGTAGTCAAGTCTTTAAGACGGCCGAGCTGGGAGTTGTAATACTGGTGCAGCATAAGAAACTCATCCAACAATTCAAGCGTGGGAGTACAATGTTCACATTTGCACCCGTTCCACAATAAATTGTTCATGGCTTGCTCATAGCACGCAAACAGATGGAGAAGATTGGGGAACACTATGATGGGGTGGACAGCGAAAACTGTGCTAGCATTGCCTTTTTTGACATGCCTGATTGCATCGGGAAGAGTTTCGGTGAACAACTTACGCCGACGAAGGTAGTTCCCTTCCAAGCCGTCTTCCAAGATTCCGTTTTCGGGAGGGCTATGGCGGATGGAAACGTACCATAACCGCGAGAACTGACGAAGAAATGAAAATGTTATTAGGTCAAAATTCTCGCAGAATTTATGCACATAAGTGTGCTTTTGTTTGTTCAATTGTCGGATTGCAATAGAAGAAATCGGCGCCGTTGGAGGAATAAGACCCAAGAACTCAGAGAGGCAATCTTGGTTGCATGCCTTGTTATCACATCCCAAAATAAGCTGGGCACTCTGCACATTATACCACTTGATGTTCAATGTGGGAGTCTTGTTTCCATCGATATCGTGATAATGAACGACAGAAACATGTTTAGGAGCAAACACGGTACCCGTAGAAGCCGCCATTTGCGCCAAGGACCGCTGGGTCGAGGCGTCTTCAATTATGATCGACTCGAGCTGAGCGAGCACCAAACCTATTTTATCTGTCCATGGGGTCTTCTTCGCCAGCTCTGAAGCTAATGCAAACACAACCTCCTTGGCGTTGACCGCGGCAGCCAATTGAGTATAATTATCAACCACAATGCTGTTCCATTTGGCAAAATCCACGGCAAGTCTTGTCCGGACATTTTCCAGTTTAACATACAATTTGCGGAACGATGGCTTCGAGGAAGTCCCTATTTGAGGGTCGATCTTTTGTACTATGTCTATCAACAGCTGAAGGGACTCAATTACAGCTTCGTCTTGAAGATCGGTCGTCACATTCAACTCTGAAATATAGGTTGCAAGTTCAGGGTTCACAGTTATTGATTCCACAAGTGTCCGAAGCCTAGCATCTATCATACGGTAATGGTGACCAGGAGCTAGTTTGGCATTGCTAAAACCACAAATTACCGTCTGGGTGGCATCAATGAAGTCATTCTGACGATGACATGTGGACTGTAAAACAGGTTCAATTCGAACAGTTAACCGTTTATAAAGCTTTCTGCAACACGGCTGGTAGAATTGGTAGTTGGTTTGTGCCAAAGAAAGGAGGTCTTGTTGAGGAAGAAGGTCTAAAATGCGTGCAAGAATGTTTTGTGGAAGCAGCTCGAGTGGCATTAAAGTGTTGGGTGCGCATTGAATTATGGTTTTGAGAGTATCGAGAAGACAGCAAGATAGAAAAATACGAAAAAGAAAAGTTACGATATAGAAAAGGATACAGAAAGAAACAGGTACAAAACTGAACAAATTAGAACAAATAAACTGAATAAGACAACATATTTCAGTAAATCTAAAGTTGACCAGTCAGTATCTTAGTTACTTCTATTCCTTCGTTTCTAATTCTTCTCCCTTTTTCGTATCTTGAGCCCTTCCTTCGTTTCCTACACCGTCTTTATCCTCATTTATTACCTATACAACTTCATGCATTACTCGTCCTTGATGCCGAGAATAGCCCGTCCAGTGTAGTACAATGGAAAAACAGTGCTCACAGTGAACAAAGCATAGAATGGGAACACCACAAACTTGGAGTGCTTTCCGCGCAACCACAAACGTTTGTCCGAAGATTGGTAGAGCTTTTGCAATTCGATGATTCTCTGTGGGTTCATGGTGATGTTAATCAGTTCATTTTTTGCGCTCGTCGATTGGCCCAAGACCGCTTACGTAAGGAACACGTGACCATACTAATACCAGGCAAAGGTGGTGCTAGTCCAGGTCCAGGTCGACTTGGATGACCCGCGGCCTTCGCACGATCAATTCGTCTGTGTCTTCCGAGTCGTTTTCATGGCTTTCGTCGTCGTAATCGTCAAAATTGGAATTATGAAATTGGTCGAGTGCTCGTTCAAGATCGCCTCGATCTGACCCCGGATCTTCTTCGCCGCTTTCAAACCCGTGCCACTCGTCGCTATCGCTTCGTAGATCGTTGTTGATGTCCGAGAGCTCGCGGGCGTCCAAAAAACTGTCTTCTGTATCGTATTCATTGGGTCCATCGAGATCTTCATCCTGTCCATGGATCACTATTTCTTCATCATCTTCGTTGTAAGCGTCGCCGTCGTCTGAATCAAAGTAGTCGTCGTCGCGTGGCACGCGGAATTGAGCACCGCAGAACAAACATCGGCTACCGTGGGCTTCCCAATGGCAATTTCCACAACGCGGAACCCCATCGGACCGGTCTATGAGTGTCAATGCTGACTCAAAAGCGTCTCCAAATAGCTTTTTTCGGGTACTGTCGTGCTTATAGCTGGCAGTGGCTTCGTCTCGTTGATCTTTTATGGTGGCAGCGTCTTTTCCCAACGCTATCAATCCATCGCTGATGCTATGGCTGATCTCTTGAAGCTGAACATTTAGGATTGGTGGATGTTCCAAGTTTTGTCGACACGTAGGACAGTTCACCTTGTTGGTAAACCAGCTACAAAGGCACCCGTAACAGAAGGAATGGCCACAACTGGCTAAAAATGGTACATGCATGATCTCTGAACAAACGGCACATTCTACCGTTCTTTGAGCCTGGGCTATGATCCCCACTAACATTTTGGGGTCCTGAGTTAGTATAGCTCAAAAAGTACTGGAGCAAATAGACTGGAGGCGGGATGTGGATACTTACCATATCATCCCATATTCGGAGGTATTCATCTAGAGAAGTCATGGCAAGCGATATGAAGAGGTGCGGGTTGTATTGGGTTATATACAGGAGATGGAAAAGAGATGGAGACAATGACGATCCAACACTATCATGATATCTTTCTTCCTTTCTTCATTCTAGTTCTTTCGTGGGTCTGCCATCCATGTAGTGAGCCATTGGAACATTTCGTGTACCTTGGCATTGACTTCAATCTTATCATGATCGAGACGTATTCTTATATCTCCAAGTAGACCTCGAAGTGACGAAAGTGCACGATTTCCGTCATCCAGTTTCACTCCACAGTTGAACTCATCCAGTTTGTCACAGTTCTTCTGTTTTTCCAGTTTGAGCCTTCTCACAAGATCCTTCTCTATGAATTGACACTGCTTGTACAAGTATGGACTGAGTACCACCTCGTCAATTGGAAAGCTGTTGATGGTATCTATCATGCGAGAGTAATGGCCTTGTTTCAAATAGTTGCGTAACTGAAGATTGAGCAATACCATATGGGTGCGATCGTTCATTTCTGTGATTCTCATGGAGTTCAAGAGCTTATTGTTGGTACGATACAACGACTTGTTCAAAAGCATTCGTCCGAGCATGATGATATTATTGGAATTGAGTTCTTCGAATGGCTGTGCTTTCACGTAGCTTTCAAGCATAGACTTGTCTTTAGTCAATTGCAAATTAAGTATCGCGAGCTTGTCGTAGTCATGAACAGGGAACCTCATGGCTTTCAAGTATTGCAATATCTTGGCACGATTTTGTGGATTCAGTCTTCTGAACGTCGTTTCAATCACTTTGTAGTCGGGCTTCACTCCTTTACGCATAACATCTCGGAAACCACGACCAATTCTGAAATCAACCTGAATCGCAGCACTTTGGTGCTTTCCATGGACGGTAGGCTTCCACTCAATACGTTTCCAGTTTGAAGATTCATATTTGCGACTATCAAAGCTTGGCGGTTCCAAGCAGTATGGGGTGAGCTGAGAGTCCAAGCGTTTTACTTGAAGTGCTTTCAAAATGTGGCTCAACGACAAAGGTGAAAAATACCCACTCAGACGTACAAATTGCTGAAATTGCTCGGCGAATTCTTGCGCATGGTAAGGATAAGTCTTGACGAACGAGGCAAACAAGTCCTTCAAATAGGTGGCATCGAAGCTGGCATCGGACTTTTGAAGGTAATCCAACAATGGTAGAAATTGGTCATGACGCACAAAGTATTTGCTAATAACCTTATGGATGGCGTCATCGTGTAGAAAATCTTTTTGCAATTTGGAAATGAAGCTTTGTACCATAGCCAAGTTTGAAAATTTCGAGAAAAATAACACCATCAGGTGAAAAAAGTACTTTACTTCTGCTGGATCGCCAGACTCTTTTGCACATTGAAGGATACTCTCCGCCGTTGCAAGGTCTTGGTTTGTGATGGTTTTTTTGAAATGGGTGGGCTCTCTCATGATAATGGAGGATTGTAGGTCCGCGAGGCGAACATGCATGTTGTTTTCGAGGCCACATTTGAAAATGACATTTCTCAAAGATACAATTTCTTCTTCGTCGCCATACTTGGCGTATTCATGAATCAAGATTGCCATAGTCTTTGGGGTGGGAATTCCACACAGAGATCTTAGCCATGACTGAAAAACGTGAACAACGTTTTCAAAAAGCGCCAGCACAGATACAAGTTGGGAAACCACCACTTCCAACACTATGGGATCCACTTGTCTGCCAAGCGTCAACAAGTTAGAAAACAAGCCCTTGGTGAACTCAACCTCGTAGTTTTGGATCAACGAAGTGAAAACGTAGCTCAATGTGGTGGCATCGTAGGTCTCATGGTTCAAGTAGGTGAATAGCAACTGTTGAAGTTTATCCATGTCATTTTGATGGTAGCATATTTGCACGTAAATTTCTTGGAAATCCTTATTTCCAAACAGTTTGGGCTCGTAGAGTTGGCAGATCTCGTACAAAATCGGTATTCGTGTTCTGAGCTTCACATAGTAAGGAGTGAAAAAATTGAGATGGGGGTCTTTCTCACTTAATGACGGTTCAGGATACTTTTCCAAAGTGAGTTTATGGTCCTCCGGTTT
Organism: Naganishia cerealis; assembly: GCA_030039265.1. Taxonomy (NCBI): domain Eukaryota; kingdom Fungi; phylum Basidiomycota; class Tremellomycetes; order Filobasidiales; family Filobasidiaceae; genus Naganishia; species Naganishia cerealis. Next base: position 28,013 of record JASBWR010000158.1, on the reverse strand, counting down.
CAAGCACCCTTTTATAATGGCCACTAGCAGCTCGGTGTCTATGTATTGGTCGCGGTCAGCATGCAGTTTAAAGTTAGATGCAATTTCTTGTAGGTTGTTCGTTTCAACGAGTTTGAATAATTTTGACTTGAATGCAGATTCTGAAAATGATTTGTGTTTTGCCAGGACATCTTCCCAGCTCTCCTGGTGGTCCACAGGATTTCTAAATGCCATAGAAGAGGCAGGAAGTGCTACCCATTTTTGGGTTGATTGGTTCTGTTCATATTGACGATCCAGAGTCTCAGTTAGCTGAGTTATGATCTTTGCGGGAATTTCCTTGGATGCATTTTTGAACCATTGGGAATACGACGCTTCCAAAAGCTGTGAATTGGTACAAAAAGGGTGATTTGATGACTGGAAAGTGGGTCGAAGGTTGACGGCTCTGTAGTTCTTAATATTGAATTTTAGATTCCGAAGCGTGTTAGATAGCGGGAACCGTCGCATTTTGTAACGACGTTCTATGTGTGTATAACAAGCGAGCCAACCGGTTAGCGGGACAACATGTGACGAAAAACGATGATATTGCTTCGGAGCTTCTATGAGTGGCTGTTTCTGGCGATTAAAATTTGTCGCGATATACAGGATGGTGCGATTCTGGGCAATGAAGACGAGAGAGAATGGTCAAGTCGTTACTTCAAAAGGGCTTACAGAGCTCTTGATGTTGTAGTGGGTGAAGAAAGCAGAGGAAGAGAAGCAGTTTATTCGGTTATCGTTGAAAATTGTGGAAATACATTTTCTTGAAAATTGCATAAACCTCAAAATTTTTATTCATCAGTATAGCTAGCCATTCTTAGTCACTCTCGACTTGACCAGACTTGACCAGATTCACCGAAGAATCAACCCTCTTAACTATCACTCTTCTTGCTACTCTTTTCCTCTTCTACTAGTAGTTCAGTGCTCGTTTACCTGCAGGAAGACCGCGGCTTACCCCAGAACCCCACTCACACAGCTAACACTCTTACTATCATGAGTGGATGGCAAAATCGGCTTGGTCCTCAAGGAAGGGCACTTCTCAACGGTAGAAGAATAGCTGCTACACATTCTGGACCCTCGTTTGAGCCTTCTTATTCCTCGGTTCATCCGCAAGATTTGGACTTTTTGGTCAACGATTTGAGAAACCCTCCAAAAGATATCACTGTTCGCCATATTTTGAGCTACTTGTACCAGTATGTTCCGTATGTGAAGAAACAGCACAATCTCCGAGTAATAATCTCTAGCTTTCTCAACAATCCCTTGTGTTTTGGTCCACTGGCAGACTTTGAAAATAACTACTTGATTATCGAGGTGTTCAAGTTGATCACCGATACTAAATTAAAAGTTTCACGACCCACGTTGAGTGTTAAGGACTGGTATATCATTGTGGCACGAGAACTTACCAACTTTGTCTCATATTCACCTCAAGAAAATGGATGGAAAGTGCTTCCTATCATTGCTGGTATCTGCCTCTCCAACAAATTGAGAGACGAATTGTATACCCATGCTAACGTTTTGCAGTACAAATGGTTCTTCAAGGAGTGGGATGACCGTATGCATACTCTTTTCAGGAAATCTTTGGATTATTCCCTTTCTTCGTCGCTTCCTGCGACGATCACCAATTTGAGTCTAATTTGTCTTGCAGTAAAGTACAACAAAGACGAGAATGTGAAACGATACATCCACAAGGAGCGAATTCCATACATTGTAGCGGGGTTGTCTGAGCTCATCTTGACGAATACGAGCGTATATCAGAGGTTTTTTGAGGTTGACCCATCGCTGGATTGCGAGCAATTCATCCAAGCAGAAATTTTGCAGAAGCCCGTTCCAAAAAATCTCAACCGCCTTTCGTTCCTTTTAGAAAACTGCCTCAGCGAACTTTCGATCAACGACGGCTGTAATGACTTGATAATTCAGGTTCTAGACAACATAATCTCCTTCAACAGGACCCTCAATCATTTGACCCGAAACTCTCAGTTCAATCAACCTCCACCTCCTAGTTCTGGAGAGTCTGGTCCACACGAGCAATTTTGGTTCCACATGAAGACAATTCTTTTTGGCCAGATCCTAATCTTTCAAGGTATTTTGAACAGATTCTTAAAGTCTAGCACTGATAGTGGTCTCACCTTCTTTGCTAACCCATTTAAAAGACATGTGCCATACTTAGTGGAAAGAGAATATCGTGAGATCTCCTTAAAGATATTGCAAAACCTATACTACATAAACCACATTCTAGTTTCCATTGGTCAGGGTGGCTTTGATAGTTACAATTTCGTATATTACTTGTCTCTTGAGTTGGCACTCAGCGAGGACCTGTCAACAAGAAGATTTGAACACATGACTCGGACTATGATAAGTCATTATGAAGAGATCAACTCCAATCCCCACGTTCTCAATCGAGACTATGTTGCAAGAGCAAAAGTTCTTTTTGTGTTCGGATTATGGGAGAACTATTTGCAACAGAACAAGAAAAACGATGGATACATCCATGAGGTGATTTACGACACAACGTTTCATCTCGTGCGAGCAGACTTGTATAATGACCACGCAATGATCGAAGCTGGACACTCGGTGCTATTGAATTATTTCTCCTACAAGAGGGAAGTGGTAGACATCAACGAATCGCTCAAATATGTGAAGTTACTTTTTCTGCAATTTCCTTCGATTCTTTCTTCGAACCAATTGAGCATTGCTATCGAGACTCTAGGGAAGAAGGTTCTTTCTCGTCCGGTGGTATATAAAGACGGCCCGTTCAGAAATTCGGTGGAAGAGTTTCTTTGGTTTTTGTTAGGTGAATGCAGTGCAACACCGTCTGGTATGCCGGTAATCTCTAAAGACAATGCCTTTTCATCGGCTCAGCCTGTATCCGAGATAGACGCAGCATCTACCATGAGCCATATCGACGAGAAATCAAGCCCATCGACTGACATAATTGACCAGAATAAGAAGAAGAAACCGAAAGATAGAGTCAAGTATGCATTTCTTCCTCCAAAGACAAAGCACCGACCCACACACCGCACAGTTTCCGAAACCTCTCGCGAGGCTCTTATATCGTCATTCATCAACTTGGTTCCCTACTTTCCACTCTCTAGTTTCACATTTTGGTTAGACGAAATCAAGAAGCAAATCGACGTGAGTAATGGACCAGAAAAAGAGTACCTCACAGGTGTTTTATGGAAAGTTTTGAGCGAAAATTTGGACTTGAATCGGTGTGCGATCGCATTCGAGTGGTGGTATGAAGGTGTTAGAGCCGTGGAAAGGCCCGAGATGGAAGTAAAGTTGTAGGATATGGGTATAGGAAATCGTTAGTATGCAGTACAAATATATTCAAGCGATGAGCGCGATGAGGTCGAAGGAAGCGACATAAAATGGCTAGGAAAAAGTCTGCGGCAAAAAGAGCCAAGGAAGAGGCTGAAAAGAAGACTTTGGAGTCCAACGAGAACAAGGAGGTGCAATCAAGTAGCAAGGATGAAAATCGGGTTCAAATCGTAGACAATCTGGAATCAGAGGACGAGAGCTCATCAGAGGAGGAAGATGAATACGGAGAATTGATAACTGAGGATGTGGAGCAAGGCATCAATAAGGTTCTCGAGGCTATTAGAAGCGACCCCAAGCGTTTGCTTGATGAAAAAGTCAAGTTTTTTGACGAAAATATTGAACAAAATGGCACCACTGAGAAGAAAGAGAAGCCCATGTATTTGAAAGATTATCATAGAATGAACTTGCTCAGCGGAGGATATAAGGACGCTGATGAAGACGAAAATGAATATGGCACCGTCGATGGAGAGAAGCCATTCGTGGTTGCGGAAAGAGAGGAAAGAAACCAACTTTTGTCTGATATAAAAAATGCTGTTGAGGATGGAAGTGATGATGATGACGACGATTTCTTGGTCAAGAAGGGAAATAAGGAAGACGATGAAGAAGATATACATGTTACCAAGTTGCCAGATGCATCCAACCAAGAAGAATTTCTCAAATCGTTTTTTGATCAGCAAGCGTGGATTCCTAGAAAGAAAGACAAGGTTATAAATTTGGACAAAATTGACCAGCAAGATGAAGAAGAATTTGACGAAGCGGTTGAGAAAGTGGAGCACGCATACAATTTCCGTTATGAGGAAGAAAACTCGGCTGAAATTCTTTCGTATGCTCGTAGTCAAGCAACATTACGGAGATCAAAAACCAACTCAAGAAAGAGACAGCGAGAAAAGAGGCAAGAAGAAAGGGCCCAAGAAGAGGCAGAGAAGCAGGAAGAGCTCAAGAAGCGGAAAATCGCCAAGGCCAATAAGGTGATGGACAGGTTGGCTCAGATCAAAGAAGCGGTTGGAGAAGAGGTTTCAGACGAGGTAATTGAGAAGGTGTTTGGTGACTCGTTGCTCAAGGATGATTTTGACGATGCTGAATGGGACAACAAGATGGCAGAGATTTTTAATGAACAGTATTATGGGTCTGAATTGAAAAAGCCCGAATGGGACGAAGACGACGAAATAATGGCTGAGTATCATGAAAACGAAGAGGAGAAAGAAGAGGAAGAGGAAGAGGAAGATGAAAGTCCCGAATCCAAAGTTTCAGAAAAGGACGACGAGCCATCCAAAAAGCATAAAAAAGACAAAAAATCAGACAAGAAAAAGGCAAAGCAAGAGAAGAAAACGTTGAAGGAAAAGGCATTGAGTATAGTAGAGTCGAATGCGACTCAGATTCTCGACGAGATAGAAGAGGAGAGAGGTCGCCTGAAAAATGATGAGGTCAAATTCAAGTATCGTGAGGTTTCACCAGAAACCTTTGGACTTACCACGAGGGACATTCTTGTTGCTGATGATAGTCAATTGAACAATTACATTGGTCTCAAGAAGTTTGCACCTTATAGACCCAAGGAATTGCGGATGAAAGACAAGAGAAAGTACACCAAGAAGAAACAACTTCAGCAGTGGAGAAAAGAGGTGCTTCGAGGAAAACATGATATCAAAGGAGACGAGAGTGAGATATGGATACCGAGGGAAGATAAGCCCAAAAGTAAAAAGAGGAAGTGATTCAGAAGCGGTGTTAGATAGGAGTTGTACCAGCGGTGTAAGATTAATGTATCTTACAAATCATCATTTGAGTCCTTTGCGAGATTGTGTTCGGACTGGTAAGTCTCAGTCGGAACGTTACTTCATGCGATTTATAATTGTATGAGATTATGCTTATGTCTGTCAATTTGACATATTAACTTCTTACCCATTTTTTCCTTTTTACATCTTTACACGAAAACATTTTGATCGGTATTAAATTAAGCTCTTGAAGGTTAGTTAAATTTAATGTCATTCTTTGTTTAGCTTTGAATCAAAATTCACTAAAGTAAGCTCTGTTTTAGTATTCTATCATAGATGTTCCACGAAAATCAAAGAAGTATCCAACCTTGTGCCTGGGTCTGCATTTGCAGAAAGCTGTAGTACGTGTGTCTACAATGAAACTACTTCGTTGGTATCTAAAGAGCAAATGTTACTTTCATATAGAAAAAGAAGCAATGCAGATTCAGGTCTTCAAACAGAATATTCATCAGAAGTATCATGGTTCGACACTACACGGCACCTCGAAACAACGAGACTTGATGAGAGCAAGCTCCATCTTGCAACAGATTTTGAAAGAGAAAACAATAGTATTTTAAGATATAGGATGACCCAAATGCTACCTAAAGGAATAACATTTGATTGGCAGACTGAATCATTTCCTGTTCACCAGGAGTGTTCACTTTAACTTTCACCGGTGAAAGCCCAAACTCTTGCATGCCCTCGTCTCCGCCGGCCGCCAAAACGTCGTCGATATCTGCCCTCCCAATGTGAGTAGTCTCACCTGGTCCTTGCGGGAACCCTGGAAAATCCGGTGGAGTTGAACCTTTCAAAAAAGTCTCTCTCTGCTCGAAGACATAGTTGAGATTGATTTCACACAAGGGAGAAGAAGGAATGAACAATACTGAAGAGTCTTTCACTCCCTGGTGAATAGGATCCACCATGTGGATCAAGTCACAATGCCAGAAAACGGCATCGCCTGCTTCGACAGTAGGAGTTGGAATCATCAAATCACCGAGTGATAATTCAGGGTGCGTTTCATCATTGAACTCCTGACTCATTCCGGGAAAAGCACCAGGGAAAGTTGGATCGAAATTGATGTTATCATCGGAATCGAAAAATGGCCTCAAGATCCAGTACGCCGTGATTTCCTTAACTAATGGAGCAAACAGAATGGTACCATCTCCCGGTGCGATTTGTGATAAAGCTAACCACCCTTGAAAAGATCTGAAAATATTGCAGGCGCCGGAAGAATCATAACGTTCCATATTCGTGTTAACTCTATGAGTCGCATCAAATGGATCAAAATCCTCCCACTTTCCTTCAAAGATTGACTTGTAACACTGACTATACTCCTCATCCTCCCATCTTTCTAAAGAACCTCCATCTGCGTGTGGTCCCAAATTGAAAGTTTCATCTTGAGGCTCTCTTATATGGACTCTGTCCGCATACGAAAGATTCCGCTCAAAGGAAATTCTTGTATCCGGCGAAGCATTCCACAAGCCGTTCAAGAACTTCATAGTCTTCAACATGTGTGAGTGTAATCTAGCCTTAATTTGAGGTTTCGACCAATACAACTCATAAACGACTTTCCTTTCCAGAGGAAACCCTCTTGTTTGTGGGTTAGCCAGGATATAGTTGCGCAATTCTGCATCCCAAGAGTTTGCTTCTTGCTTAGGAACAACTCCCTTGATCACCACAACGCCTCGTTTATGAATTTCGGCCCTTTTTTCGTCACTCAACTGGTCCAATTCTTCAAAATTCAATTGAGGAATCGCACCTTCACCTAGTTCTTTAATCTCTTGGATCCCATCCTTTAATGCTTTCTTTACTCTGATCCAACTTTCCTTGAGAGAATCCGGATCTCTCACAATAGCTTTTTTGATATCACTGAACCTGCCATCCAATGGTTTTGATGTTTGCGTAAATGAATCAAAAACTGAAGAAATGTCTCCGTCAGGTCTTACCCTCGCTTGGGAGAGGTCACAAATTCGGTATTTAGAGTCACAGTTGGCCATATCAGAATAGAGTATAACACGAGTGGAGGCATCTCATTCCACAGTCGCTTTTATAGCATGGTTCTAGTAGAAACTGTGTACCAACACCTTGTTCTCCAATTCTGTCAAGCTGGTAACCCGCCCATTTATCGGACGGATTACCACTTGCGGTACCTTCCCCTCCAACAATTGAACTAGTCTTTAGTGCTACCGCACACTATTCACGGTAGGTATACTGTTTCAGGCTCGATAGCACTTTTCTGTCGGGGTAATGCATCGTATTCTTCGCCGTAATGTGATCTACACCAGACTCCTCTGTGAGGGGAAAAGCGTAACTCATTTTGGAAATCCGCCCGTCAAGTGAATGTTGGAAATTTTATGGGGGTATATGTGTATAATTATCCTCCAATTGGCGGGACAATTACTTGACGACTTATGATTAGCTCCAATAATATCAAAAAACCAAGATTCATTTTGGGTTACTTGGCCGTTTCATATGTCTTGCCATTTATCATATCTTACAGGAAATCTGCAATACCAGGTGTGCCTACCTATAGGAAAAGGTAGTGAATACTAGGTCAAAACTCATCAGGCTTTCCCATATGTTGAATGACTGATGTACGTGACAAGGTATTATTGAGAATATCGAAAACGACGAGATCAACGCGGCTGCGAAATTGGAACTTGCAATCAGTGCGATTTCACGAATTTCTGATTCTTGCAGAATTAACATGTTACAACTTTCAGCTAGTATATGCTTAGTGTCTCAAACTCATTGCTTTGGTCAGTTGACTAGTATCTCGTTGCTAGTACTATTAGAATAGAAAGTATCTGTAACTTCAACTAGTTTCTATTGTACTCCTAAAGTACAACAGCATAATATTATTAGTGCATTGTTCGTTGTCCCAAATAGAGTTACTGTATTAAGCTCAATTCTTCCTTTAGACCGATTGACGCCACCAGCCTCGAAAGTTCCGAACACAATACAGCCAGTTTCGGAACATAAATATCATACGTTTCGGGTTTTAGTGGCATCCGAACCGATAGCGAAAGTCGCGGCGAACCGACGGAGATAATGTGGAACTGTTGTGCTCGCTAAAACATACCGTCATGATTAGTAATTTCAACAACCACAGTTGGTTAGATCATATAGGGTTCCGGAGGTTACTTAGTATCCGAAGGGCAGCGCTTACGCTAACATAATTTGACGTGAGATCTCCGTAATCTCCGTGCGAGAAATGAAAAATGAAAAATGATAAGAAATGAGTAATGAAGAGCAATACATGCAAATTGTAATGGAAGTATTAACCGTGGTATGCAAACTGTGGTATGCAAGGATCAAGTAGAAAGTATTCAGTATACTAAATCATATACTGATCTACAAATTAATTGGCTTTGAGGCTTAGCCACTCGGGTTCGGAAGATCCAACGGCCCTGACGCCTTCTTATAATCTTCAGCCTCACACATTTTGCGCGGTATGCGCACCTTCCGAAGTTCCGTAAACACTTTGCACCCAAGGAGTTTGCGCGCGGACATACCACCTGCAGGACAGCGATGGTCTTGGCTTTGGCTAGCCCATAATAGGCACTAGGAATGGCCATTGCAGGAGTGGTGAAACACGTGGTGGATACTATGTGGACCATATTGATGATCGTAGTCAAAGAAGAACCAAAAAATTGTATTAGTTATCAATCTTATGGTTCTCGTCTATCGGACCCCCACCAAATACGTCTCATCGAAAGAAGGCTTGACTGCGCCGCATTATTATGCATGTTGTGTACGCATCCGCACTAAACCTAAACAAATTGCTTTTACGGCATCCAGCCACCCGCACTTAACAAGCCATCGGCTTTCGGAACTTATGGGGTTCCGCTGATTGCAATTTTCTTTTGCTTCGTATTTCACGGAACGATTACTCAGTTTGCGTTGCATTTAAAAGTAGCGCCACTCGCGCAATTTCAATAATTATTTCTTGCACTTGTTCATCTTCTAACAAATATATCTGTCAATTGCAGGTATATACCATCCTGCGATTGCTTTGACACACTTATCAGATCTTGAATTTTCAATAAAACTACAAGTGCTAGAAAAGGATGTCACAGAGCGAAGAGTACAAGGATTCCAGGTACTCGGATGCTGCTTCGTCCAACAATGAGGTAGAGGAGTATCAGGGTTTTGATGATGCTGCTGATAAGTCGATTAGAGAATTGGCTCGTACCATCACCAATACCAGTATTAACATGTCCAAAACAAAAAGCAGTGAGGACCTTATTAGATACTTGAGTCATATGTCCCAGGTTCCTGGTGTTGAACCCTACAATCATGAAGAAATTGAGGAAAGTCTCAACCCAGAATCTGATATGTTTAATGCTAAATTCTGGGTGAAAAATGTTAGAAAGTTGCTTGATTCCGACCCAGATTATTACAAGCCCACATCGTTGGGAGTGGCTTACCGTGACTTGAGAGCCTATGGTATTGCTACTGACTCCGATTACCAGCCCACCGTTACTTCTGCTTTGTTCAAGCTTGGTAAGGATTACATCAGATCGTTGAGAAAGCAAGATCCTTCGATCTACTTTGATATCTTGAAGAGTATGGACGCTATAATGAAGCCTGGTGAAGTCACAGTTGTTCTTGGTAGACCTGGTTCGGGGTGTTCCACCTTGTTGAAGACAATTGCTGCTCATACCTACGGTTTCCATATTGGAGAAGAGAGTAAAATCACCTACGATGGTTTGACCATGAAGGATATCGAAAAAAATTTCCGTGGTGATGTGATCTACTCGGCAGAAACCGATGTTCATTTTCCTCATTTGTCTGTGGGAGATACTTTGGAGTTTGCTGCTCGTTTGAGAACTCCCCAGAATAGAGGTAATGTCGATAGAGAAACCTATGCTAAGCACATGGCTAGCGTCTACATGGCCACCTACGGTTTGTCCCACACTCGTAACACTCACGTTGGTAATGATTTCATCAGAGGTGTTTCGGGTGGTGAACGTAAGCGTGTGTCGATTGCTGAGGTTTCTTTGAGTGGTGCTAATTTGCAATGTTGGGATAATGCTACTAGAGGTTTGGACTCTGCCACAGCTCTTGAATTTATTAGAGCATTGAAGACTTCTGCCACCATTCTTGACTCTACACCTTTGATTGCTATTTACCAATGTTCGCAAGACGCTTACGACTTGTTCGACAATGTTGTTGTGTTGTATGAAGGTAGACAAATTTTCTTCGGTAAGGCAGATGTTGCTAAGAGCTACTTTATGGAAATGGGTTACGATTGTCCTCAACGTCAAACCACCGCTGATTACTTGACATCATTGACCAATCCTGAAGAAAGAGTGGTGTTCCCAGGTTACGAAGACAAGGTTCCAAGAACCTCAGTAGAGTTTGAGGAATACTGGAAAAAGTCTCCACAATACGCTGCTTTGATCAAAGAAATTGATGAACATATGGCTAAAGTTGAAGGCAACAACCATAAAGAGGCCTACCACAACTCGCATGTTGCCAGACAATCTAATCACATTTCTGCAAGATCTCCTTACACTGTGTCTTTCTTCATGCAAACCAGATATATCATGCAAAGAAACATCATGAGATTCAAGGGTGATCCTTCGATTCCTATCTTCTCTGTTTTTGGTCAGTTGGTTATGGGTTTGATTCTTTCTTCCGTGTTTTACAATCTTAACCAGACTACTTCCTCCTTTTACTACCGTGGTGCCGCTATGTTCTTTGCTGTGTTGTTCAATGCCTTTGCTTCCTTGCTTGAGATTATGTCTCTTTTCGAGGCTAGACCCATCGTCGAGAAGCATAAGAAATATGCTTTATACCGTCCAGCTGCAGATGCTCTAGCGAGTATTATTACCGAGTTGCCTGTGAAGTTGACGATGTCCATGTCGTTCAACTTTGTCTTTTACTTTATGGTGAACTTTAGAAGAAACCCTGGTCGTTTCTTCTTCTACTGGTTAATGTGTGGTATTTGTACCTTGGTTATGTCTCATTTGTTCCGTTCTTTGGGTGCCGTTTCCACTTCTTTGGCAGGAGCTATGACACCAGCAACTGTTATTTTGTTAGCCATGGTCATCTACACTGGTTTCGTCATTCCTACCCCTAAAATGTTGGGATGGAGTAGATGGATCAATTACATCAATCCTGTCGGTTATGTTTTCGAAGCATTGATGGCTAACGAGTTCAGTGAACGTGCTTTTGACTGTGCTCAGTATGTTCCTTCAGGTGGAGCGTACGATAGTGTATCATTGCAAGAAAGGGTTTGTAATACTGTTGGACTGCGTGCTGGTTTGACTATCGTGCAAGGAACTGATTACATTGCTGAACAATATGAATACTATAACAGTCACAAGTGGAGAAACTTTGGTATTGCTGTTGCATTTGCAATTGTCTTTTTGCTTGTCTACATCTTGTTGACTGAGATTAACAAGGGTGCTATGCAGAAGGGTGAAGTCGTTTTGTTCTTGAGAGGATCCTTGAAGAAACACAAGAGAGAGAACGCTGCTAAAGCTAGCCATGCTAAAGATATTGAGGCTGCTCCAACCAACGAAAAGGTGGAGATGAAGGATCACTTGGACTCCCAGAAGTACAGTACTGACCACTCTTCTTCCGACATTTTGCCAGAAAACGGCAACATTTTCCATTGGAGAAATCTCACCTACGAAGTCAAAATCAAGTCTGAAACCAGAGTGATTTTGAATCAAGTTGACGGATGGGTCAAGCCTGGTCAGTTGACTGCGTTGATGGGATCTTCTGGAGCTGGTAAGACCACTCTTTTGAACTGTTTGTCCGAACGTGTTACCACTGGTGTTATTTCTGATGGTACCAGAATGGTGAATGGCCACTCATTGGACTCTTCGTTCCAGAGATCCATTGGTTATGTTCAACAACAAGATTTGCACTTGCCAACATCCACAGTCCGTGAAGCTTTGCGATTCTCTGCCTACTTGAGACAACCAAATTCTGTTTCCAAAGCTGAAAAGAGCGATTATGTGGAGTACATTATCGATTTGTTGGATATGACCACCTATGCTGACGCTTTAGTTGGTGTTGCTGGTGAAGGTTTGAATGTGGAGCAACGTAAACGTTTGACCATCGGTGTCGAGTTGGTTGCAAAGCCTAAATTGTTGTTGTTCTTGGATGAACCTACCTCTGGTCTTGATTCCCAAACTGCCTGGTCTATTTGTCAATTGATGAGAAAGCTTGCTGATCGTGGTCAAGCCATTTTGTGTACTATCCATCAGCCATCAGCTATTTTGTTGAAGGAATTTGACCGTTTGCTTTTCTTGCAAAAGGGTGGAAGAACAGTCTACTTTGGTGACTTGGGAGAAAACTGTTCGACTTTGATCAACTACTTTGAAAAGTACGGTGCTGATCCTTGTCCAAAGGAAGCAAATCCCGCCGAATGGATGTTGCAAGTTGTCGGTGCTGCTCCAGGTTCGCATGCCAAGCAAGACTACTATGAAGTTTGGAGAAACTCCACTGAATACAAGAAAGTCAACAGTGAATTGGACCGCATGGAAACTGAATTGTCCAAGCTTCCAAGAGACGAGTCTCCTGAAGCCCGCAAGTCGTATGCCGCTCCAATTTGGACCCAATATTGGTACGTCACCTGGAGAGTCATCATTCAAAACTGGAGAACTCCTGGCTACATCTACTCAAAATTGTTTTTGGCTCTCTCGTCCGCTTTATTCAATGGTTTCTCGTTTTTCAAGGCTAACAAGTCGATTCAAGGATTACAGAATCAAATGTTTGCGGTGTTCATGTACATGATTCCATTCAACACCTTGGTTCAACAAATGTTAACATACTTTGTGAGACAGAGAGAGGTTTATGAAGTGAGAGAAGCACCCTCTAAGACATTTAGTTGGTTCGCATTTATTACAGGTCAAATCACTTCTGAAATTCCTTTCCAAGTTGTTGTTGGTACCATAGCATTCTTCTGTTGGTACTACCCAGTTGGCCTTTATCAAAATGCTGTTCCTACTGACACTGTGAACGAACGTGGTGCCTTGATGTGGTTACTCTTGACATCTTTCTTCGTTTACACCTCCACCATGGGTCAATTGTGTATTTCTTTCATCGAACTTGCTGACAATGCCGCTAATCTTGCGACATTGTTGTTCACCATGTGTTTGAATTTCTGTGGTGTTTTGGCTACTCCCGAAGCCATGCCTGGATTCTGGATATTCATGTACAGATGTAACCCATTCACTTACTTGATCCAAGCTATTCTTTCCACAGGATTGGCCAACTCCGACGTGGTTTGTGCTAGGCAAGAACTTCTCCACTTTAAGCCAGCCAATGGCCAAAGTTGTAAGGATTACATGGCGCCCTACATCAAAAAGGCAGGAGGATACTTAGTTGACGGCGGATCGACATCCACGTGTCAATACTGTCCTATGTCTTCGACCAACACTTTTTTGAAGTCTATCAACGCTCTTTACAGCGAAAGATGGAGAAACTTTGGAATCTACATTGCATTTATTGCAATTAATATTCTTTTGACGATTTTCTTCTACTACTTGGCTAGAGTGCCTAAGGGTAACAGAGAAAAGAAAAAGAAGAACTAAACTAATACCATTAATAGATTAAATGTATGCTTTTAGATTGGCTAAGCGAAAACTGCTATTCGAAATTACTGCGGCTTCCCCACAAATCTCGAGCCGAGCCGATAATTTTCGCACCCAATTCGCGCCGGGTCGGCACATGATATTCGGGTTAGAATAGCCGTATTAGCTTCGTTCAATCTTGGTTTCTGAATCTGTAAAAAGATCCAAGTATACTCCTACTGTATCTATGAGTGCCAAGGAACCTCCAGCACCAAGATCGCGAAGTCCAACCTACTCGTTGGCTTCCATCGACTCGCTGATTGATGGCACCGCAAACCACAATATAAATGAAGATGGTCCACTTGGGCTTGAACAAGACATAGAAGCACAAAAGGAACGCCACTACACGGCCTCGAACGATGTTTTAGCCAGTCGCATTCAATCAGCACTTTCAACAAAGAGCAAAAGAGTGCCAGTAAAACAACGACGAGGTCTCTTGAGCTGGATTACCGTCATTCCAGAATACGAAGATGCTCGTGATTATCCTGACAAGTTGAAGGCGGTGCTCGTGTTCATAATAGCTTTTGTGGCTACCACAGGTCCTATGGGCACATCAATCTTGATGCCGGCTATTGACGATGTCGTGAAAGACTTGGAAACCTCGGTTGCAATCGTAAATGTGTCGGTTGGTGTGTATTTATTGGCACTAGGGATCTTTCCCATGTGGTGGTCGACGTTCAGTGAAAGATTTGGCAGACGGAGTATCTACATTATTTCGTTTACTCTTTTTTGCTGCTTCTCTATTGGCGCTGCCCTATCTCCAACCGTCCAGGCATTGATCGGTTTTAGAGTGTTGTGTGGCATGGCGTCGTCCTCGGTCCAGGCTGTGGGTGCTGGAACGGTAGGCGACTTGTACTCGCAACATGAACGAGGCAGAGCCATGGGGGTGTTTTATTTGGGCCCATTAATGGGACCATTTCTCGCACCTATTTTGGGAGGTGCCGTGGCCCAAGCATGGGGCTGGCGAGCCACCCAGTGGTTATTGGTGATCTTCTCTGGTTGCAGTGCCGTATTTGTCATCTTTGGCTTGCCTGAAACCCTCCGAACTCAAGACTCTCTTACGGCAGTTCGAGACATGCTCGCCAAGCGTAACGAAGAAGAAACTTCAACTGACCAAGAAATCGAAACAGGAATTCCTGCCAACATCACAAACACTCCAGGAAACCATGATGTCGTCGATAAGCAGCTTCTGAGAAATATTTCACGAATGTCGGAAGAACTCTCTCGACACCAGTCCCTCAACGTTGACCATGACGCATTCGACGATGCTGTAACCGACACAGTCATGCCAACATTAACGAGACTCACGACTAGCAGGTCAACTTATTCACGAAGAATAGCCCAGGAAGTGTACCAGGATAAACTCGAAAGAATCAGCAACACACATAACAGCAGCATTGCCCTGGCAGACCATGAGAAAATGACATGGAAAGACGTTCAAACCGCTACCTATGATGTTCTTATACGTCCTCTTCATGCTCTTGTGCTTCTCACTTATCCGCCTGTCTTTCTTGTCATCACCTATTCAGCAATTTCTTTCGCTGTGGTATATTTTTTCAACATGACAATCACCTACGAATACGGTCGGCCGCCTTACAATTTCTCCACCATTATAGTAGGACTCATGTATATTCCCAACTCGGTAACATACGTTATGGCTTCTATAATTGGAGGGAGATGGAACGACAAGTTGTTGAGAGACTATGCAGACAAGCACGATGGTGAATTGGTTCCCGAGTCTCGTATATCTTGGAATGTTGTGGTTGCAGTGGTACTCTTTTTCCCAGCTTGTCTTATCTTTGGCTGGTGTCTCAGATATGGTGAACATTGGGTGACACCTTTAATAGGTACTGCCATTTTTGGGTTTGCTTCAATGTTAATTATCGGGACAACAGTTACATATTTGGTCGATACTTTACCAGGAAAAGGTGCAACTGGGGTTGCACTAAACAATTTGTGCAGACAAATCCTCGCTGCCATAGCCACATTTGTAGTGGAACCAGCACTTAGCACCATTGGACCGGGCATTTTATTGAGTATTCTCTTGGGCATCATGACACTTGCAGCAGTAACACTTGTGTACCTCAAAAGAAACGGACAATATTTTCGAGAACATTACGATTTGGCAAAGTATTATGACAAACTATAGTCCTATTTACCTTTCAATGCATTCCAAAACATCGTCAAAGAGAAAATCGATATTGACACCAACATCTTTGAGTTGGCTCAATTGTGGCTGCAAAACACCAAGAAACTTATCAAACAACTCTGTATCTTTCACCTTGTAGATCTTCTCCTCTGTTTCCAAGTCAGTCTTCTCATGGGCCAATAAGTTTCCATAAAGATGTTTCTTCACAATATCCACTAATCTCGAGACTTCTTCAATACACCAGTCGATCACTATACTAGAGTCAACTTTTCCTTGCTTATCCTTTCTTATGATTGGCACGATGCTTTGTTCGTAGTTGGTTACCACCCGTTTCAAAACCGACGAGTAGATAATAACTAAGTTTGACAAGTAATTTACAATGTCAAGTTTCGTAGAGCCTTGTACACCAACTATCGACCGCGATACGTTGGTCGAAAGGTAAGATGACATTGCCTGCAAGTAAAGATTGACACCTTGGTCAAGTTCGTCAAAACTGGCAAAGAATTCGATTATTTGCCCAATATCGTTTTGCCCAAGCCGCGAAATATTATGATTCAAATCGAAAGCAAGGCATCGCTGAACCTTGACTTTTCTGTTGTCAATTTTGATCTTAATAACGTCAATAAGAAGACGAAGTTCATCTGCAGAGGCTTTGGCTTCAGCATTTGTCTTGGAGTTGATGCTGTTTTCAACACTGACCAACTTCTGCTCAATATGGCGAATTAAGCCAACTGATTCTGTGTATTTGTTATGCGCCACTTCAATGTCGATCTCGTCCAACTTGTCTTCGATTTTCTTCAATTCGTTAAAATATTGGATTTTTTCTGTGTCCTTATTGTGGATCTTGTTGAAATCAAGAGAACGGTTTCTCGAATGTACACGCGAACTGATATCCTGCAAAACGACATCCATACTCTGCCTTTGCGAACTGCGTCGTTTGGTCTTTTCGTCGATACTCTCGGCGCTTTCATAATTTTTAAATGAATCTCTCAACTGTCTTTTCTCTTCATCGTGATCAACCTCTCCATCTAAATCGATGGACCTTCTGCTATCAAGCACCCGATCTCGTTGAAGCAACTCTTTCTTGCCTTTATTGTGAGCCTCTATTATCTTCTTGAAGTGGTCGAAACGATCGGTTTGAAATACATAACTGAGTGATTTTGCTTTCACGTTGACCAAATAAACCTTTTTATCGTCCTTTTCGCCACGATGCGACGAAGGTTTTGAAACTTCCGTCATACTGACTTCGTTTAATGGCCAGCAATGAGTAGCTTGTAATCTTGTTTTAGTACTTGAGCCCTCTTGCATGGCAGATGTCTTCTTCGTCGCTATCAATATGAGGTCATTAAGCACGACTATGTGTACTGTCTTTGTGGGCTTCCAATTACCTACATTGATCTCATGCCACCTCCCACTTTCGGTGAGAACATGACGGCCAGGAAGAGGTTGGATGAATTTTGAGGCACCCTCAACATGCTTGAAAAGCGATCTGAGTTCATTTTTCCACATTTTTTCCAACACCATGATAGAGGAACGATCTTTTCTACGAGACAGAACCAGTAAGCCCTTCGAGGAAGCTGCTGAAATGGTACTGTTTGAAGACGCCGAAGGAGCTGGCACCTCGTGTTCCAATTCTATTCGACGTTCTGCTGCTTCCTTAAAATCGTCAAGGATTTCATATAGTTCCTTGGTCGTGACTCGTAATTGCAAAAGCTCCTCCTTGGTGTCCTTGAGGTCGTTCGTGAGTTCTAAAATGTAGCGTTGGTTCTGATTGATATTGTTCTTAATTTCCTTCGTTAACACTGCCTTTTTCTGCTGAAGAATCTTATGAAAGTCATCAATTTCCTTTGCTGTACCGCTTCCGAGAATTTTGTATAACTGCTCTTCCGAATTTTCCTCTTTTTCCTCCACAAACAGAACCGCACCTGAATTATTCGTCATGGTCTTGGAAAGCTGAGGCAAAGGAGGTGCGCCATTCGCCTGCGAAAACGACTTCCTATGCGGCCCCGAGGCAGCTGCCAAAGCTGACGCATGGATGCTAAGCCGACGGTTGCTTTTCCGAGCCGTGGCAGCGGGATCTTGCGCAGTTGAACTTCCATACGGCATGCTGGGCACCTGTAACAGATCATTTTCTACGGAAGTATTGGCATTAGCATAAGGATTTGCGGTCTTGTGAACTTGCAGAGCACGCTGCCAAGGCGCACGGCTCTTGCGGTATGCAGCTTTGACGTTAAATTCCATTGCCAGGTCGACTTGTTGTGCTGATGTAATATTGATCTGGGTGAGGTGCGAGGTGCGGTGTGTGGATGTGTGGTGCACCGATGTCCAATGGTGTCAAGCCAGCGATGGTCTCAAACAATTTTAAAGCGTCATGTCCATCACCAGTAATGAGTTGAACTACTTGGTGTGGCGGTATCTCGAGGAGTCGGGGCATGATTTGGCTGCGTATGCACTAAATAAGCTGTCTAGGTGCTCGGAGGTACAAGAATTGAAACCTATGGACAACGATGTCCAGCCTGGTTGTTTAGTAGAATTGGTTCAAAAAGGTATACTATATGGATTGGTGGAGAAAGATAGCAGAAAGGAAGCTGCTTTTAGCTTGTGGGGAGCCTTGGCTGAAAAGGAGCTAGCTCGACTAAATGGAACCACTATTGTGGAGACTCGAGTAAAGACTGATAATGAAGACATTGAAATGAACGGAGATGGAAATTCCACAAAAGAAGCAATTTCCAAGACCGAGAAGAAAGAGACAAAGCCGGTCATAAACCTAGAACCGAAAGTGACTTTTGGCGAGACAATCTCTTGTCTGTGGCATCCACTAACTGAGGTGTTGGCGTATGGACAGAAAACCCTGACAGCCGTTATTAGTGCATTCAATGGCGACCAAATTGCCGAATCGGTAGAACTATGCCATCCGATTTTGTCTGATACAAAGCCCGAGATCAACGTTGTATCTTGGTCTCCACAAGGAACCGTAATAATATCCGCAGCCACAAATGGAGAACTTCGAGCGTGGCTGCCGGATGGTAAGCTCAAAAACATAGCCACTGTACCTGGCGGCGGAGACAGGATATTGTGTACTCTTTTGTGGAACACCAATGGTCAATACTTCATTTCCATCGATATGAACAACGAAGTGTGTTTATGGGACGGAAACCTCACATTGCTCCAGCAAATACAGCAGCCAGTTTCCTCTGGTGTAGCGACATCTTCCATCGAAGCATGCTGGTTAGACGACTTCAAATTCGCTGTAAGCTCCGGAAGAAGGTCGATTAAGATATACTCGGTTTTACCTGCCGGTTCGACCGCCGTAACCAAACCTATCGGCTCACTAGCTGGCCACGAAAACGGAGCCACCATGTTGAGTTTCGACCCGGTGTCGAGATATCTCGCATCTGCGTCCGACTACGACTACCTCATCAAGATATGGCACAGCAACTCGTCGCACGACGCTTTGACGTTGAACTCACCTGAGAGTCTGGTTGACCATCGCCATGGATCTCCTCTTGTGTGTCTTTCGTGGATCGCTCCCTATGTATTAATGAGTGTTCTGATGGAAGGCATAGTCAACATCTGGGATGCCAAGAGTGGTGAGAACAAGAGTAGCACCCGTCTTTTTGACGTGAACAGTGGTCGGCTACTTTTCAATGCACAACTCTCGCCCAACTCCAAGTTCTTGGCATGTGGTGATAACCATGGTCGAATAAGCATATGGGAGGTTTCCGATGAAGGACTAAGCCAACGCGGAGTATATGAAGCTCAGGTGGAAAAAGCATGTGTGTGTGATGTCAAATGGAACATTCATTCACGCAAGCTTTGTGTATCTTACAATAGTGGCCCCAGTGTAGTGTTGGACTGGGACGAAAGTTAGGCAGTAAGCCATGTACAATAGTGTATTAATATTAAATTTTACGACTCTTATTTCGTTGCCAGCGAAACAGCCAGTGTTACCAGCGACGCAACGTTCGACAACAAACTCAGCTTAGGGGCAGAGCCGGTGTTGGGAAAGAACAAGTCCAAGTAGCAGGTGAATAACGACACGATTGCGAACACAATTCTCAAAAATGGAGGCTGAGCGTCGGCTGGCTTTTCGCCATTGATGGGCTCATTCAAGTACGATTGGATAGCGAGAAACAACGATGCCCACGACAACAATTTGTTTCTCATGAACATGGCCGCCATGGGCAAAGATTGGGCAATCATCCCCGAAGCCTCTGTTCTTGGCTTTGCGGGTATATGCTTGTATCTGGGTTAGCACAGTTACAAAAACACCGAGAAAAAAGAACCAGGACTTACGGAACAACCAAATCTGAACGGACTACGTTGGAAGACATGGTGAGAATTGGCGAAATTGAAATAAAGTGCGCCTCTCTATCGGGCATATATGCAGGTGCTAATTATGGCTGCAACTTTTCATGAACAATCGATGGGGTGTTTATAGGTCAATTGTGTCAATTTCGTGAAGGAGGTCTTGTTGGCCATAGTATATGCCAATTATGGCCACCAAATAAGCAAATGTGTACTTTGTAGTAGAGTCGAGTTGGTGGTTGGCTCTGGTGTAGATTCGGATAGCTTTTTTGGCAGTTTCTCGTAAGACAGCAGTCTCTGAGTAGTCTAATGGTGTGTCCAAGCGCACTAGAAGCGTGAATAGCCATAAGGAGAGGTTTGGAGAGGTTTTGGCACTGAGCCATTTAGTGGCATAGACAATAAGTTTCACCACGGAGGAGTGAGTAAGAGCCATGAAATAGGTATGTTCTGGTGGTTCCGAGCCCATAATGAGAGTTCTCCATTCCACAGAGGTGTCCGGATAAGTATAGGAGTTTTTTTGTTGTGACTGTTTCATATCAGTTTTCTGGTCCATAAATTTGTCCATCACCGTTTTGGCCCATATTTGAAATTTTTTATTAGATTCAGGTTTATCCTTTGTAAGAGTCGAGCTTTTTGATATATTTCTGTCTCTTGTCGCAAATACCACAGTTTTATCACTCAATGCCTCTCGTCGAACTTCCTTCAAGTAGTTTGTCACATCAGAGTCACCCTCCATAGGGAGCACTGGATGCGACCCAAAAGCCTCATCTAACGGGCCCTGGGTATATTTTCCTATATTTGCATCGTCTTCTGATTCTCTGGCTCGCTTCAGGACTCCCGACCTTGCTTCGCCGATTCGTTTGCTCATACCTCCTCCTCTCTATCTTTGTCAAAACAGATGAAGAATCCTGCATTTGGCAGCGCGATGCCTCTCCAAATGCGAAATGGCAACGAATCTCACTTTATGGATGCAATTGCAGATCGGGTAGTGACCGACTTTGGGCACCCCGAAACATTTACGGATGACCCATCGCTTCTCACAGTGATCTTGGACTTGAATCCGCTAGGATGGTACAACATCAGAAACAGAACCACAGTAAAAGAGGTAACCAAGTCGTTGATCGTATTCATGAATGCCCATTTATCGTTGAACAATTCCAATAGAGTGGCCTTTCTCACAGCATCTCCTTCTGGGGCCCGCTTCTTGTACCCTAATACAATGTCAGATCAAAAGGATACCGCAAATACATTGGTAAATCGGGGTATGTATCGGCAGTTTCGAATTGTCGACGAAACCGTTTTACTGGAACTTAATAACGAGTTCCAAGCAGTAGCCCAAACTGAACTCACAGATTACAAGTCCACCGTATCGGGAGCATTGAGCTTGGCTCTCACGTATACCCATCGAATGCTCACCTTGGATGAGTCCATTTCCACCACCACTGCATCTGCCATCAGCACC
This sequence comes from Naganishia cerealis, assembly GCA_030039265.1. NCBI lineage: Eukaryota > Fungi > Basidiomycota > Tremellomycetes > Filobasidiales > Filobasidiaceae > Naganishia > Naganishia cerealis. The sequence goes on along the minus strand of JASBWR010000158.1, from coordinate 6,422 downwards.
TCCACCAATGTTGCCTCTAACTCGTCTGCTGCCGGAGCAGGCTCCACCGGTGCCAGCAACCTCATATCTATGAAGTCACGGATTCTTGTGGTTTCGCCCGATGATAATGACGATATTCGGTACATTCCAATAATGAACTCTATTTTTGCAGCGCAGAAAATGAAGGTTTCCATCGATGTGGTGAAACTCGGCTCCAAGGACGTATCGTACCTCCAGCAAGCAGCAGATGCTACCAATGGCGTTTATTTACACGTACAAAACCCCGAAGGTCTAATTCAGGTACTCTCTACGGCATATTTCATCGAGCCTTCTCTCCGGCCATTGGTGGTGCTTCCCACCAATTCCAACGTCAACTACCGAGCGTCTTGCTTCGTTACCGGCAAATCCATAGACCTTGGTTTTGTCTGCTCCGTGTGTCTTTGCATCATGAGCATCATACCCGACCTGGGAAAGTGCCCCACTTGCCAGTCGGAATTCGACCCCAATATACTATCGCAGCTTCGACGGTCTCCGGCGGTTCTCCCCAGGAAAAAAAGAAAAGTTGACCCGCCCAATGGAACCCCAGCAGCCTAGCTTATTCCATGATCTATCACTCTAAACTGGAAGTCCCGGGGATAACCATGTTTATCGATCATATGTAGCCGTCGCTTCTGACGATCAATACACAATTTTTTGCACCCTGAACCATACTCGAGGCATCGATACACCTTCTGACCCTGCTCTTTCTTGATTTGAAAGAACGGATCGTGGTTTTCCTCGATGTGGACTTGCAAATAGGCATCGCTGGGAAATCTACGTTTACATTCGTTGCATTGATGGTAATGATATCCAAGTATATGAGCCTCATATTCATCCTGAGAGGAAAATTTTATGTTTTTCTGGTTGCAGTTGATGAAAGGACAAGGAAACGACTCGCTGGGAGTTCTCAGAGATTCATTATTGGACTCCTCATCTCTAGCTCTTTTCATGATTTTAATTTCGCAGCAGTTGCTCATCCTATGCAATGTGCACACCATAACTAAATGTCAATGCAATATATTACAAGCTTGTTCTAGCTCTAAGTACGTCGCTGAAGGTCTAGACACCAATATCCTCGTTCCAGTCTTGTGGTCTTTCCTTGATAAACTTGGCCATCAAGTCTTTGCACTCCTGGTTGTTGAGGTTCACCACCTCAATTCCCAGCTTGCGAATCCAGTCCTCGGCCCCCATAAAAGTCTCGTTCTCTCCCACCACCACACGCTTGACTCCGTACATAATACAGGCGCCGGAGCACATGGAACATGGAGACAAAGTGGTGTACATGGTGCAGTTTTTGTAAACGCTGCCCTTGAGACGACCAGCGTTTTCCAACGTCGAGATCTCACCATGCAAAGTGGCCGAGTCCTTCTGGAAACGCAAGTTGTGGCCACGGCCGAGAACAGTGCCGTCTTCACTGATCAAGGCTCCACCAATAGGAACTCCGCCTTCTTCGTATCCTGGTCTTAGTACTTGTGGATGGTAGATATGGTAGGACCTAACACTTACCTTTCTTGGCTTCTTCAATAGCGATAGCTAAGCCCTTTTCGTCGTCAAATGCCATTTTGGATAATATAAGATGAGATTGACAAATTCTGTCGCTTAAACCTCGGCGCGCGCATTGCGCGCGATTAGCAATCCTATTTGGGACCATATTGCGCTCTGATCTCATCGCAGTGTTTCACTTGAAGGCATTGATACGGCCCATTCTGTCCACTGTAATTACCAAACCTTCTCTTGTCGCAACCGCACCAGTCACTATATCGTCGTGGTAACTCAAGTGTTCACCAACCACTTTATCCTGTCGTTTTTCATTGATAATTTGCATCGTGGAGTTGATCTTTGTGCTCGTAAATGTCGAATTTGTAGATATGGCTTTTGATTTGGTAGGATCTCCGAGGTTCCAAACCACTATCTCACCGCCCTGGGTGCTGGTAATCATGTAGTGTGAACGCCCATGTTTGACATGCTTGAGAGCTGTCATACTTCTTACCACAGTTTCTGTGGTGAAGTTCATCACATCCTGAACCAACTGCTCGATTCTGATTTCTTTCTTGGGCTTGTCCATAGGAATCAACTGGTAAGACTTGATCTGCGGGTATGCCACGTACGAGCTGTATATCTGTCGACACTCGAATTTGGGAACCTGCCAAATGGAGAAATCCGACTCTTGATCTCCCGCAACCATGGCAAAGTATTCCTCACCATCTCTCCCGTAATCGGTAAGTACCAGTAAGATTTTGATGGGAAACCTCGTTCCGAGCTCACTGCTCTCGTCAATATCGAAATCCATGTCAAGTCGCCAGGTTCGAACTTCAATGTGAAACCGAAGATCCCATAGACTGAGTATACCCATACTTGTTCCACAAATGAGCCACGAATGATCCGAGCCAACTAAGAACGTATTGATGGCTCCATATTTCAAGTTGCTTTGTAGTTCGTACTGCTTTTCCATTTTGATCACATCAAACCCAATGAATTTGGCCATTGTAGTCGAAGCAATGAGAAGATCTCCTTCGCCATTTCCAATCTCTAGTTGTGTAACATACCCATCGGCGGTCAAGTCGAGCTCATAGCTTCGGATCTGCTTCAACCCGTGGTACCTGATAGCCTTCTTGTTACCACGAACAACCTCAATTCGAAAGATTGAAACTCGCCCATCTATCGTGGAAACGGCTATGACGTTGCGATTGGGTAAAAACTTGATTGAAGTTATCAGCGAGCCGATTTTGGTCAAAAGTGACGAGCTTCGAACCGAAACCTCCTTCTCGAGTTTTGATGTATCCCAGACTCTTAGCAAACCAGAGTCGCTGCCGGTGACGAAAAAATCAGACCTAGGACTCACTTCCAAGCACCGGATAGCATCGATTGAGCCCAAGCTGGACTGTGAGTTTATATGTGACAAAAGTAGTCCACCGAAGTTCCAGTCTTCGTCGCTGATGGTTTCGGCGGATTTCTTAACAACCTTGCCAAATTCAGGAAAGCTGTTCATGGTGGGAGTGATTTCAACTCCGTTCAAAAACTTCAAAACGTTGGGGTTCTGACCGTTATAACTGTGCTTGACATTGGCCGTGATAATCTTCTGCTTGTTAATATTGAAAACATGGTGACTGCTGGTCGTTTCCTTGGTCGAGTGTAGGTGATGGTGGTGGCCAGCACTCTTCGAATCACCGCCTACTTCAATCTCTCCGTAAACGTTGGCCTGAACGGTTTCTAACGACGCTTTAACCGTCTTGAAGTTGGGGAGAATCAACGAATTCGAGTCCCGTCGAGCCAGATCCTTTAGTTTTTTCCCATTCATGTCCATGTCGAAAGAGTCGCTTCTGGTTTCCATTCGGTTGCTTTCAGCTACTTGCTCGGTTTTGTAACACACCTCAAAGAAGACATTGTGTGGGGTGATGTTCACCTTGCTGTAGTCGTACTGTTTTCTATTCGATGTGGAATAGTTGAAGCGGCTAACATGATAGACATATTCTCGCACAGCAAGAACCTTCCATGAATCTCGCTCGTCGAGTCCAGTCGCCTTGAGCTTGAGTAGCCACTGCTTATCTTCTGCTGATAACGGAAGGGAGTTTCTGATCGCCAAAGGATCGTCGTGTCCAGACTTGGGAACATAAACTGATTTTGATGAGGGTTTGACAAAAGGTATACTTGTCTTTGATATCCTATTACCATAAGCGCCGGTCAATTGTGAAAAAGTTCGTTGCTGCCAGAATAAAGATTTGGCAGTAGCATTTAACGACCATGTAATGATCAAATCAAACACTTGTTTGCTAAGTGGTTTCACGAGGCAAGGGTATAGGGTATCCCAGGAAATTTCTGCTAGATCAAACGAAAGATATTCTTTGATAATTGGGTACAAAAAAGTATACCTGTCGGCATACAGTAGGTTATCGCTGATTGCAAGTACTAACGACAAGACCGATTGTCGAATCCACTCATTGGGATGAAGTAACAAGATTATTGAGCTGGTGAGCATCTCCTTGTATATCGAAAGAGAGTTGAAATCGGCTTTTGGATTGACAACTCTGGCTCTGACAAACTTCGAAAAGATTTCTAGTACTTTGATCACCACCAATTGCTCCGAGTCTCCCAAAGTTTGAACAAGAAGTGGTAGCAAGTACTGATGAAACGTAATAACTCCCAAGAACGGACCCACTTCTAAAATGGACCCTAGAAAAGCCAAACGTAAATCTTCGCTAGGATCATTGAGGAAGGTTATCAAGTGCGGTAGTATAATATCGTTGGATTTGGCAACTCCAAAGAACTGGCACATTGGAAAAATGCTGCGGACAAAGGCAATCTTGACATGGGCAGATGAATCGGTTAGGAGCTGCAACGCCAATGCTTCGAAATCGTTGTCTAGTTGAGATTTTGGAAACACTAGATTATTATTCATTTGAGCTTCGGCAGGAAAGTATTGGCTAGTCTTTTTCATCGAGTTGCTTTTGAAGTTCTTGGCCATCATCCAGAACTTTCTCGATGTGCTTGCTAGGATCGGCAAACATGAAGCTAATGTGATCCGAATGAGACAGTGTTCCAGCTTCGAATTGCTGGAGCTGAGCAAGCTAGAAAGCTTTGGCAACAAGTATTCTGGAAACATGTGCAAATCTATGGGGGGGATCGCCGAACACGACTGTAATATTGTTGTAATCGAGACAAGCGTTTTGCATACTACTTTAGCGGCAAAGTTATCGATGTTCGATTTGGGAACGGCTTCCTCGATACGTTGAGAAGAAGTTGAATTTACTCGATCGATGAATTCGTCGATGAAACTGCAAAGGTATGGGATTGAGCAGTCAAGCTTACACTCATCGCTGACTCGCTCGGAAAGAGCCACGACAATTTCACACGCCTTTAATTTGGATTCTGGTTGCTTCAAGGTTCTCATCAACGAAAACACCAACTTGAGAATAATAATGGCACCATGGTCTGGAGTATCAATGGCGCTGCTAGGTTTAATTTTGTAGTTTTGGGGTACACCAGGAAGAGAAAGACGTAGTGGCGCCATGTCGTTTGATGGGTGGTAATCGTAAGGTTTTTCGTCATAGTTGAACGCCAACGACGACGTTATTTTTTCAAAGTTATCGTAGATTTCAGTAATCTTCAAGTCGCTGATGGTGACGTTGTCGTTGGGCTTATAATCTTTGTGATTGTTCAAGTTCATGCGAGCCATAAAGTCGTAAAGGAAGTCGTAAAAGTAAGAGGGAAACCCCGAAGCTCGGTTATCTTGTAATATTGAATAGGCCAGAGGTCTATTTTCAGGCTCCTTGTCCACTAGATTGCTAACAATCTTTCTCACCAGTGGATCGGAGAGGCCAGAAAAATTCGGTCGATAAGAATTCTTCAAATACTGGAACATTTGCGATAGAGTAAATGTTGGTTCGCCATCATTATACAACTCGGCAATCAGACACCCCAATGCAAAAAGGTCCATTGCATCGGTTACCATATCCTTGCCGCAATACTCTCCTTCATCATTGATATTGGACACTTTTTTGTGATTGCTCAGAGCGTAGAATCTTTCCGGAGCCAAGTAGCATACTCTGCGTCCATTGGTATCAAAATAGAACGAAAATTGGTTTGGGTTATCCTCAGGAATGAAGGTTGGTTTTATGTTGCCGGAAAAGTCCGAAAGTGCTATCCAATTGCAAGACGATACAAGCACATTTTCCAACTTGATATCTCCATGATGAAGGTGAAGAGTATCATGTAAATAGTGGACGGCCCTAAACAACTGAAATGTGATGAAGAGCTTTTCTATCGGCTCCAAAAAAGGTCGAATTGACAATCTATCGTATAAATTCGTCTTCATAAACTGTCGTATCAAGTAACCAGCACGATCAGTCTCAATTATTTTGTGCCAAGGAAGAACATTGTGGGCTCCAGCTAGCAAGGAAGCTTCTTTAGCAGTCAATTCGGAGATCTTTCCGAGGTTGATATTGTAATTTGACGTAGTTAAGGATGGTTTTATGAACACCTTGATGACCACCAATTGGCCAGTGGCGATGTCAATTGCCCTGATAGTCTTGAGAAAACGAGAATTATTGACCATATCCACATAGCGCCAGTCTCCTAGAACATCTATGTACGAAGATATGGCGACGGTGGGAGCCGAAGGCGCCAATAACGACAAACGTGCTCCCATACTAGTGATATCAATGAGAAGTAAAATGCGCGGCTGTCCTGCGTTTTAGCTACACCTTGGTAGGCTACATTCTTCTCTCTACGTCATGACATTACTAAATTAAATCGATTGAGTATACATTTAACTTAGTTGACCAAAGCAGAAGCAGTGGCAGATTCGTACTTCCAGTTAGGAGGCAACACAGCGACAGTTCTGTAGTATCTGGCCAATCTGTGGATTCTGGATTCGATCAAAATCAATCTGAACTTGGAGTCCTTGT